>CM042013.1:123922410-124522410 GCA_023525715.1 Cichorium intybus | reverse complement strand
TCAACAACAGATCAGCTATATTATTTATCCCAAGGATCTACTGATTTTTCGACTTGTTTTTACATGGTTATCCAATATATGGGACGAATTACGCATTGTTCAAGGTCTTCATGAGTGTTCATGTGGAACTGCTGCACAAATACACAAATTCCTAGAAGACCAACGTTTGGTTCAACTTCTTATGGGACCGAATGATTCATGTCGAGCAACTAGAGGTCAGGCATTAATGATGAAGCCTTTGCCTACTATTTCTATTGCATATTCATTAATAATGCATGAAGAAAGATAACATTATATCTTCCAAATTTACAAATAATGTTATCGTTATGAATGCATCAAGTGTTAACACAAATAATTTCAAAAAGAGGAGTCTCATTTGCAATAACGGCAAGAAAGGCATACACACAAAGGCTCAATATTACAGGCTCAACGGATTTCCAGCAAGTTTTAAATTTACCAATAACAAAAAGATTACATAAGGTCAACAATTTAGAATATGGTTGATACTCCATATATATCAAATAAACAGTATCAAAATCTAATTGATATGTTACAAATTATCAAAAATAATGATAATGGCAACAAATGTGCATCTAGTCAACCTAATTTTATCATTGTCAGAAGGAGCCATGAATTAAGAAGGTGAAAATTTTTTGTTTATACATTTTGCTGCAAATGTTTATAAATCATCTTCATTATTACACAATAACCTCTCATGGATAATCGATACCAGAGCCACCGACCATATGTGCTCTAATAAGTATTTACTTTTATCCATGGAAAAGATAAAACGACCACATGTGATTGGTATTCCTAATGGGCATGATTCCTTCTTTTCATTCATTAGTGAGGTCAAACTACACAACTCTATTACATTACAAAAAGTTTTGCATGTCCGTAGCTTCAAGTATAATCTAATCTCGGTTGCCAAACTCTCTATTAAGTTAAAACTTTCGTTATTTTCACCGATGAATATTGTATGTTGCGACCCTTTGTAATTACCTAATCATAGAAATGAAATGAAAATTTCTCCCAAATCTCTCTCTCTCTCTTCATACGTTTTCTACATGGTATCTTGCTCTTATTCATCTTCCTTCATGACATGCTACTCTGATTCATCTTTTTGTGTTTCTTTGACCTAATTTAAGCATTTTTTCTAGATTTTTTTCACTTTTGTTCGTCATGTCTCAATCAAGTGAAATACTTCAAACAATATCGATTCGTCAAATCCTTTCTTCCTCGGAACGTCTAATAATTCGAATTTGATTCTCGTTTCAAAGTTCAAACATATTCAATGGAGTTGGATCCTCTGCTTGGAAAAGATCGATGGTCATATCGCTTTCAACCAAAAACAAATTAGGTTTTCTAGATGGTACAATCACTCAACCTCTTGAGAATTCTTTGTCGTATTCCAATGGGTATCGTGTTACTTTTATGGTTATTAGCTGGATATTGAACTCACTCAGCAAGAATATTGCAAATTGTGTGTTATTTCTGCAGACTACATGAGAAATATGGAAAGAACTTAGTCAACGTTATGGACAGACAGATGGAGCGATGATCTATCATATTCAACAACATGGAGCGATGATCTAGATTTTTTTCACTTTTGTTCGTCATGTCTCAATCAAGTGAAATACTTCAAACAATATCGATTCGTCAAATCCTTTCTTCCTCGGAACGTCTAATAATTCGAATTTGATTCTCGTTTCAAAGTTCAAACATATTCAATGGAGTTGGATCCTCTTCTTGGAAAAGATCGATGGTCATATCGCTTTCAACCAAAAACAAATTAGGTTTTCTAGATGGTACAATCACTCAACCTCTTGAGAATTCTTTGTCGTATTCCAATGGGTATCGTGTTACTTTTATGGTTATTAGCTGGATATTGAACTCACTCAGCAAGAATATTGCAAATTGTGTGTTATTTCTGCAGACTACATGAGAAATATGGAAAGAACTTAGTCAACGTTATGGACAGACAGATGGAGCGATGATCTATCATATTCAACAACATGGAGCGATGATCTAGATTTTTTTCACTTTTGTTCGTCATGTCTCAATCAAGTGAAATACTTCAAACAATATCGATTCGTCAAATCCTTTCTTCCTCGGAACGTCTAATAATTCGAATTTGATTCTCGTTTCAAAGTTCAAACATATTCAATGGAGTTGGATCCTCTGCTTGGAAAAGATCGATGGTCATATCACTTTCAACCAAAAACAAATTAGGTTTTCTAGATGGTACAATCACTCAACCTCTTGAGAATTCTTTGTCGTATTCCAATGGGTATCGTGTTACTTTTATGGTTATTAGCTGGATATTGAACTCACTCAGCAAGAATATTGCAAATTGTGTGTTATTTCTGCAGACTACATGAGAAATATGGAAAGAACTTAGTCAACGTTATGGACAGACAGATGGAGCGATGATCTATCATATTCAACAACACATCAACTATATTATTTATCCTAAGGATCTACTGATTTTTCGACTTGTTTTACATGGTTATCCAATATATGGGACGAATTACGCATTGTTCAAGGTCTTCATGAGTGTTCATGTGGAACTGCTACAGGAATACACAAATTCCTAGAAGACCAACGTTTGGTTCAACTTCTTATGGGACCGAATGATTCATATCGAGCAACTAGAGGTCAGACATTAATGATGAAGCCTTTTCATACTATTTCTACTGCATATTCATTAATAATGCATGAAAAAAGACAACATGATCTTCATTTATCTTCCAAATTTACAAATGATGTTATTGTTATGAATGAATCAAGTGTTAACACAAATAATTTCAAAAAGAAGAGTCTCATTTGCAATAACTGCAAGAAAGACATATTCATTAACAATGCATGAAGAAAGACAACGTGATCATCATTTATCTTCCAAATTTACAATGATGTTATTGTTGTAGTCTCTAATTACATTGAATATGTGTATGCATGTAGCATGATAAAGTTGATTTTATGGTTATTTGTCAGAATTTTTGCAAATTTATATTACAATATTTAGCATCGTACTTTATATATATGGTTTTCTATATAAATGTGTTTCCAAGTAGTTGATATTATGCAACACCAGTGTAGCTCTTTGATACCCATGTTCAATAAGATGCCAAAACTTTAAAAAACCAAGCGAAACATTTGAAACATAAACGAAGACATTGTGTTGTCTAATGTTGCGCTCTATTACTTTGACGAGGTCGAAAGGGATGGGGCAAAACCTTCATTTATGGGCCAGAAAATTGATTTTAATAGAGAAAAAATAAGATACTGATTTCACACAGAGAAATTGATCCAATCATCCAATGGTTTTAAAATAGGTTCGACTTTTATTTGTTTTTCCCCAACCTATTTTAGCAAATCAAACACGTAACTTGAAAGCTTTAATTAACAGGCAAAAAGACAATTCTTAAACATGCAAAACTAATATAATGGTTTTTACCCAAAAAAACTAGGCAAAATGTCGGTGTACCCAACCAACTATTGGTTGTTGGTCTAAAAAGTCTCTAAAGTTTTTTTTTTTTTTTTTTTTTTTTGGCTTTTTAGGAGAATAATGTTTATTTTTATCTATTCATTAAATCCTCTCAGCAGGTTTCCAGGTTAAAAGTTAGGAAAAATGACATTGTAGCCCTATCAACTTTCATCTTCTGTTTTAAATCCCTAAACTTATTTTTTAGTTTACAATGGTGAAGATAGAGGTTGATGACTGTCGAGTGGTGCTCAAAGTTTACAGTGACGACTCTATATGGCGATCCAGTGAACCGAGCTTTCAAGTTCGTGTTGATGATGATGGTTCAGTCCTTTGGAAAGATGTCTTGTTTGACCAAACAAACAGCATTCGCTATATTCATGGCGGTGGTTTCTGCATCGGTTCACGTAAATGGCCCAACTGTCAGAACTACTATTTCAACTGGCTCTAACTTTAGTTGTTGTAATTGTAGCCCCTAATTACCGTTTAGCCCTTGAGAACCGCCTTCCATTAGCGGTGGAGGACGGGTTAACTTTCGTGAAGCGGCTCCAATCCCAAGGGGGTGGCGGTTCACTGTATCGCTATACAGAGTCGCCACTGTAAACTTTGAGCATCTCTCGACAGTCATCAATCTCCATCTTCGCCATTATAAACTAAAAAAAATAAGTTTAGGGACTATTTAGAACAGAATATGAAAGTTGATAGGGCTACAATGTCATTTTTTTCAACTTTTAACCTGGAAACATGCTGAGAGGATTTAATGAATGGGTAAAAAAAGATTTTATTCACGTAAAAGGCCACAAAAAAAACTTTAGAGGCCTTTTAGATAAACAACCAATAGTTGGCTACAGTGACATTTTACCAAAAAATTAACCCAGTCTTTTTCGATAACCGAGTCGAGTTATGAGGGCGTTTTTGTATCTAACCTAAATATAACTAAATGACTATATTATTACAATTACAATCCACTTTTTAGATGATTAACGTGTTAAATATAATCATAAAAACTATATTTTTGCAATAATATCCAATTTTTTTAGTTAAAAACGATTTAGAATATTTGCATTTTGGGTAATCGTGGCATGTTCAATTGATCGTCTTTTTAGCTACTTTTCATGTTGGAAATTTGATGGTTTTTTTTTTTTGGAACCAGCGAATAGATATATGGTTTCACCTGAGGGTAATCAGCCCCGCAACCCAGGGCGGTTGGCGATTACCTAAGGCGCAAAGGCCTTTCCCCTCCACCTAATTCGCCTTTCCAGGAAAATCCCCCACATGGGGTTAGTCGGAGTCGAACTCCAGACCTCCCACCACATGGGTATATAACCCGGATGCATCCACCCAGCTAGGCTAGGCTTCACTTGCATCTAAAGTTGTTCCTTTCCAATTTCACATGGTTAGGTTGGGAAAAGTTGTTCCTTTCCAATTTCACAAATTTAATGTGGCAATCAAATTCAAGCATCTAAATGTATCTTCACCACATGGTTAGGTTGGGAAAAGTTGTTCCTTTCCAATTTCACAAATTTAATGTGGCAATCAAATTCAAGCATCTAAATGTATCTTCCTATATTCCAAGAACCCACATCACAACCAGTCCAATTGACCTCATAAATCTCAATTATTCTTTTTTTTTTCAGGAACAATCGAATAACCGATTAAGTTCAATATTTATGTGATACAAGTGAAAAGTCGATGACAGCCAGATCTTCTATGAGGAACTTTCTAGACGGGATTTGATCCATGATTCAAGGTGTTGAAGCTCTTGATTGTTTATTGAATGGGCAAGACCCGGATAAGCCTGTGGTTTAAACAAAATATTCGATTATTTATAGAATACCTAAAGTACATTGTGTTTTTCTGTATCTCACCACATCCCAAAAGGCAAGTATTGCAATTTTCATATGGGAGAGAGCGAGTGTAGTACCTTAAATTCACAGTTTACGCCTACTCGTTGAAGGAATGGTGGGCCCGCTTGTCCAGCTTCAAACAACACTGTTCCATCAGCTATACCATGAGACCATAAAATTGGGGTCTACACATAAAAACAAACATTCATTAGAAGCACAAACTAGTAAATATTTCTTTAGTAATAACAAGAGCATTCACGTCTTTTCAATGGGACAAAAATTTTCAATTTTTGTCTCATTGACATCTCATGTCCCATCTTTTTAGGCAGGACAAAAGGCTGCAATTTTTGTCTCATTAACAGCTGTCATTGTCCTGCCTTTTTGGATGGGACAGGACAAAAGTTGCAATTTTTGTCCCATTAACATCAGTCTCAAGTACATGTGAAACACAGTACAAACTGTTCTGTTCTGTCATGTCCTGTCAGGTCCAACAGGGCCTTATGTTTGTGTACAACTTATAAATTCAAATATTACATCAGCAGTTTCTTTTTTGAAACATACCCTTTTGGCTTCCGTTGTGATCTGATCAATTAAAGAAGTTGAATTAAAAGGAACCCATCCGCTAAAAACCGCACCCCCACCAAGAGTTTTTGGATACAATAAAACACTAGCCAAAGTCAACGCACCTGCAACATTCATAATAATTCTCATATTATTTTATTTCCACACACACTTTTGTGTGTTTGTGTGTGTGAGAGAAAGAGAGAGACCTCCTTGACTAAATCCACAAATAAACACATTTTTAGGGTCAATTCCACCAGCCAGTTCCTTGTCAATAACTGAATGCACATTTCGAACTGCTTTAAGCAACGAACTTTCATCCAGAGGGGAATTCTGTACATTTCATACGTTAAAATTACTTATTTGTCCACATTATTGAAAGGTATTTGACAAATAGTATAAAGCTTCTTTAGACATTTTTATTTCTACTTCTTTAGTTCTTTTGTTTACAGTTTACCATTTATACATACAAATTTCGTTTATACATTATACTGTCACGATGCTAATAAACTTATTCCACCATAGCCAAATATATAATATAAGTATCATATATTATCAACATTATTGACCTAACAAACGGACCTAAATTATTACAAATCAACATTGAACGAAATTAACTTACAGATGTTATAGGTATCTCATGAATGTCGAACCATGAAGGCATTACAGCACCATCTGCCAAGTTTAGAGTTAATATATCATATTAGTATAAATAGCGTTGTCTGGATCATGATTTTTTCTGATTTTATGTCAAAAGCAACACCAAATTTAGTTAACAATTGTAATTAATAGCAACAAAGACTTTACCCGGTAATTGTTTACTGGACTATATAACATCGTCACAAACAGGAGCCGTCGGATACTCATTAGGCATCAGCAAAAACAGTAATTACAGCTAAACTTGAGTGTATGTGCGTGTGTTTTTTCTGTATTGCAGACTTACAATTACAGGTAGAAGATGAAGCTGGTGACTTGGTATTTTATTAAAATGTCACATGAACAGCACCAATTTGGAATTTATCATTAGGGCAACAAAAATGAAACCCTAAATCCTACAAATATGCGTTACTCTCGCACATGATCCATAACCGAAAACCAACGAATCAGAGTTAAAATTCAGAATGAGTTAGTTAATTAGCGATCGGGACTTACGATTACAGGTAACACGTTGAGATGGAGCAGAAGGGAAGGACCAACGAGTGTTGGCGAACTGAGGCGAAGTGAAGAGGGTCTTGATGGGTTCATTGACTGGACCGGAGTCACCTAGACCGTGTAGCCATAGAATGAAGCTTCGGGACGCCATTAACTTCGAATCGACAGTTGATTGAGAAGGAGAATAGAAGAGTATGGTGAAAACGGTGATGGAGAAACTGACTGCGAGGAGTGCAATGGGTTTTAATGCGAACAGTAATGTGGAAGAAGGCTTCATTTTTCTTGTTGGGTCTTCCATGAGGCTCTTGCAACATGAATCAGGGACATTTGGATGATATTTTTTTTTTTTAGGTTTTTGGGTTTGTTAAACCTAATATTCACAACATTGTAGCTATATCATTTTGAAATGACATTTGTTAAGTTCTTGTTTATGTAAATGATATTTTATATTTTTATAAATTTATGTAAATGACACAGATTATACAACTATGTAGCAATTGAGTAAAAATGTTGTATAATTTGATTATATGGTTTTATATTTCGTATGAAAAACTATATTGTTAGATAAACAAAGAAAATACAAAAAATTGTTACATAAATAAGTAAATATGTAAATGACAGAGATTATACAACTATGTTGCAATTGATTAAAAATGGTGTATAATTTGATTATATGGTTTTATATTTCGTATGAAAAAACTATTTTGTTATATAAACTAAGAAAAATATAAAATATTGTTACATAAATAAGTAAATATGTATTTAACTCTTTATTCATGTATATATCAAGTTTACAAGAATCAAACATGAAGTCAAAGACATTTTGGTCCAGCGGCACAGACGTATGTCCGACCTTCTTGAAGTCATGGATTTAAATCCTAAAAAGAGATTAGTGGATTAGGATATAGTATAGGTGTGTAATATTTGTCGGTAAAAAAAATCAAACATGATAAATGATAACACATGCTACACAATTGTGTTTTGATTGTTGAGCATACATTCAAATGGTTGTGGCTTCAATCTTAAAAGTGTCAAAAACAAGAGATAAGATTAAGAGAGAGAATTAGTGGATTCAACATGTACTTATTTAGTGGGAGGTGATCCGTACAAAACAGTTTTTTGTCATACACAACAATATTATGTCTTTTATGCATACTGCATAACTCAAGTAAATCATAAATTGTTGTGTACGGCAAAAAAAACTATTGTGTGCGGATCAGCTCCCTTTTTTAGTGGATATGAATATTAAGTAGGAGTTTTTAGTAGGAATAAATAAAATTTTTCTTTATTTTTCACAAAATGGAACTAAAATTGTATGATGTGTATTAATAGGGATAGATTATTGAGATTCCAACATTTTGGGATTTGATATAAAACTATAGAAAAATCTTAATTAGTCTGAAATTTTAGTATTTATGATAAAAAATCATGGTTTTACCTTTTTGGACAGAAAATGACAAAATATGTTCGAAATTTTATAAAATATAGGATTTTGAAATGTAATAGTAGGTCTATAGTTACTTTTTTTGTAAAAAAAATGTGAGGTTTTTTTTTGTAAAATAAAAATACTAACTTATTCTATTATAATTTTATTAATCGTATTTTTAAATTATTATAATTTTATTATATTCTTGTGTTATAACGATTTCTAAATGATAAGATTTTAAAATGATCCAACAATCCTATGACTGAGGGATTTGCAAATACATCGTCTCCCCCTATGATTTAAAATTCCATGAATGAAGTATTTGTTTTTAACCTCCGACCACCAAAACACTGATGCCGCCTCCACCTCTTTCCACCCCACTATTGAGGTCGCCTCCACATCCGCCCACTGCGCCGCCGCCTCTACCACACCGCCGATGCCTCTACCTCTACCTCTTGCCACCCTATCGTCGACGCCGCCTCCACCTTAGCGCCAACGTCATGTCTACCTCTGGCCACCCCATTACTGCTGCCACGTCTATCTCTAGGCACCCCACCGTAGATGCCGCCTCCACCTCCGGCCACCCTACCGCCCCACCCCTACCACCCCACCGGCCCCGATGTCGCCCCACCTCTAACAACCTCATCACATATGCCGCCTCCACCTCCAATGACGAGTCTTTACATCTGGCCACCCGATTATCAATGTCCCTTCCAACAGCTCCGACCATCCCACTACCAATTCCCCTGCTTCCCGCCACACCATTGCCAATGTTATCGCCTCCACCTCTGACAACCCACCACCGAAGCCACCTCCAATTCTTGCCACCCTACCACTAATTCCACCTCCACCTCCACCTCCAACCACTACACCGCTGCCTCCGTCTCTACTTCCGACCTTCGGTTTGTCCAACAAAGGGTTCAACCTGGTAGCTGGTACCTGCAGCCATTGGAACTTTGGCATTCGAGCAATTAGCCATTCTGAAGCGCTCAAGGAGGCTTCGGGTGTATTTTTGTTGATTGATAAAGATACCTTCTCGTGTTTTTTTGACTTGCAATCCAAGGAAAAAGTAAAGTTTTCCCCATCATGCTCATCTGAAATTTACTTTTGATCAAATTTTCAAATTCTTTTGTTAAGGAAGGGTCAGTGGATCCGAATATGATATCATCCACATAAATTTGGACCAACATAAGATGTTGTCCAACTTTCTTTCTGAAAAGCGTTGGATCACTGAACCTTGCTTAAAGCTTAATTGTTTCAAAAAGTTTGTCAATGTCTCATACCAAGCACGTGGTGCTTGTTTTAAACCATAGACAGTCTTGTCTAAAATATAACAATGATCTGGATGTTCTTTATGGTTGATCAACAAAGACAGTTTCCTCAAGATCCTCGTTCAAGAAAGCACATGTGACATCTATTTGATGAACATCAAAAATTTTGTGTGCAACAAACGCTAAAAATATCCGAACGGACTCAAGTCTGGCAACAGGAGCGAAGGTTTCTTCATAATCAATACCCTCTTGTTGACAATATCCTTTGACAACCGACCTTGCATTATACAAAAGTTAATCGTGGATTTTTTTTCGTTTTTTACAAATCTGAAGAACAAAATGGGAGGGAACATATGTGTTCATACTTGGGAAGTAGCATCAGTCCTAATTTTCCTTCATGATGCCAAATTCGATTCCAAGTGTGAATCAGATCTCTGGTTCAACAATAATCAGATTACCAGTACCATTCCTTTTGAAATTGGAAATTTGAAAACCTCACACATATCGATCTCCCAGCCCATAAGTGCTGATGGAGGAGAATGTGAGCCAGCGGTTCCAAAGAGAGAGAGTAAGAAAGAGAAACAGGGAGACAGAGAGAGACAGCGTTGATGCTTTTGAGCCAGCGGTTGTGGGAGGAGAGGCGGTGGAGGGTAGATCGATGGTAGGAGGAGAAAGTGAACAACAATGGGGATGAAGGTGTAGATATACAGGCGGCGACTGCCTTGGGAAAGAATGTGGATGAGGTGGTGGTTAAGGGTGTTGGAAATCAAGGTTCATGTAGTTAGTTTCATAAACAAGAGTTTGCAACGGAAGCATAAAATCATGAACACAAATTCCATTTTCAAGAGGATCATGCTACATGCATGTAGAGATAACATTAAGAACAAACATAGTTTAAGTTCAAGATCATAACCTTTGTTCTTGGGTTTGGTTTGGATGATTTTGATAGCTAGGAATCAAATTAGAATCCCTCTATAGTTGATCCACCACAAGCTTGAACATCCTTGAATGCTAGTTCCACAACTTGCAAGATATGACTCCTTTTCTTATGAAACCAAAGACCAATTCTTTCTAAGAACTTTAGGAGAGTTTTTGGCTGATTTCTTGAAGCAAGAATGATGTACACATGCCCTCAAAATTGTCCACATTATATCCCACCAAAGGCAAAAGAAAAGCACATGCAACTAGCTTAAAAGAAAGATCCATTTGATTTCTATAATCAAAAGCTAGAAGACACAAGGCATCTTCCTTTTCTTTTAAGTTCTTAATGCATTCTTTTCCTTCCAATATGGCTAGTTATATGATGACTAATGAAGTGCTAGTGGGTTGTTATTATTTATAAAACTTAGATAATTATAAGTTTATAAATAATACATCTTCTCATTTCTTTAATGGAATAACATTTAACCCATAATCAAATATATAAATAAACCATCTAAATATACAATCTTAATTGTATAATTATATATATATATATATACATATATATATATATATAACAATATATATATATATATTATTTAATTTACTAATTAAATTAAATAAAAGGCTTACTTATAAATTAATTAAATCGTTTAACAATTTAAACAATTTAATTGTTACTTAATTAATTCATCACATATGAATTACTAATCAACCTTTAATTTTGTAGTTATTATTATTTACCTCAAATAATAATAACCTACAAGATTAAATTGCAAGTTTAGTATCATTTGATGTTAAATCAAATTTAACGTTCTAAATGATCAATTGGTGTCAAACTTGTTGTTGGTGTGACCCTATAGGATCATGTATTATTAGTAATATCATTTTATGATCATCCTTGGGCATATAGAACTAACAATCTCCTACTTGCACAAGGTTGTATCATAGAATGATATCGACAGTAGTAAACGTCTAGCAACATTTTACTGCCCCCAATAACACATGACATTGTGCCATTCAACAACATTCAATTCTTCAGAAAACACGAGGCTCTAATTGATGTATAAGGTTATCTTATCAATTATCCCTTTGTCACAGACATCATGTTGAACATGAGACATGGATCTTAATCATTCTCATTTTATGTTCAACTTTCAAACAGGCGCCTTAGATGTCTAACTCTTAACACATAAGAGGAACAAATCCCGTCTTGACTACATACGCCCCTCATATAGTTAGTACTATGCATAAGTATGGCCTTTATGGTTGTCTGTATTTCAAGAACAACAGTAAACCATATCAAAGCATAGTACACTCTACACTTGAGTCCCAAATATGTATCTCAGGTCATAGGATACAATGATAATACCTTTATTCAAGAATCACTTATGATGATGATCCATGGAGTGATCTTGAAACGGGTCAAGTCTAATACTTGTTCACTGACAAGTACCTATGAATTTGGTTGCAACCTTTTGCTACTTTTACCCATAAAAGTCAACCAATCCAATTCATATTAGTCTTACTTCATAATTGCTCCCACAACTATGATCGACTATGGACGTTTAGAATAACTAAATTATTCAAGGATTAAACATGCTAATAAAACACAATAATTATGAATGAAACATCACGTCACACATATTACATAATTCTTGTCGTTTACATAAGTTCATATTCATAAAACATTAAACACAAATCAAAACCATTCATTAGAAAAACGGAGTCCTATACCCTTAGCATGACTTTCATGCTTAGTTTGAGGTAAAGGTTTCGTGAATGGGTCTGCCAAATTTTGATCTGTATGAACCTTGTGAATACTTATTTCACCATTCTTAACTTCATGTCTAATGTAGTTATACCTTCGGTGAATGTGTTTGGTTTTTTGATGCAATCTAGGTTCCTTTGCTTGAGCTATAGCACCTAGATTGTCACAGAAAATTTCTATAGGGTCCCGAATGGAAGGAACAACCCCTAGATCTTCTATGAACTTTCTCATCCAGACAGCTTCTTGAGCAGCTTCTGAAGCAGCAACATATTCTGATTCTGTAGTGGATTGTGCAATCACTTCTTGTTTGGAACTCTTCCAAGACACGGCTCCTCCATTTAAAATAAAGACATACCCAGATTGAGATTTCGAATCATCCCTATCTGTTTGGAAGCTTGTGTCAGTGTAACCCTTTACCTTTAAGCTTTCTTCCAAACCGCCATAAACTAAGAACATATCTTTAGTTCTTCTCAAGTACTTAAGAATGTTCTTTACAGCAGTCCAGTGGGCTTCACCTGGGTTCTGTTGATACCTACTAGTCATACTTAAGGCACATGAGACGTCGGGCCTAGTGCATAACATGGCATACATGATGGACCCAATTGCCGAAGCATATGGGACATGTTTCATCCTTTCAAGTTCAGTCCTTGAGTTTGGGCACTGAGACTTGCTTAGGATGGTGCCATGAGGCATTGGCAAGAATCCTCTTTTGGAGTCTTGCATCTTGAACCTTTTCAAGATTTTATCAATATATACACTTTGGCTAAGACCAATAAGTCTCTTAGATCTATCTCTATAGATCTTTATGCCTAATACATAAGCAGCTTCCCCTAGATCCTTCAATGAGAAACAACTCTCAAGGAACGCTTTGACACCTTTTAAGGTTGGGATGTCATTTCCAAATAAAAGTATGTCATCTACATACAATACTAGGATTATGACAATGCTCCCACTAGCTTTCTTGTAAACACAGGAGTCATCCTCATTTTTGATGAATCCAAAACTCGTAATCTTTTCATCAAAACGGATGTTCCATGTTCGAGACGCTTGCTTTAATCCATAGATAGATCTTTTAAGCTTGCACACTTTGTTTGGATGCTTGGGATCGACAAAACCTTCAGGTTGTTCCATATAGACATCTTCCAATAAGTATCCATTAAGGAAAGCGGTCTTGACATCCATTTGCCATATCTCATAATCA
The DNA here is from genome assembly GCA_023525715.1 of Cichorium intybus. Lineage (NCBI taxonomy): Eukaryota > Viridiplantae > Streptophyta > Magnoliopsida > Asterales > Asteraceae > Cichorium > Cichorium intybus. The sequence continues at coordinate 124,508,776 of CM042013.1, read as the reverse complement.
TAGTATGCTGCTATGGCAAAAAGTATCCTAATCGACTTGATCATTGCCACTGGAGAAAAGGTCTCATCATAGTCAATACCATGAGTCTGTGAGTATCCTTTAGCGACAAGTCTAGCCTTAAAAGTGTGAACATTTCCATCCACGTCGATTTTCTTCTTGAAAACCCATTTGTTCCCAACAGTCTTACAATTGGTGGGAAGATTAACCAAGTTCCAAACTTGATTATCGTGCATGGATTGCATCTCAGTGTTCATGGCCTCAAGCCATTTATCAGATTCAGGATCTGATATTGCACTCTGATAGTTGACGGGTTCATCAGAATCTATCGTATAACATTCCTCTTCCATCAAAAGGTAACCATACCTTTCTGGTTCAATTCGAACCCTACCAGATTTGCGAACACCTTGTGTTACAATTTGTTCCTGATCAACCGTTTGTTCAGGTTCAACAATTTCTTGTTGAATGCTAGATTCAACTTCTTGTGTATCAGGTTGTGGTTCCTGAAGTTCCTCAAGTTCCACAAACCTCCCACTAGCCTCTTCCGTCAGAAACTTGTTTTCTAGGAATTCAGCTTTTCGAGAAATAAATATCTTATTCTCGATGGGATTGTAGAAATAGTATCCAAGACAATCTTTCGGATACCCTACAAAGATACATTTAGTTGAACGGGGTTCTAATTTGTTTGAAGCTTCTTGTCTAACATAAGCTTCACAACCCCATACCTTGAGATAGGATAAAGATGGAACCCTTCCATGCCATATCTCATAAGGCGTTTTATCTACCTTCTTAGTAGGTGCCATATTTAGGAGACGAGCAGCTGTTTGTAAAGCATAACCCCAAAATGATAAAGGTAGAGTACTTCTACTCATCATGGATCGAACCATATCCAATAGTGTTCGGTTCCGCCTCTCAGACACACCATTATGTTGTGGTGTTCCAGGTGGAGTAAGTTGTGAAACAATTCCACAAGTCTTACAATGATCCATAAAGTTTGTACTTAAGTACTCACCTCCTCTATCAGAACGAAGAACTTTAATTGTTTTGTTGAGTTGATTTTCCACTTCACTTTGAAACGTTTTGAACATTTCAAACGCCTCATGTTTATGTTTAATTAAATAAACATATCCAAAACGACTAAAGTCGTCAGTGAAGGTGATGAAATATCTTTCACCATATCTAGTCATTGGCTTGAAAGGACCACATACATCTGTATGTATGATTCCTAACAAGTCCTTTGCTCTCTCATTGGTTCCAGAGAAAGGAGCTTTAGTCATCTTGCCATGTAAACAAGATTCACATATATCAAATGAGTCATTCTCATTTGCCTTCAAAAGTCCACTCTTTTGAAGTTGGGATATGCGATTCTTGTTTATATGCCCAAGGCGACAATGCCATAGATAGGTTTGACTCAAATCAAATTTGGGTTTCTTGGTGAAAGTGTGGTATAAAGAGCCATTGTTAGTCTTTTCGTCAAGGTTTACTTCATAAATTCCATTTAAAGGCCTAGCCTCAAAATAGAATACATTATTTTTGTAAACACAAATATCATCATTATTAAAGGAAAGATCAAATCCACATTGTCTTAATTTAGCAACTGAAATAATATTCCTAGTCAAGCTAGGAACATAGTAAACATTCAACAATGTCACACACAAGCCATTAGGTAGTAATAAATTAAAACTTCCAATTGAATCCACCGCAACCCTTGCATTGTTTCCAACTCGAAGCACTACCTCATTTGCCTTCAGTCGCCTACTCCTTTTGAACCCCTGCAACATATTACATATGTGAGTTCCACAACCAGTATCAAATACCCATGTGTTAGGAGATAAATTATAAAGTTCTAGGTCTATCACATAGATACCTGAAGTGCCTTCACCGGCCTTCTTCTTCTTCAACTCCGCAAGATAGGTAGGGCAATTTCTCTTCCAATGCCCAGCTTTGCCACATTCAAAGCATGTTTCATCTTTGGCAACCTTTGCCTTCTTCTTGGGCGGATGGGAAGGTTGGACAACTTTCTTGCCCTTACCTTTGAAAGCTTTTGCTTTCCCTTTGCCCTTGGAGTTGTTAGGGTGTTCTGGTCTAGTTCTCTTTGTTCCACCTTCCTTGATCATGAGAACTTGAGTGGTTTTCTTAGGCAGATTCTTTTCCGCGGTAATTAGCATCCCATGTAATTCCGGGATAGTCTTATTGAAACCATTCATGTTAAAATTCATGACAAAAGGATCAAAGGACTTTGTCAAGGAGGTTAGGATCATATCCGTTGCTAGCTCTTCGGGCATCACAACTCCAAGGCGTGCCAAATGATCAATGTGACTCTTCATTTTGAGCACATAAGAGCTTACCGACTGCCCATCCTCCATCTTGCAAGCATGGAAAGCCCGAACAGTTTCGAACCTTTCCGTTCTTGCAAGTTGTTGGAACATTTCCTTTAGTTGATGAATCATGTCATAGGCAGAATGATTCTCCAAATCCTTCTGAAGGTCGGGAATCATGGTTGCCAACATGAGGCATGATGCATCGATGGAATCATCCATCTTTTTAAGCCATGTATCGTGTGCAGGCTTAGGAATGGCAGGGGGCTCTTCTGGAAGTGGTTCATTGAGAACATATTCTTTCTTTTCTTGTTTGAGAACAATTCTCACACTACGGTGCCAATCCAAGAAGTTGGTATGGTTAAGTTTTTCTCCTTCAAGGAGAGACCGTAGTGAGGTTTTGTTAGGAGCCGAGTGTGTGTTGTTTGGAGCCATCTACAAAATTTTAACAAGGTTCTTTTTAGTAAATTATGATATTAAGTCCTTAATAATTAATACCCTTTCTTGTTTCATAAACTTTAATTAATTAAGGTCTAGAATCCAAGTTGCATTACGAATAAGTGGTTAGGTATCCTTTATCCCGCCTATTCGAATCAACAAGGTAGGTAACGGTTTACCAATTATATCCAAATATAATTTCTAGAGTTATGGGATCCCATTATAACATTTATAAGTTTGGCATGTTTGATCCCATCTATGCCTTGGATTTCTAATGCTTAGGTGACCTTTATCACAAGAGATTTCCAAACGAATCATCCTACTTAAACAGACGTATAGTTTTGACAACTATTAATGGTTAGGTGTCCTTTATCCCATCAATATTGCAAAACTACTTCTTGTATCACAAGAAGACTCCAAGTGGTTAGGTATCCTTTATCCCGCAAGGAAATACAAGTGATACATGAGTGTCTTTAAGAAGGACGGCATAGATTCGTATTTCATAAGGGATTTGTATGTTTTACAATTCTAATTTTTTTAAAAACATATGGTATCATGTAGATTGCATGCATCCAATGAACATGGTACCATTTAAATCTTATTTTGTTAATTGGTTCCTAAATCATAAAATCTCCATTTTATTGATTCTTTGTTTGTGGTCAAGATTACAATTAATATCCAATATTAAGTTTGAATTTGATCACATATATTAGAACCAATTTATAATCCTAAATAATTACCATTATTACTTAGGGTTGGAGTTTGTAAGAGTTTATAAAATCTCCATTTTATTTCTTGTTTTAATCATTTTCAAAACTTGACTTAATAGGTTTTAAACAAAACCCATTTTAATAAAACCCATTTTATCACATCTTATGTTTTAAATGTCAACTTTTGAAAATACAAACTCCTTGATGATTATGTTTAATTATCTAGGTTGTCTAGCACGCAAAATCTTATTTTCATCCACAACATAACATAATAAAACATTGAAACATCACAAGCATGCATGGGTGCATAAACACAAGCCAACTAGTTTGATATTTCATGTGAGCCACACATGAAATATCAAGTCCAAACCTAGGGACAAAAGGGTGACAAAAACTCAACCAAATGATCTTCGATTTGGCTACAATTTTACCAAGCTTCTTATATCACCATATGATACTTGAACCACCATTTCTTGACATCATAAAGTGAGATATGATTTTTTCTTCTGGTCCTCAAAAGTTGCGAAATCCAGGGGCTGTCAGGAAGAAATTTTGTGTTTTTTGTTGCATTTTTCAATTCATTTTTGGCTATATTGATGCTAATACTTGTTGAAACTTAATGTATATACTAGATATTAAAGTTACCAACAAGTATATCACCAAATAACCAAGATATGAATTTATAAAACACTTCCAAAACATTTTTGAAATCTGGACAGCAGCTCTTCAGAAAGTGCTGCTGTTGGGTGCAATCTTTTCTTACTTCCTTCTCTTGTTACATTTTGTGAATGAAATAAAATACAACTATTCTAACAATTACAAAATGAATATCAAGAAGGAAATAACTAATTATTATTACAAACCATTTGAATAAAAGAATAGATTACAACCAAATTGAATATAAACACAAAACATGCATCATATGGTCCTTGGCTTGTTTATGCACCATTTTATCACATAAAATCATAAGAAAACCAACACTTTGTTTTTCTAAGGCAACAAATTTATGTAACCAAAAGCATACATACATAAGATATAGTTGGTTACATAAAATCATAGATAATCTACTTGCATGTTGCCAAAGAAGCCATGCATGAAACTTTCATTTAAGAAGATGAACATTCATGGCTTCCAAAAACCAAGTTTATCCAAATAAACTTATTATCTAAACATGCAATATAGCCATGGCTCTGATACCAATTGTTGGAAATCAAGGTTCATGTAGTTAGTTTCATAAACAAGATTTTGCAACGGAAGCATAAAATCATGAACACAAATTCCATTTTCAAGAGGATCATGCTACATGCATGTAGAGATAACATTAAGAACAAACATAGTTTAAGTTCAAGATCATAACCTTTGTTCTTGGGTTTGGTTTGGATGATTTTGATAGCTAGGAATCAAATTAGAATCCCTCTATAGTTGATCCACCACAAGCTTGAACACCCTTGAATGCTAGTTCCACAACTTGCAAGATATGACTCCTTTTCTTATGAAACCAAAGACCAATTCTTTCTAAGAACTTTAGGAGAGTTTTTGGCTGATTTCTTGAAGCAAGAATGATGTACACATGCCCTCAAAATCGTCCACATTATATCCCACCAAAGGCAAAAGAAAAGCACATGCAACTAGCTTAAAAGAAAGATCCATTTGATTTCTATAATCAAAAGCTAGAAGACACAAGGCATCTTCCTTTTCTTTTAAGTTCTTAATGCATTCTTTTCCTTCCAATATGGCTAGTTATATGATGACTAATGAAGTGCTAGTGGGTTGTTATTATTTATAAAACTTAGATAATTATAAGTTTATAAATAATACATCTTCTCATTTCTTTAATGGAATAACATTTAACCCATAATCAAATATATAAATAAACCATCTAAATATACAATCTTAATTGTATAATTATATATATATACATATATATATATATATATAACAATATATATATATTTTATTTTATTTACTAATTAAATTAAATAAAAGGCTTACTTATAAATTAATTAAATCGTTTAACAATTTAAACAATTTAATTGTTACTTAATTAATTCATCACATATGAATTACTAATCAACCTTTAATTTTGTAGTTATTATTATTTACCTCAAATAATAATAACCTACAAGATTAAATTGCAAGTTTAGTATCATTTGATGTTAAATCAAATTTAACGTTCTAAATGATCAATTGGTGTCAAACTTGTTGTTGGTGTGACCCTATAGGATCATGTATTATTAGTAATATCATTTTATGATCATCCTTGGGCATATAGAACTAACAAAGGGTTGGCTGTCGGCGACTGCTGATTGATCATTCAAGGTCAAAGAGAGAGGGGGAGATAAGGAGAACGTAGATAGTGGGTGGGGTAGGATTTGAGATAATGTTTTCTTTTTATTGGTATTATATTTGAATAAAAAGAGTATGAATATAGATATTAAGAAAATAAAAAAGAAAATTCAAAGGGTAATTTAGTATTTTCAAATCTTCCAGGGACTAAAGCATGGGAAATTTCTAACTTTGGACGTCTCATGCAACCTGGAAATTTTTTGGACCCTATCCACAATTTTGACAAACAACAGGACCAAATTTGCAGTTTACTATAAATTCAAATAAAATAGTAGGAATGATTTAACCATAAAACCACCTTCAAGCTTCATCCTTGTGTCCCTGTTTCACATACAGCAATCCCAGTACACACATCATTTAAGAATGGATGAAGAATTTTAGAAAAGTTTCAAAAGACATACGTACGTAGTTAATTAAAACATTTCATTTTGTTTATGGGAAATGGAGATGACTTATTTTTTTCATTTGATATAGGATTGAGAGGATGATCTTGCACTACATTCGAGCTTCAGACTATGAAGATAAGGAAATTGAATCAAGATTCGCTAAGGCAGCCAAATTGGAGAACTTCGGAAGAGGTCAAGGTAATTACACATATTTTCAAAATTTTGATTGTTTGCTCATGGCTGAAATCTACGAGACTGCAGAATTACTCGGGGAATTCGTAGACATAGAAGAATGGTACAATACCAGAAGCACCGGAACGCCAACATCCCAGAAGCACCAACATCCCAGAAGCACCACTGGCGCCGGAGAAGATGAACATACGGAACGCCAACATCCTGGAAGCACAGGTGCCGCCGGAGAAGATGAACATGCGGAAAGCAGCCTCGCCCAAAATCCCCAAATCCCATAAATCAGACAGAAACCTAAACGACTTGATGATTTTGAGTATGATCCAAAGAAATGGAAAATCGAAATCGAGATGATGTTTTCGTTTTTGTTAGAATAAATCTTGTTTGCAATGACTCATTCTATCAATAAGATTCAACTTTTGCGACTTTAGTTTCATCCTATTTAAGGAATTTGTGGTTGTATTGTCTCCCGCCGCAGGCGGTGGTTCTCCGTCGCCAGAGGAATTTGTTTCGAACACTTGCGTTTTGGGTCTCTTTTTCTGTCAATTCCTATTTCTTCTTGATCATAATGCTTACTGATTTATACAACAAAATATTATAGTTCGTAATGTTTGGCGCTTTGTAGCACTTGATCTTTTACGAATTATCTGAAACTGGCTTAATTTGATTATATACGCCATTGATTAAAAATGATTCTTGATTTTGATCGCATTGTGTCTGTTATATATCTTGCTTTTGCAGCATGTTTATCAATGCGATTTATCTGTGACAATAATAAATGCCTGGTTCAATTTTATCATGAATTTTTCAAAACCAAAAAAGGGTTCCTGTTTTGGGAAGGCCACATATTGTGTTTAGTTATGTGGTTCATGGCTTAACATTCCATTCCATCGTTGATTGCATGATTTATTATTTTAATTATGCATCTTGTGTGAAGCTATAATGATGTCCTCCTAAATACCAATGCAACAATTATATATTGCAGTTGGACGTTAAGGGAACAACATGTGTGCATACGCCACACATATATCACCACAAGAGATTTACAGTGAGAATATTAGTTACTCACCTGTAATAAGAACTGAGGAAGGTTATGGAAACGCCCAGATGATGCCCCGTATGAATACTCGCCTCGAATGTTACACAAACCATGCTGAAATGATAATTACGGGTATAGAAGCGTTCCATTCATAATAAACCGGCCCTAGGCAGTCTTATATATCCCTTAGGCTCATACCCAAACAATTTCATTGCCACTACACCCTTGATATAGCGCCGCTATCAGTAAACTTTAATGGTCGCGATCCTGGTCGGTCCATAGCGACACTTAGCATCGCTATCTATAGTTAATAGCACCGCTAATGAAGAAAAGGTGTTCTTCCATATACAAGGTCTGTAACTCCAGTCCAGGTCTTCCATCTCTCAATTCCTCATAACATTGGACGCTTCTACACTATAGGGAGAAGTTTCTACCCTTGATAATACTAGTGTTTTGAGCTTAAACCCTTAATTTCTCACTTTCTCAAAGATTAACTCTGATACTTAGTGGAATATGAAACCAACTTCCATCACTATTGCCTAGTAGCACTGTAGATGCAAAATTTCAGGATTCCAGATCTACAAGGGGTATGAAATCCGGGATTTCACCGTCAATATCGATGTTACGAAGATTGAGAACTTATAAAAGTTTAATAAAGCCGAATTCTTCTGGGATTTCACCATTCACAAATTTGTGGAGGGGTTCGCCAGTCAAGTCGTTGAATGATACATCGAATCCTTCCAGATGCAAGCAATTTTTTATGATGATTAGAATTATACCGGAGATATTATTGTGGGAGAGTGAAGTGAACTTCGTTTTTTCACAAAATTTAAACAAAGAAGATGGAATTTTGGGAACGGGGGTTGTATATAAAGGTGATATTTTCACAAAATGTGATGGGTTTTCAAGAAACCAAAGATTATCAAACATAATAAATCATTCTTACATATAAAAGACAGCTCTGATACCAGTGATCGATTTTTATAAATAAAATAGAGCGTTTTACGCTAAAACGGCAACGAAAGCCTTTTAAAATAACTAGTTTATTTTAAACCATTTTAAAACAAAATCATCAATGATCTATTTACATGGGTAAGAATGATATTTAAAAAATAGGATGTTTTAGAGTGATAACCTTTGTTGCCTTTGAACCCTCTTGGAATTAGGGTGTTGATGTAGATGTAGGGATGAGCATGGGTCGGTTTGGGCCGGTTTTGACCTAAAACCGAACCCAAAACCGACTATGTCGGTTTTATAAAGTCAAAATCGAACCGAACCCATAACCGATCGGCCGAACCCATAACCGATCGGTTTATGGACTTGAGCTTTTAGTCACCAATGGTTGGAGGGACTAGGCCTACTTTCAATGATTTTGAGCTATCATTATATAGATGCTGAGATAGCCATATGTTTCATTCCCTAGCCGATGTGGGACTCTCAAACACATAATGAAAATAATGAAGCTGAGAACTTACGCGATACATATTTAAAAAAATCACCGGAGGCGTTAGGCGTGAGTCTTGAACTTGGGACCTCATGTAACAAGGCTATGCGTGCTACTAGCTAAACTACATGATGTTCTTGCTTATAGTTCATTGAATACATATATATTTAGCTAATATCGACAGAATAAAGTATAATCTTATATATTCGGTTCGGTTCGGTTTTCTCGGTTTTTGACATTCCCAAAACCGAAACCGAACCGAAACCATCTGTTTATTTTTCGGTTTCGGTTTTTCAGTTTCCGGTTCGGTTTTTGCTCATCCCTAGGTGTTGATGTAGATGAAAAAAACCAAAAATTATCAAACATAATAAATCATTGTGGGAGAGTGAAGTGAACTTCGTTTTTTCACAAAATTTAAACAAAGAAGATGGAATTTTAGGAACGAGGGTTGTATATAAGGATAATATTTTCACAAAATATGATGGGTTTTCCAGAAACCAAAGATCATCAAACATAATAAATCATTCTTACATATAAAAGATGGTTCTGATACCACTGATTAGTTTTGATAAATAAAATAGAGCATTTTACGCTAAAACGACAACGGAAGCCTTTTAAAATAACTAGTTTATTTTAGACCATTTTAATACAAAACCATCAATGATCCATTTACATGGGTAATAATGATATTTAAACATACATAGGATGTTTTATAGTGATAAACTTTGTTGCCTTTGAACCTTCTTGGAATTGGGGTGTTGATGTAGATGGCAAAAACCAAAAAGCTTGATTTCTCTACAAGTATCCACCACCAAGGTTAAGGCACTTGGATTGCTAGATAGATCCTTCGTGTATAAAGAACTTCTTAAGCTTTTAAGTACTTAACAAAATTAGGTATTTAAGGAGAAGCATTTTTACACTCTCAAACTTGGAACAAACTTCACAAAATGAGAGAGTAGAGGGAAAGAAAAGGTAGGCACGTTTTTTTAGAGTAAATGAGAGAAAAACTTGATGCAAACTTTGCATCTCACTCTCTTTTATACTCACAAGAGAATACTATGACCCATACCATCAATAAATGCAAAAGATATGATCTTACACAATATATGGGTGTGTAAGGTGAAGCTTGACAAGAAACCTCCACCTAACCCTCTTATGGTGGTGGAAAAAGGACAAGAGTGTCCAACACTCTTCCTTTAAAAACTAACTAAGTCTAGTTACATCTTAATGTAACCCAAAGTGTCCAAAACTTTATACATGACTTAATATATCATATCATATGATATAATTATTAGTTTTACTCCTTATAATTATTATTTTGACAAAACAATAATTATTCTATAATTAAATACAAGATTGAATTTATTTATTAATTATCAAATACTTAATAAATATTCAATAAGTACCAACTTGATAAAGGTGTGACCCTATAGGATCATATGTTATTAGCAATATCATTTCATAATGATTCTTGAGCATATAGATCCAACAAAATGGGACTGAAATTGTATGATGTATATTGATAGGGATAGATTCTTGAGATTCAGCCTTTAGAGATTCGACATAAAACTATACGAAAATCTTAATTAGTCCGAAAGTTTAGTATTTAGATGAAAAAATCATGGTTTCGTTTTTTGGACAAAATATGTTGGAAATTTTATAAAATATAGATTTTTGAAATATAATGATAGGTCTTATAGTCACTTTTTTGTAAAAAAAAGTATATGAGTTTTCTTTTGGAAAACAAAAATACTAACTTATTTTTATAATTTTATTTTATTATTTTACTGTGATCGTTAATCATATTTTTATTTTATTAAAATTTTATTATATTGTTGTGTTATAATTTTATTGTATTTCTTATGTCTAATCAAAATAATATTATTTTAACTTTATTCTATTATTTTACTGTAATCTTAATAACATTACAATAATTTTGTTGTAATTGCTTCATCTAATTCAGAAGCAAATAATGTTACCTTAATGTTTTTTTACTGTTTTATTCTTATATTTTATTTGTCTAATTTATATAATCGAGATCAGGCAAAAATTATTATTTTATTGTAATCTTATTTTCACTCTCTCTGTATTTTTACTATAATGTTATTGTAATCATACTATAATATTATTATATTTTTTTGTTTGATCCGAATAAATCAGATCAGACAATGAATATTATTTTACTGTAATTTTATTACATTCTCTCTTTATTTTTACTGTAATATTATTGTATTCGTACTATAATATTATTACATTTTAATTTGATCTAAATAAAGTGGACTAGATAAAAAATATTACTTGTACTATAATATTATTTTATTCAGTTTATACGAGCAAAATAATATCATTGAGCGATTGAAGACAACAAGCATCATCTTAATTGTATAATCTATTTTATCCTTAAAAAAACCATTGGTCATTTTATTTTTGAAAAAGCCGATAAAATGTCATTTTTATATTTAAAAAACCCTTACAATCATTTGAGAGCTTTTTACTAGATACCATCTTTAGGGTGAATTTTGTGTATACCTTTATTAAAGATGAAAATATTATATTTGTCCGATCTTAAATTTAAATATTGTGTTTACCCTTGTTAACTTCAAAAATATCATATTTAACCCAATATTTAATTTTAAATATTTTTTTAAATTTTATAAAGAATTTCATATTTTATAATCATTTTAATTTAAAATAAAGAACTAAACTGACCATTATGCCCCTAAAGAATAAAAATTATCTGACGAATGAGATACCATTACATCTGTCACTGGCCATTCGGTTGTATGATGAGTTCTTGAATGGATGCGGTGATGATCAATGCAACTCGAGAAAAAAATAAATTATAGAAAAGGCATGAGGGATAACTATTAATGCATTTGATATCACGGCGCCGACAATTTGTGCTTGAAATTTCGCTTGAGGGTTGTTGCTCACAAAGCACAAATTTCCCACCTTTCGTACAAAGCCCTTCTTCTCATGTTGAATCAACCAATTTTTTCATAGTTGTACGTAAACGACATCTTTTCAAAAAGGAAAATGACTTATTAAGCTAACCAACTAATTAATTTGTTCACGTTTAGTCACTTTCTTTTTTTTCGTGCTTTATTTGCCATTGAACTATCTATTTTGTTCATGATACGTCATTACGACCTGTAATAGCAGGTTACAGCCTAATTGATATCTATTTTGTTCACATTTGGTCACTTTCCTTTTTTATTCGTGCTTTATTTGCCATTAATTTAATTTATTTTTCCATTTTTAATTTATTTTTCCACTTTTATTCGTGCAGATCTGAAATGACTATTTTGCCCTTTTTAATTTATTTTTCCATTTTTATTACATTTTAAGGATTTTTTATTTATGACTTTTAATTAAAAATAAATAAGAAAACAACCCACCACCGTCTTTCTCTATCTGTCTCTCTCAATTAATAAAACCTGCAACTAAACACATACACACACTTTGCAACTAAACACACACACACACGCACTTTGCAACTAAAAACACAGACATCACCACCATCTACAGCAATGATCTGGACAAAGATGATGAGAGGGAAGAGCACTCCAAACCAACTTTGATGGCTCGTCTGATTTAATCCACCATCTACGAAAAACTTCTTAATGGCTCGTCTGATTTAATCCAAGAAGTTTTTCGTTACAAGCCAACGATTCAACCAACTAAGCATGCTACGAAAAACTTCTTGGATTAAATCAGACGAGCCATTAAGAAGTTTTTCGTAGATGGTGGATTAAATCAGACGAGCCATCAAAGTTAGTTTGGAGTGCTCTTCCCTCTCATCATCTTTGTCTAGATCTTTGCTGTAGATGGTGGTGATGTCTGTGTTTTTAGTTGCAAAGTGTGTGCGTTTGTGTGTGTTTAGTTGCAATGTGTGCGTGTGTGTGTTTAGTTGCAGGTTTTATTAATTGAGAGAGACGGAGAGAGAGAGAGAGACAGAGAGAGAGAGACGGTGGTGGGTTGTTTTTTTATTTATTTTTAATTAAAATCTTTAAAATGTAATAAAAATGGAAAAATAAATTAAAAATGGCAAAATAGTCATTTCAGATCTGCACAAATAAAAATGGAAAAATAAATTAAAAGTGTGTGTGTGTTTAGTTGCAGGTTTTATTAATTGAGAGAGACGGTGGTGGGTTGTTTTCTTATTTATTCTTAATTAAAAGTCATTAATAAAAAAATCCTTAAAATGTAATAAAAATGGAAAAATAAATTAAAAAGGGCAAAATAGTCATTTCAGATCTGCACGAATAAAAATGGAAAAATAAATTAAAAATAGAAAAATAAATTAAATTAATGGCAAATAAAGCACGAATAAAAAAAGGAAAGTGACCAAATGTGAACAAAATAGATGTCAATTAGGCTGTAACCTGCTATTACAGGTCGTAAGGATGTATCATGAACAAAATAGATAGTTCAATGGCAAATAAAGCACGAAAAAAAAGAAAGTGACTAAACATGAACAAATCAACTAGTTGGTTACCCTAATAAGTCATTTTCCCTTTTCAAAACCCTATGAAACTCCTTTATACAATATCCTCTCCTTCTTCTATGATCCTTTTTCCTGCTACTCAAATCCACCGCCACCGTCAAATCATCATATGTCAAAAAGGGTTTTATTATTTTAGGGGTATAATGGTAAAGTTATTTCTTTATTTGAAATGAAAATGATAATAAAATATGAAAATTGTTTATAAAATTGTAAAAATGTTTAAAAATTAAATTTTGGGTAAATACGATATTTTTGAAGTTAAAAAAGGTAAACACGATATTTAAATTTAAGATCGGGCAAATATGATATTTTTCATCTTTAACAATGGTATACACGAAATTCACCCAAATCTTGAATATATAAAGATTATTTGGTTTCTGGTTTTGTTTAAAAATAAAATAAAATAAAATCATAACGTTTGATTTATAAGTAAAATGTTTTAAGACTTTATTAACACTAAAAATATAGATTAAAGTTAAAATAATAAGCATATTAGTCATTTAAGGCTATTTTGATACGATTTGAAGTATACTTAGCCAAAAGTTTGATTACGTTTTTAAACATTATCCAATAAAAAAAGTTGACGTAATCAACTACCAAACGCCAGACCTTAAATTAGTATCGAGGCTTTTTATTAAAATGATATCGACAAAAATGACCATAAATAAATGATTTGATCGAAATGATTACAATATTGATTTTTAGAAAAGTGACAACTTTGTTCGGAACATGTGATTCTCATATTCGGACTAAATTTATGTTATTTTAAAAGTTTTTTTTTTTTTTTTGACAAAAAAAAGAAAAAGTAAAATTCGGACTAAAATTTCGGATTCTGGACACAAAAAAACTATTTGGCAATTTCAAGAATAAGTTTGAAATCCGACGGACATTTCCGAGTTTTAGAGAAAAAGCTTTGTATTGTATTGAAATTTACCAAAAAAACTGAAAAGCAGATGCATATAATGAAAAGCACACACCTAACCCGCGTCCCGATCGGCTTGCCTGCCTTCTATCCCATGATGGCAGATTTGATGTTTGTCTTGTTCGTGTTCTGGTGGACTCAAAAATTACTATCGCTACTACTTCTCTACCTGTTTGGAATAGATACGTACCTCCAAATGTTTCATGTTTTAATTGGCGTGTCGGTCTAGGTCAAATTCCAATGGCATCAACTTTGAAAGATAGAGGCATAGCCATGAACATCACCTTATGTAATATCTGCAACTTAGAGGTGGAAGACGTGGATCATGCCCTAATTGTATGTTCTAGAGCGGTTGAAACTAGAAGATGGATTCTTAATTGGTGTCACATTCCATTTGTTCAAGTAAAATCGGTGGTAGAACTTATCAATTATACGGCGTCTTGGGGTAACTGTCCAAGGAAAAGGAAGGTATTTGAAGCCATAATTCAATGTTTGACATGGCAACTCTGGAAGGCGAGGAATTACAAAGTTTTCAGTGGGCGATTCATGTCTACAACTGTAATTGTTGACGAGATTATTGCTACTTCTTTTGATTGGGTGAAGCATAGGGGTAAATTGAAATATACTTGGGCGGAGTGGGTTTGTTCCCCATTATCTTGTGTTTAATCTCAAATCTTAATTTTTGTACCTTATACTCTTCCTCGCTTAGCTCCTTGCTAAGCTTGGAGTTTCTTCTTTAATGATATTTGCTGTTTCCAAAAAAATGTGACATTTGGTTAAAAATGGGTTATATTTGACATTTTGATACATCCATTTGGAACATTGGATAGAGATAGAGCAATTGAAATAATTGGTAATTAGAAAAAGTAGATATTATGTATATTTAATTAATCCAGAATGTTTCATTTATTACTATTTATTACTAAGATGTCATTTCGATAAAATAAAAAAAGGTAGATCGAGGCTTTAATTTCTAAACAAAACACGATTTTTAGAAAATAACATTTTATTTGGAAAATGACACAAAATCTCGTAAGTTTGCAATATTCTCGGTTTTATCTTGTCATTATTTTTATGCATGAATGTTGTCAAGGTTTTTACATAAATGACATTTAGTAAGTTAATCTATCATAGCCTATTGCCTCGGCTGATGTGGCATCCAATGTGTTTGTTAAACCAAACAGCGTTAAAGGAAATGTATTGGAGCCATTTGGCATTGAGAGGGCAAAAAATGCCAAACCACATCAACTTTTAGCGTGGTGCAAAACTTTTAAGAATCATTATCAAAATTTGGTAATTGAAGCATTTAGGTGAAAAATTTTGTACGCAGGGTAAGTGACTATGACCCATTACGGGCTAAATTCTTTTGTTTTAATGAAGATTTAATGTTTTACCACACATTAGTGTTTTAATACAAACCCTTTTTTTCATTGTAGGTGTTAAATTGGGTTTATCAGAAGAAGAATTTACAACATATTCGATTATTTATAAGAACCTCTTTCTAGATTAATTGAGGTCGATTTAAGCTTCATGGCATCTACATGGATCATGAATCAGAAGAAGAGTTTATTACAACACTTGATAAGTGTAAGGACACCTTGCATAATATTCTGTTGAGCGATGAAAATTTACTTAATGTTATGGAGGATGTAATTATAGCTTAAAGTTAGGACTTTACTCATGAGGTCATGAGATCTAACCTAGGTTCAACATGTAAAGTTGGTGTAATACTAAACCATGAGGGGGGGGGGGGGGAATTCAAAGATTTTCTATATGTTTTGAAGCATCGAGTGATGGGTGGAAGATAGATTGTGGGAGATTCATTGGTTTGGATGGCTGTTTTCTAAAGGGTGAGGTAAAGAGAGAATTATTGACAGCAATTGACATACAAATAATCAGGCTTACACAATAGCTTATGTCGTTGTTGATGTAAAAAAACAAGCCTTATTAGTCATTAGACATGGTTCTAAGAACTTTTAGAAGATGATATTGGACTATATGGTGGAAGGGGATTGGTTGAGATCTTAGACCAACACAATTTAATGCTTCCATTATTTTTTATGTCTACCATGCTAATAATTTTTAACCATATACACCTTATTGTATGGATTGCTTAAATAGTTAAAGACATTTTGCCCAATATAAACCACATGCAATGTACTGATTGTTGGGTTTTGATGATAATAACAACATACAATCATCGCAACGAAAGCGTAACATAAGCAAAATCAAAACCCAAATCTAAGAACCAAACTTTTATATGTATTTTAAAGATAATGCTAGTGAGGTGAACTTAACCATAAGGGATCTAACGTTAAAATGGAAAGTATATTGCTATATTCGGTGTTCAAGGGATTTAACGTTAAAATGGGATTGTAACTTACGTGACGCCTAGATGGTAAGAACGCGACACCGTTCTATCTAAGGGGACCCAATAACGCGATGGAACGTGGAATAACGCAACACGTTTAAAAGGCCTACGTGACGCGTTCATTGCGTAAGGAAAACCGTTGCAAATTTATGTTGTGCAACTAATTAAATGGTGGGTTGACCCGATGGGTCTTGGTTTGACCTGACGAAAAAAAAGAATATTAGTGGGTTACACCCCAAAAATCAGACTATCCTCTACCCAAAACTCTCTCAAGGGTTAGTATGTGTGTTCTTTTTGTTTTAGTGTTTCTGGCTGAATTTTTGAGGAAGCAAGGTGTTTCCAATGAACAATCAAGTGCAAACCAAATATCTTATAGGTAATCACTTAACCCTACCTTTAGTTTGAGATTAAATCCATGAATGGGTGGAAATATTATGAACCCTAAGTTATAGGCTTTGGGCAAGTTAGTGAAATTGTTGTTGAATAATTGTTCCTTAATGTTTGTATGAGCTTTTTGATAGCAAAGTAAATGATTTTTTAAGAGAAACTAGGGTTTACACATGATTTGTATGATGAAACCCATTGTAGTAAATATGACATGTTAGTGGATGGGATGGGAAAGGTGATCCAAATTGTTAAAATGTATCAATAAACTCTAAAAGTGAAGATGGAACCCTAAATTATTAAACTTGGGATGTGTATACTTTCGACTTAATTGATTAAATCATAAGCTTATTGAATACCTAATACCCCTTATGATGGGTGAAATAGAATAAATGACTTTATGAACACATGTCACGTGTTAATGTGGATTGTATGAAATCATGATTATATGATTCCAATAGCAATAAGTGAGGTAATAAGAGACATTCAAGGAAAGAGACTTAAATTGACTAGTGAGTCAAGTGCCAATGTGAGTAAATAATACCACACTATTATTGATATATGTCATTTTGATGGTTAATGTATGTGTATATTGAGATTGCTTTTAGTATGTTGCAATGATAGAACACTATGGTGAAAGGTTTTCTGCAACTATGAACTAACATTCCTAAGTTCACATGCAACCTATATAGATCTAGGTTTTCTTCTAATTAAACATATAACATATCCTAGAAGGCCAGAAAAAGATAAACTAAAAGAAAGATCAAGAAAAACCAACCTTAAAGTGAATCTTGGAAGCAAAGCAACAGAAGTCTCTTGCCTCAAATGCAGTCACACCCTTAGCTGAGCTCTTGGCCGAAAATTCCTTGGGAGAGAGAGTTAAAATTCGTGGTCTAGGGTTTAGGGAGAGCCTCCCTATTTATAGCCTCCATGTGGTGATCAGATAATCGTTACAGATAAGCCTTTTTGAATTCGAATTAAGATAAACTATTATTTTAATCATTCAAACACCATTTATCTGTTATATATATATATATATATATATATATATATATATATATATATATATATATATATATATATATATATATATATATATATATATATATATATATATATATCTCGAAAATATATATATCTATATATATATATTTTCGACCACCACATGGTCACTCACACTGCCACTTACTCAACTATCGAATAATTACAGTTTTAGTCCCTGCACCTTTAATTAATCAATTTAACTGCCAAATTAATTCCAATTAATTCCAGAAAAATTTCTAATTAATTATTATAGTTTCTAATTAATATATTATCACTTAAATATATTAATAAACTATTTATTTAACTTCTATTGATTTATTAATCACATAATAAATCAATCTTTCTCTCTACCGGACTTTCTTCCAATCCTCCAACTATGAGGGCAACCCAAATGGACTATGCTACTATTAATTAGATAAATACTAATTATTAGTCATGGCTTAGACACCTAATCCAACAGTCTCCCACTTGGATAAGTCTATGACTAAAATTACCAATTTACCCTCTAATTAATTTAGCAACTGTAGCTTCCTAGAAACCACTGCCGAACTCTGACCTAGTCAGTTCTGTCCAAAGATAAGTGATCATATGATCCTTCATCCAACAAGATATTTTCAGACACGAGACATGGATTGAGATCAATCTCTGTCCGATACTCTGTTTCCCGATTTCCGATTCTGCTTATGACTTTAGAACTTCTAATTGAACACATCAATTTAGTCCAGGCTAGCCAGCACTTTAGTCAACTTCAAAATCATCGAGAGGCCTACAAATATCTGTT
Organism: Cichorium intybus; assembly: GCA_023525715.1. NCBI lineage: Eukaryota > Viridiplantae > Streptophyta > Magnoliopsida > Asterales > Asteraceae > Cichorium > Cichorium intybus. The sequence goes on along the minus strand of CM042013.1, from coordinate 124,489,900 downwards.
TCCTATCAGGGTCAAGGAACGAATAAGTTTTGACTTATATGCTTATATCTTTTACCAGTCAAATCATTCACAACAACACGTTTTATAACATCGAGTTACCGATGCATTTTCGTATTATCAATGAATAACTGCCTTGTAAATCATAACTCATATATCTCCACTTCAAGATCATAAGATATTATCGTCTCAACATTGCTTGTGATATAATCCATGAAGCAATCTACTGAGCGTGGGTTTATCCAATACTCAAATCTCTATTTCTAAGTACTCATGAATGTTGTAGCAATCCCATTGCTATGTCTAACTCCTTAGACAGTCTACAAACCAATTCATGACAGTCTTGATTCAACACTTACTTCCCAAAGTATGAGCGACTGTGGACCTATCTGAATAATTAAATTATTCGGGAAGTAAAACATGCAAAAGTGAAACATAAAGATCTGACTGGCAGCTACTCCTGCTAATTACCAAGTCTCCACAAGGTAATCACCAAGTCTGGTCTTGTAATAACCTATTATCGGTTTCAAAAATTTCTTTTAAACTTTCAATTCTAATTTTACATCTATGTCTTTATGAACCTTACACTCTTTCTATGTATCCAAAGTATCTTATACTTGTACATTTTATTGCAGATGATCCAATCGGATGCTCATCCAATAACATCTCAATATGTTATCCTGTCAAATTCTCTCCTAACTTAATTCTGGTAATGTGTACTGTGACTTCCTATGGTTCTGGGGTCTTTAGTCTACTTGACTGCACCCTAAGACTATTTCGAGGCGTTATGATGTGCCGGTGAACCACACGCGCTCCATCATAATACCAACGAGATTCTTTAACCATGAAGTCCTTTAACATCATGTCCCGACGTTAATAATTACCACTTTGAAAAGTCTTTCAAATTTTAACCCTATCACTTTCACCCTAATCATTTCCCAATGTTTCTCTCTTGAGTTCAAACAATCCATCCAGTACTCCCAGCCAGACAATGTCCTGAATCCAACTTATTATGCCCTAAGCATCAAGTCATCAGGACATGTTCATGACATTAGGATCGATCCAAGAAAATTTGTGGAACCTGATCCAATCTTATTCCAAACCTTTTTCGGAATCCAAAGATTATTCATAATCCTTGTGTCATGATTTTCGAAAAACTATTTCCTTTCGGAGACTCTTCTCATGCATCTTGAATCTTATCAAGATCATGCTTAGAATGGCAAGGTCTATGCTGGTGATTTCATCTATCTAATAGATGACTTTAAATTATGTGAGTATATTGCACCTTCTTAGTTTCTTTCACGCCAAGTCATCACACTTTGAAATGATAAGAAAACTTTTCCTAAGTCTATGCATCTTGAATCTCATCAAGATCATCTTGGCAGAATCTGGATCTATCTCATAGATGTTTACAACCACCTGAGTATGCCGTATTTCTATTAAGGCTTTCATAGCGATCTGTCTCTTAACACCAAGTCATTGAAGGGTTTCTATGCAATCAATGAACACAAAATAACCTAAGGTTCACATGCAACCCTAATATTGATCTATGTTTTCTTCTATGAAGATTAGAACTAAGAACCTAAAGGATACAATTCAATTCTAAAGAAGAATCAAGAAAAACCAACCTTAGATCTTATGATCCTTTTAAGCAGCAGCAAAATTATCCTGCCTCAGATGAAAGTCACACCCAGGGGATGGAAGAATCAGTCCAGCAGAGTAAATCCAGAGAGAGGTGGCGTGAAGAATGAGGTGCCAGGGGGTTCCTTTTATAGCCTCCAAGGGTTACACCTGAAACCCTAAGGAGCCTCCAACTGGACAAGGCTTTTGACCACTTGGACCAGGCTTACCAAACCCTAATTAGGGTTTCGCCAATCCCTTGGAGGAGCCTCCAAGTTGGCGCCACTTTTGGTCCCTGGTTTTTCCTGGCCAGTTATTCAACTATTGAATAAATACCAAACCAGTCCCTGCACCTTTTAATTAATTAATTTAATCTCCAAATTAAATCCAATTAATTCTAGATTAAATCTCAATTAATTAATATAGTTTCTAATTAATATATTAACACTTAAATATATTAATAAACTATATATATATTTTCTATTGATTTATTATACAATTAATAAATCAACTATTCTCTCTACTGAACTATCTTTCCTCCACCCATGAGGGCAACCCAAATGGACTTTGCTTTTAACCATAAGATAAAAGTTCAATTACAAGTCATGGCTTAGACACCTAATCCAACAGTCTCCCACTTGGATAAGTCTATGACTTTAATTGTCTGAACTCTGACCCAGTCAGTTCTGTCCAAAGATAAGTGATCAGATGATCCTCCGTCCAACAAGATATTTTCAGACCCAAGACATGGATAAAATCAATCTGGTCTGATTCACTGTTCCTCGATTTCCGATTTGCATATGACTCTTTAGACTACCAATTTAGTCCCGGTTGGCCAACCATTTTAGTCAACTTCAAAATCATCGAGAGGCCTACAGATATCTGTTTCCCGTTAGGGTCAAGGGACGAATAAACTTCGACTCATATACTTATGTCTTTTACCAGACAAATCACTCACAACAATACGTTTTATAACACCGAGTTACCGATGCGTTTTCATATTATCAATGAACAACCGTCTAATAAATCATAACTCATATGTCTTAGCTTAAAGATCAAAAGATATTATCGTCTCAACATTGCTCGTGATGTAATCCATGAAGCAATCCATTGAGCGCGGGTTTATCCAATACTCAAATCTCCATTTCCAAGTACTCACGAATGGTTCAGCAATCCAATTGCAATGTCTAACTCCTTAGACAATCTATTACCAATTCATGACAGTCTTACTTCACACTTACTCCCTTAAAGTGTAATCGACTGTGGATATTTGAATAATCCAATTATTCAGGAAGTAAAACATGCAAAATGAAACACAATGATAAAGTACTGACAAGAGTAGTGAACCATAATAAATCTCTATTATTAAATCACAAGAGTCAAATACAATACATTGTTACAAGTTTCGAACCTATCTAATTACTAAAACTTATATCATCTCTTAATCCAATGCTCCTAGCATGCTGATTATGCTTAATCCTACTCAGAGCCTTTGTCAAGGGATCTGCAGGATTATCTTCCGATGATACCCTCTTTACAAGGAGGTGACCTTCTTCTACCCTATGCCTGATGTAGTGGTACTTTCTGTCGATATGTCTGGACTTTCCACGATCTCGCGGTTCCTTTGTCAAGGCGACCGCACCTTCATTATCGCAGAACAGTTCCAAGGGCTCCTGAATACTCGGGACTACTCCAAGGTCACCGATAAAGTTCTTCAGCCAAGCCGCTTCCTTTGACGCTTCACTTGCTGCTATGTACTCTGATTCGCACGTAGAATCAGCCACTGTTTCTTGCTTGGAACTTTTCCAAGTCACTGCTCCACCGTTCAAAAGGAATACCCAGCCCGACTGAGACCGACCACTGTCTCTATCCGTCTGAAAGCTGGCATCTGTATATCCTTCAACTCTCAAGGTATCACTGCCACCGAGGACTAACACCATGTTCTTTGTCCTTCGCAGATACTTGAGTATATTTTTCACAGCTATCCAATGCGCCCTTCCAGGGTTACCCTGGTACCGACTGACCATGCTTAAGGCAAAAGCCACGTCAGGGCGAGTACACGTCATAGCGTACATGATCGATCCCACAGCCGAAGCGTATGGTACTCGACTCATCTCAGCTATTTCCTCGTCTGTACTCGGACTTTGAGTCTTACTCAGCTTCGCATTACTTTGGATAGGCAGCTCTCCCTTCTTGGAATTTTCCATACTAAACCTCTTTAGTACCTTATCCAAGTATGTACCCTGACTGAGTCCAATCAGTCTCTTCTTCCTATCTCTCAATATTCTAATCCCAAGAATATAGGCAGCCTCTCCTAGGTCCTTCATGGCGAAACATTTCCCAAGCCAAGCCTTAACATCTTGCAAGGTTGGAATATCGTTTCCCATGAGCAGTATGTCATCGACATACAGCACCAGAAAAGTGACTATACTCCCACTAGCCTTGACATATACGCAGGACTCATCCTCGCTCCTAGAGAAGCCAAACTCTTTGACTTTCTCATGGAAACAAAGATTCCAGCTGCGAGAAGCTTGCTTCAATCCGTAGATTGATCTCTCAAGCTTACACACTTTATTAGGATACTTTGCATCGACAAAACCCTCTGGCTGATTCATGTAAACATCCTCAGTCAGTTTCCCATTAAGGAAAGCGGTTTTGACGTCCATCTGCCAAATTTCATAGTCATGAAATGCAGCTATGGCCAGCATAATCCTAATAGACTTTATCTTAGCTACTGGTGAGAAGGTCTCGTCATAGTCAACCCCTGGGGTTTGAGTAAAGCCCTTCGCAACCAGTCTTGCCTTGAAAGTGTGTACCTTTCCGTCCATGTCTGTCTTCTTCTTGAAGATCCATTTGCACCCGACTGTCTTTCGACCCGGTACATTGTCAACCAAGTTCCAAACTTGATTGTCATACATGGACTTGATCTCGCTATCCATGGCCTCTTTCCACTTGGCAGACTCAGGGCCCGCCACTGCTTCCTGGTAGTTAGCTGGTTCATCCAAATTTATCAGTGTCCTATCACTGACAAAAGTGTCCCCATCCGAAGTTATATGGAACCCATAAAACTCGGGTGGCATGCTAACCCTACCGGAACGCCTAAGAGGTAAGGATACATCTGTCGGTCCAACAGGAACTTCATCCTCATGTTGGTTGCTAGTTTCTCCTAAGGTTGCGTCATCTGATGACTCTTGAATTTCTTCCAGATCAATGGTACTCCCACTGTCCTCTTTGAATACGAGCTCTCTCTCTCGAAAGACTGCTCGTCTAGCTACAAAGACCACGTCCTCGCTCGGTCTGTAGAATAGATATCCAAAGGACTGTTTGGGATAACCAATGAAGAAACACTTTTCGCTTCTGTCTGCGAGTTTGTCTTGAGTCTCTCGTCTAACGAAAGCCTCACAACCCCAGACCTTGATATGTGCCAACGAGGGAGCTTTCCCCGTCCACATCTCATGAGGTGTTTTCGCAACCTTCTTAGTTGGGACAAGATTGAGGATATGGGCGGCAGTCTCTAAGGCATACCCCCAGAAGTGAATGGGAAGTGAAGCTCGACTCATCATGGAACGAACCATGTCCAACAGGGTTCGGTTGCGCCTCTCTGCAACACCGTTCAACTGTGGTGTCCTGGGAGGTGTCAACTGCGAAACTATTCCGCATTCCTTTAGATAGTCCAGGAACTCGATACTTAGATACTCTCCGCCTCTGTCGGATCTGAGCATCTTTATCTTCCTGCCTAATTGATTCTCTACTTCGTTCTTAAACTCTTTGAATTTTTCAAAGGTGTCCGACTTGTGCTTGATCAAGTAGATGTAACCGTATCTACTAAAATCGTCGGTAAAAGTCACGTAGAACCGCGTGCCATCCTTTGTGGTTGATCTGAATGGACCACACACATCCGTGTGAATAATGTCCAATAGACCCTCACCTCTTTCAAAAGACCCTTTGAAAGGTGATTTAGTCATCTTGCCCAACAGACAAGATTCGCATACATCATCCGACTTGAGGTCGAATGATTCCAACACTCCATCCTTTTGGAGTTGGGCGATGCGTTTCTTGCTGATGTGGCCGAGCCGACTATGCCACAGACATGCCTTTTCCACGTCACTAGTAGAATCAATATAATTTACACTTTGTCCTAGATTGTCAACACATTTCACAGTTTCATACACACCATTACAAGGATAAGCAGTAAAATTCAAAATACCATTTTTGAAAACAGAAATAGATCCAATATTATTATCAAAAGAAAAATGAAATCCTTGTCTGAATAATGCGTGAAATGAAATAATATTTCTTGCCATTTCTGGCGAATAGCAACAATCTAATAAATCTAAACAAACTTCACTACTAAGCACTAAACTATAAACTCCAATCTTGGTAACAGGGGACGATCTCCTATTGCCCATGATCAAGTTCAGTCTACCGTGCTCCACCTCCCTGCTTTCCTTTAGGCCCTGCATATCAGAACAAATGTGAAAACCACATCCTGTGTCAAGGACCCAAGAATTAGAAGATGGTGAGTTTTTAGAGATAGTGTATATACCTGCTGTCGATGGCTTTACTTTCCCATCCTTGACATCCTGCAAGTATTTGGGGCAGCTTCTCTTCCAATGGCCCTTTTCTTTGCAGTAGAAACAGTTTGCTTCATCGGGGTTGGCCACACAAGGAATTTGGGAAGTCTTGGTTCTCGAGCCATTACTGGATGACCCGGCCTGAACCTTTTCCCTCCAATTTTGTTTAGGAGGGCCCTTCCTTTTCTTTCCTCTGCCACTTCCAATGGCTAGAACGGGCTGATTAACCGAGGGTACACTTTTACCCTTCATCCCGTCTTCAGCTACTCGAAGCATGCGATGCAACTCAGTCATATTAGCCTGATTGTTGTTCAAATGATAAGCCAGCCTGAACTGGTCATAAGAACTCGGCAACGAGTTAAGCACTATGTCAACGGCCAACTGTTCCGGTACAGGCATCGCAAGCTTTCTAAGCCGCTCCACGTAACCTTGCATTCTTTGCACATGAGTGCAGATGGACTCTCCATCTTTGGGTTTGCTGTTCGTGAAGTCCTTGACCACTTCGCACCTTTCGATGCGCTCTTGCTTGCGGAACTTTTCCGCTAGCTCCTTGTGCATCTCATAGGGCCAGTAGTCTTCGTATATTCTCTGCAATTCGGGGTTCATTGTGGCGATCATGATGCAGGCCACTTTGGTTGCATCATCAGTATGTTTTTGGTACGAGGCAATTTCCTCGGGAGTAGCAGTTTCGGGGTCGACATCGACAAGCTCGGTCTCGAGAACATACTCTTTGTTCTCATACCTCAGAGCCATCTTGATGTTTCTAATCCAGTCATTATAGTTTGTCCCGTTCAATTGAACCCTGGAACATAGTGAGAGGATTGAGGGAACACTGGAGTTTGATTGGGGAGCGGATTGATCAGCAGAAGACATCTATAAAAGAAGGTAAGTTTAATTAGATACTTGTCGGTCCTTATAATAACCCAATATAAAATAAGGCTAGGATCCAACTATAACAATTTGCAACATAGAAGAGGGATGCCGTAATCTATAAGCAAATTTTATAAAGGTAGGCGAATGACGATTCAGCCGATTCCACCGCGGAAAAATAATCTTATTATAAATGGAATTCCTAGTTTCTTATGAGATTTATTGAACTGTTCAATAGCATGTTTAATCTCGGATATGCCCCACCGTTTGTGACTGGGATGCCGAGGATCACAAACCGGGTGTGAATAACCATGCAAATTAGCTTGGTGCTCTCGGGATCCATTATCATCTCAAATTGATGTGCCGGTAAACCACACACGCTCCATCAACAATGATAACACCCGAGACACCCATTGCCACTCTTTATGAACCCCTATTGGTGTGCCGGTAAACCACACACGCTCCACCAACGTTTCATAAAGTGCAATGTGCAATTTCATGGGGTAGCATCAAATTCACATTTTCCTAAAGTAACTAGATTGGGATTTGTTTTAGGGTTCTAGTACTTTCAATTATAGCATTATACTTTTAAGAGGCTTAGTGGTTCTATCATACCCGTTCAGCTAACGACACTCGACTGACCAGGAGAGCGGTGGGTAAGAGTAGATACCCATTAGACTAACATTTTATAGTCAGTCGCCTTATACCCTCTTTATAGGACAGTTTTGTGAATGAGGCTTACTAGCGGTAGACTAACCAATTTTCTTATATGTATTAAATTAACTTTTAATCATAAATACATATAAGATATATTTTAATCTTATTAAAATATTTTTAGAATTAATTAAATTCTAATTTTCTCAAATTATTCTAATTTTCTTGAAAATTTTAATTAATTCTTAAAGCAGATTTAATTTGCCTTTAATTAATCAATTAATTAAATTAATTAAATCTAATGTAGATATTACCAAATTAATCAAATTAATTTATCTACAATGGTCCTAGTGATTCTCGAAATCAACAAGCCAGGCAAGCAAAGTTCAGGTTATTTTATAAGATCTTATTACCAAAAATAACAACATACTATTATGGCAAGTAAATCAAGCAATCAAGGGGGACCATTAGGGCATGGCGGCTAGGGTTAGGAAACCCTAGCCAAGCCGTCAACATTCAAGGCCACCAAGGGTGGATTTTCGCAAAAAACACCAAGGCCAAGATCATGCAAGCAGTTCATAATCAAATCACAAGAAAACAAGCTAGCTCTGATACCACTGAAGGGTTTCTATGCAATCAATGAACACAAAATAACCTAAGGTTCACATGCAACCCTAATATTGATCTATGTTTTCTTCTATGAAGATTAGAACTAAGAACCTAAAGGATACAATTCAATTCTAAAGAAGAATCAAGAAAAACCAACCTTAGATCTTATGATCCTTTTAAGCAGCAGCAAAATTATCCTGCCTCAGATGAAAGTCACACCCAGGGGATGGAAGAATCAGTCTAGCAGAGTAAATCCAGAGAGAGGTGGCGTGAAGAATGAGGTGCCAGGGGGTTCCTTTTATAGCCTCCAAGGGTTACACCTGAAACCCTAAGGAGCCTCCAACTGGACAAGGCTTTTGACCACTTGGACCAGGCTTACCAAACCCTAATTAGGGTTTCGCCAATCCCTTGGAGGAGCCTCCAAGTTGGCGCCACTTTTGGTCCCTGGTTTTTCCTGGCCAGTTATTCAACTATTGAATAAATACCAAACCAGTCCCTGCACCTTTTAATTAATTAATTTAATCTCCAAATTAAATCCAATTAATTCTAGATTAAATCTCAATTAATTAATATAGTTTCTAATTAATATATTAACACTTAAATATATTAATAAACTATATATATATTTTCTATTGATTTATTATACAATTAATAAATCAACTATTCTCTCTACTGAACTATCTTTCCTCCACCCATGAGGGCAACCCAAATGGACTTTGCTTTTAACCATAAGATAAAAGTTCAATTACAAGTCATGGCTTAGACACCTAATCCAACAGTCATTACACTTTGTAACGAAAAGAGACGTTTCCTAGAAACATTATGTATCCCACGTATGGAGATAGTAGATAACGGCGACTCCCAATGGCTTTGACATGGTTATAGACTATTCACAAAATCCAGGACTTATGGTACATTTTGAGAATCCAAACCTTTCTGACATTTTAATGGAAATCTTTCAGTCCTTTCTCAAAATCCAATCCTTTGGCATATTTTGAGAATCTGAATATCCTTTCTTACGAGATGCCCATGGGACGAAACCCGGGGCCATGTACCTTTTGTAATGGCATGCTCTATGTGTGTCCCTATTAGTGTGCCGGTAAACCACACACGCTCCACTAACGACTCACACTATGCCACGCAGAATCCTCTCGGATTTCATCTGCTATTGAGAGTGCTTTACTCGGAATCAATTGCTTGACTCTGAGTATCGACTCACTCAACTAGATGCTCTGAAGGTATGTATATGTCCATGTTGCTTTCTTTTGATAACTCAGTTACTCCCACTAGTTTTTAGACCAGGTGTAAAATCAATCAAATTTTCATACAGACCGTGTCTCGCCCTAAGGTCCTCTTATTTGGCAGCAGCCGGGCTCACCAATGCTTCCAAGTAGTCGGATTGCAAATCCATACCAACTGCAGTGTTTTACCACCAATCGGTATGTCACCCCGATCATAACTACTTATGATGGTGATCAATACTACTGGTTAAGAGGAGATAATGTCAGTTGTAAAGCAGAAATCTGATTTCTACTCCAAGCCTAGTGATGACTAAAAGGTTCTTTCATTGCTAATCCTAAACTCATTTAGGACTGTCCCAACTCCCACTGTTTCCTTGGACCATGAGTTCTTTCTAAAAGAGCTCTTTAGTTACAGTAGGATAGCTAATGAAACGACAATGCTGATCAAGTTCAGATGGTCATGAGGTTCAGATGAACACTACAAGACCCTGGACTTTCTATGTACAAGTGGGATAATCCAAGCTTTACATTTCAGACAGTGTTTGCAAGACCTACTTAGTCTAGGATGTGGTCGGAGTATGGTTTATATGGACTGACTGGTATAGTGTTCATCTTATTGGAAACTAATTGGCAATGTATCTCATACATCGAGGATCGAACTGTTTCGACCAATGCTCCATTATCTTCCCTAAGACACATTATAAGCATTAATGCTCTTGGAAGAGAATGAACTGTGAAACCTTTTTCTCAGTTTATGTTATCGCTCAGGTTCTGTGGAACTTGTACTTCCTTTGAAGTCCTTGGACTGTTCAAGGTCTCAATTCAATTACTTATACCGATAAGCAATGTCATATTCATCATACCGAATGATGAATATTGTGAAGTACAAACAGTTGTGTTCTATCTCAAGATTCGAGCAACACACCGCAACAGGTGTGTCCGTTTCTCTTAATCTCAATGTCTTTTACATATCTATGTAGACTAATGACTTTGTTAACTTGGTTCAAGACTTGCAATCTTCAGTTGACTCTAAGTCAACTGATTCCTAAATCCTATCCTCTGGATCTTTGGGTGATTCATTTCTTGCCATATGTGCTTTATGAAGAACTTAATCATCATCTGACTCTAAGTCAGATGATTCCAAAGTCTTGTCCAACTGGACCTTTGGTTGATTCATTTCTTGACACATTAAGAACCCAATTCATCAAGTGACTCTAAGTCAAATGATTCCAAGGTCTTGTCCAACTGGACCTGTGGTTGAATTGATTCTTATAACATTTGTATTAACAATCATAAATGACACAATTCTTGAATCCAAACACTTTGGATGCATCAACATTCAAGTTATTACTAATCATACATTCAACACATTCATATAACATTTCAAGGATAATTTCAAACAACAGGTGTTAAAAGAAAATATGACAATTTTATTAAAAATAAAAAATCCTTGAACAATGTAATAGACAATGTAAAAAAATGTATCTAAAGACTAATAACAATGTTCTAATATCTATCTAAACTTCAAAACTGCACGAGCTGGAGATCCAATCCAAATGTGCTCCTATGCGACAGAGTCACGTGCCTTCTTGATTCCCTGCATACAAACCAAAATGTGACTATCACATTATGTATCAAGAAATCTTGGAACAGGAATTTTGAGGTTTTTAGGTATACCTGAGCTTTCAAAAGAGTTGGAGCGTCTTCCAATCTTTCCGTGACTGTATTCGAATTAGCGGATTCCCAGTTTTAGACATGTCCAGTCGATCTTGACCGTTTCTTGTTATGTCTCTTCACTGGACTTAATCTAGAAGTAGTTGAGCCATTGGAGCTATGCTTGTCCAAGAGTGACTCGTATAAAGTCAACAGTGGACGCATTTCCATAAGGGTCTTTTTCTGGTCTTCCTTTCTATACGTCTGAATGAACAGATCATACTCATTTGTCAGCGAAGCGAGCAGAATGTTAACACTCTCTTCCTGACTCATGGAATAACCAAGTTTATGCAACTCGCCTATGTACGCTTCAATCTGAAGAACATGCGAATTAACGCTACTTCCTGCTTTTAGCTTGCACTCTGCAAGTCTTTTGAAGATCCTGGTTCGTTCCTCTTCAACTAGTTTCTGGAACTTTTCCTCAACCAGTTGCATTAACTCATATGGCCCCAAGGATTCAAAATCCTTGCGGAACTCGGGGTCAATGGTTGATAGCATGAGGTCACGAATCTCTTTGGATTCATCATAAGAACCTTTTATGATGACTTGTTCCTGTGGAACTGGGATCGGATACTCAGTGAGATGTAGCTTGCCAGCAATGCTGAGAGCCAGTCTCCAATTACGAAGCCATTCTTTACAGTTGAGACCAGTCAGCCTTTCCATATTTAGCAGGTGCATTCTGATGCTTTCAGAAATGGGTGAAGGAGGAGAATTGACACTTGACATCTATAAGAGAAAGTAGAATTTATTAGTTTAATTTGTCCCTTTTAAATAATTACCCAATATGTTATTTAATAGGGCTAGGATCCAAAATACCCCAATTATGGTGTGAAGAGGGATGCCGTAATTACAACATAATGGTCATTAAGGTAGATAAGCACTTATCAATTTCATCTTATGAAATTCCTAGATCTGTTGAGATTCATTAAACTTTTCAATGGCATGTTTAATCTCGAATGTGCTCCACTGTTTGTGACTGGGATGCCGAGGATCACAAACTGGATGTGAATAACCATGCAAATTAGCTTGGTACTCTCGGGTTAATTATCATCTCTAATTGATGTGCCGGTAAACCACACACGCTCCATCAACAATGATAATACCCGGGAAACCCATCGCAACTCTTTATGAACCCCTATTGGCGTGCCGGTAAACCACACACGCTCCACCAATGTTTCATAAAGTGCAATGTGCAATTTCATGGATTAGCACCAATTCACATTTTCCCTAAAGTAACTAGATTTGGGTTTTATTAAGTGTTCTAGTACTTTGAATCATTATACTTTTAGTGATTATTAGGCGGTCCTATCAAACCTGTTCGGCTAACGACCCTCCACTGATCAGGCGAGCGGTGGGCGAGAGTGTTCACCCATTCGACCGCCATTTTATAGGCAGTCTCCTTATACCCACTTTATAGACCAGCTTCGTGAATGAGGCCTACTAATGATTTGACTAACCATTTTAATCTTATACATATAACAATAACTTTCTAATTATAATATATATAAGATGTAATTTTTTAAACATTTAAAAAATTGTTTCTGGTTTATCTTTTAATTTATTGTCGATTTAAGCTATTAAATTTAAAATTAAATTAAACCATTTAAAGTCGATTTAATTATCTTTTAATTAACCAATTAATTAAATTAATTAAATTTGATATTTTAAACCTCTTAAAATATTTATAGATTTTATCTATTAATATTCGGAATTTAAACCATTTAAATCGAAATTAATTAAATTCTATTAATTATCTTTTAAATAAACAATTATTTAAATTAATTAATTTTGCAGATAGGTGTCATAAAATAATCAAATTAATTTAAACCTATCCCTATCCCCTAATTTTCAAATTTTAGGATAAAGGTTTAAGGTTTTATCTATTTAAACAATTAAAGTTACCAAAAATAGAAAGCCTACTAAACCATTCCCTTTTTCACGCCAAGCAAGGGGGAGGGGCCAGGGTTTTTCGAAACCCTAACCCTAATATTCAAAACGGCCACATTAGGGTTTGGAAACAAAAAACCCTAATTTACAGGATACAGTTATAACAATTTAACAAGAAAACACACCAAATAGCTCTGATACCACTGAAAGGTTTTCTGCAACTATGAACTAACATTCCTAAGTTCACATGCAACCTATATAGATCTAGGTTTTCTTCTAATTAAACATATAACATATCCTAGAAGGCCAGAAAAAGATAAACTAAAAGAAAGATCAAGAAAAACCAACCTTAAAGTGAATCTTGGAAGCAAAGCAACAGAAGTCTCTTGCCTCAAATGCAGTCACACCCTTAGCTGAGCTCTTGGCCGAAAATTCCTTGGGAGAGAGAGTTAAAATTCGTGGTCTAGGGTTTAGGGAGAGCCTCCCTATTTATAGCCTCCATGTGGTGATCAGATAATCGTTACAGATAAGCCTTTTTGAATTCGAATTAAGATAAACTATTATTTTAATCATTCAAACACCATTTATCTGTTATATATATATATATATATATATATATATATATATATATATATATATATATATATATATATATATATATATATATATATATATATATATATATATATATATATATATATATATATATATCTCGAAAATATATATATCTATATATATATTTTCGACCACCACATGATCACTCACACTGCCACTTACTCAACTATCGAATAATTACAGTTTTAGTCCCTACACCTTTAATTAATCAATTTAACTGCCAAATTAATTCCAATTAATTCCAGAAAAATTTCTAATTAATTATTATAGTTTCTAATTAATATATTATCACTTAAATATATTAATAAACTATTTATTTAACTTCTATTGATTTATTAATCACATAATAAATCAATCTTTCTCTCTACCGGACTTTCTGCCAATCCTCCAACTATGAGGGCAACCCAAATGGACTATGCTACTATTAATTAGATAAATACTAATTATTAGTCATGGCTTAAACACCTAATCCAACATATGGATGGTATGAATGTTTCATGATATTGTTTTGGGTTGGGACCTAGTCTTCTAGGTTAATAGCGTGATAAAAATATGCATAGTTGATTTCTTGGTTAATAGCTTGGTAGTAATGTACATATTTGATCCTTTGTGTGGTATCTTGGGGAATGCACTTCCCATGCTTGTTGGCAAATTCTTTAATAATTATTTTATGTACTCACAAAATGATTGTCTTATTTCTTTTGTTGTTGTATTTTGTGACATGCATCCAGGAAATGAAGATAAGGAGTAGAAAGGAGCTTAATGGCATTTTTGCACTAGAGGACCTTCTAGTGATATAGAGACATAGGAGCTAGACTAGTTGGAAAATATTTTATTGACATTGTACATTTGTGATATGTTTACCATGACTCTTGTATATATTTTGTGACAACTGATGATACACTGAACTTTATATTTCGTGAAAATGCAATGTGGAAGAATTGGGATATGTTTCGTTTATTCTGATTTTGTTATATATTTTAATGGTATGAATTGGGTCGTTACAAGTCGGTATCAGAGCCATAGTTTAAGCGAACTAGGTCTCTATCATGAACCTAGGCTTAGACTATGAGGGTGTAGTGGAAATAAACTGTAACGAACTTATCCTATTATTATAGTCCAGCTACACAATGAAAAAAATTAGAAATTAATAGAGGGATACAAATTACAGGTAATAACATGCCACCAGTTGAGATGGTAATATTATCATCCTTCATATTAACAAATTATATGCGATAACACATTTCCTATATTTGTACCATTATTTAACATGTATAATTTTGTCAAAATTAGGAATTAAACAAGGAGAATGACTTATCTAATATGGATGAAATGTTTGAGTGGAGGTGTTGTGGATGAGGGTGAGGGTGATGACCAATAACAAGAAGCAAATATTGAGGAAGGTAATAGAGTTGATGATGGAGTTAATGAATCTAATGATAAAGGCCATAGGAAACAACAGTTGGCCACCATGAATAAAATAAAAGCTTATGAGATAATTGTCAATAGGGATGGCAAAAAAAACCCCGAACCCAACAGGGCAACCTGAAACCCAAGAAAAAAAGGCGACGGGGCAACCTGAAACAAGGATAATGACTTAACTATTATGAATGAAGTATTTACTGGGTCGGGTTTGTGTTCCCTGGCCCCGACCGTCCGTCCCGATAAGTATATATATATATATATATATATATATATATATATATATATATATATATATATATATATATATATATATATATATATATATATATATATAAAACATGAAAGAATAACGCTTTCATTGCGATTTTTTAAAGATTTATATATAATAATAATCATGTTCTCTATGAAAATATGATATATGCGTCCAACGAATACGATTGTAATAGTAAACGCGATAAGGAACCCGAAAAACGATAGGCACCAACCCGAAAACTTATATCGGGTCAGGTATGTGTCTCCTCGCCCCGACCCAAACCCGACTTATTGGCATTCCTAATTGTTAAACTTAAACTGAATAAATCTATTTTTGACAAAGATTGTGGTGGTTTTACAGCTTCCAATCCAATCAGCTTAGAGTAGTTAGGGCATTAAAGGGGGTTGTAATTTGATAGTATACTTGGGCATATGTTTAACTAGCCCTTTATTGATCATCTTTTTCGTTAGACCCACTAGTTGCAACATTCATCCACTTGTTTTTTTGTTACAATTATGGTTTCCTTTTTGGAAATTTGTTTACGCATTTGTTACAATTGGATGGCCAATATATGTTAATAACATTCAAGATCTTTTTTATGGTTACCCTTAGTAATGTTATTCAACTGTTTGGTTAATTCTACATTGAGATTATTTACTTGATAGAGTAGTTACCATTTGCTCAATTACATGAATTTTGATCAATTACAAACCATTTGATGCATTACAGCTTAAGTACTCACCGTTTGCTCAATTACTTTACAAAATACTTAAATACTATTTTCTCAATTGATTAATCAACAAGGTACATTACTAATTGAGAAATTACAATATCATTTCATTAAATTCAAACAAACTACAATACCAATACAGATTTAAAAAACAAAGTATATTACTAATACAAAAAATACACTTCAGATTCATCCATAATTTCAAATTGCAGTTCACTCCCATATAAAGTTAAAATACAAAAAACAAATGATTTTTTATCCAGTCAATTTCCTAAAACAACTTAATAAACATAAACACAATGGTCATTAAAATAACCACCAACAACCCTACAATCATTTGTAACAATGCAACCATATGCCTATATGCCTATATTGTGGGTCTATTACATAATCTTTTTGACTTTTCCCATATTCTCATTCATCAACCTATTTGGAAAAAAATTGTAATTTTTGTTTAGGATCTTGCCAAAACCTCAAGTTTTTCAATGAAAAGTCTTCAAAACTTGGAAAAACTAATAAATTTTACCTTATAATCAGACCCAAAACCTTTTCTCCGAGTTCTCCTCTATTATTAAGACCGAAACTAGACAAACATCACCACACTTGCATCTAGTGACCTTCTTCACTTGCATCTTGTGACCTTTAATCGTGAACACACATCGAAGCTTGAGTCTTAGTTGAAGAAGTTCACATTCTACTGAGGGAGGAAGGGAAATCGTGAGCTTTTTCCCCTTTCTTGTACAACGTATATCTCATTTATTTAGAAGAGATAGTAGGGAGTGGTCTCCTACATAACATTCAACTCAGCTTATACAAACCATATCAACATAAGGTAACCTACTAATATATGTTTAATCTGATAAACTCTGTTTATACGGAAAAAAAAGAAAAAACTTTTTAAGTTTGAGACTTCTATTAAAAAAATTATACCAAAATAAAACCGAAAAAATTATTGATTTTGATTTATTAAATTATAGAATTATGACTAATGAGCTTAAGAGACGGGCAAGTTGGATTTTGAAATCAATGCTTGGTACGAAGTAAAAAGCCCAAAAGTCAAAGTCATCTTTGGGGGGTTTACACGGTGGCAAAAAGCGATGCGGGATCATATGATTGGAGGCTCAACTGGGGCGCAGGAGATTAGGTGGACACGCGCGTAGAGTAATATATCTCATCCACCCACCATTATTCTTGAGTCTTGACGCTGTTCCTAAAACCTTTTTCGCATTTTTTGTGAGATTTTCGAGAGAGGAAGTAGAGTTTTCAATGGCGACATCGAAACTACAGGCTCTCTGGAACCACCCTGCTGGCCCTAAAACGAGTGAGTTGTTCCTTTAAATCACTGTTCTGATGTTTTTTCAACTGTCAATCATTATAATCACGTGAAATTAGGTTTTTTGCTTGTTTTCGCTGCGGAAAATTTGGGGGTTTTAGGTTGAGTTGATGGTTTGATTTGTATGTTCTTCGATGGCAAAACTATACGAGTTTTCGTGCATCTATTGAAGTAGTTCAGCATATGTGTGTGGTGATGGTGATGTAATTGCATTATTTAGATGATTGTATGGTTTTTCAATGATATGCTATAGTTTGACTTTCCATGTCAAGATTACTACTCGTCAAATGCAAGAACAGATGAATTTTGGTACCAATTTACACCACATATCTGACCTGTGTTGTTTTAGTGAAGTTTTTTCCTTTTTGGAAGAATTTAGAATCGACAAAAATTTTAGAGTTAATAACCTGTTTGATCACCAAAGTCAAACTGTAGCTCCTTGTTGAAAGGTGGGAACTGTACTGTACGGATATTGATACCAGTTTTGGCATACTTTATTACCTTGGATTTCTAAACTTTGACATAATTATTTTTACATATATGATACATGCATCAAAAGATAATAGTGCACACCACAATAGTAATTGTAGGAAACAGACCAATTGAACAGTGTATTTGTGTGGTTCAACTTTTGTGTACACTATCATGTTGCTTGGATCTTATTGTAAGGCTAAATGCAAGAAATAGCAACTTACTTTCAAAATCTTTTTATTATAGCATGGTACTTTCATATTTTCTTATTAAAAGATTGTACTTTTAAATTATTATTTTTGTTAGGACATTGTAGTTCAAAAAAACTACCCAATCATAGCAATTGTAATCTGATATCCTTCAAACCGGTCACCCCATTGCTACAATGGGTGGATTTTTCCATTACCCTAATAAGAAATAACTTAAAAGTACAATGTCATAATTAAAAAAAAAAAGGAAAGTTAAATGTCTTGCCAAAAAATGTAATATGTACATTTCCATCACTTTGTAGAGCTGAATGCTGAAATCAAGAAGATGATCTGGGAGAGATAATTCATAAGTTCAAACTTTCACTAAAAAATATCTTTTCATCAAGAATATTGTTTCACTGATAATTTGTATATCTTTTTTATATTAATTGACTGATGTTTTTGTAGTTCATTTTTGGGCTCCAACTTTCAAGTGGGGCATCAGCATAGCTAATATTGCAGATTTTGCCAAGCCACCAGAGAAACTTTCATACCCGCAACAATTTGGTATTTTTTTTTTTGTTACAAATATTTTATTTCTTGCATTTGTTACTCTTTCTCTCTCTCTCTCTCTCTCTCTCTCTCTTATACTCTTTACCTGTTGTTTATTTGGTAGCTGTCACAGCAACAGGAGTTATCTGGTCTCGCTACAGCATGGTAATCACCCCGGTAAGTCAAATTCTTATCCCACAAGGCAAGGGTAAACTAGTCTTTTTAACTTAGAGTGTTTTAAAATAAATAGACTTGTTGCTATTTATATGACATACCTGAATGTAAATTGCCTAAAAGGTTTAAATGCAAAAAATAGCAATATTTTCTGGATATATTTATTTGCATCCTACTTTCATTTCTTCCTACTATAGCAGAATTATAGTAATATCTTCCAAATACAAAGCAATTTTCACTGCTATAATTTGGTAGATATTTCAAAGTACAATTTTATAATAAGAAATTAATTGAAAGTACAGTGTTAAAATTGGGTAGATTTTTCAAATGGTTAATGTTATAAAAGACCTTATATTTTAGGATTTTTTCTATTTAAATCTAAACTTTTGTAATATTCAGAAACGCCCTCACATTTTTCCAATTTTTTCATTTAGCCCTTTTATCAGGGTTAATGTTATAAACAGCAGCAGGAACAACGTTGGGGCTTATTTGACATGTAAAAAAAAAGGTTAAGGTATAAACAGAAAAAATCTAAAAATAAAAGGTCTGTATAACATTAACCCTGACAAAAGAGCTAGAATGAAAATTTGGAAAAATGGGAGGGCTTTTTTGAATATTGAAAATTTAGGTTTAAACAGAAAAAAATCCCGAAATATAAGGTCTTTTATAACATTAACCCTTTTTCAAACTACACTGTTTTAATAAAAAAAATTAAATTACAGTGCTGTAATAGAAAGAAACGAAAGTAGGATGCTATAATACACAAATAAATGAAAGTATGTTGCTATTTCTTGTATTTAATCATATGCTTCTTGCATACCATTTTTTTTAATGATTTTTGATGGTTGATTGCAGAAAAACTGGAACCTTTTTAGTGTAAATGTTGCAATGGCTGGAACAGGATTATACCAACTCTCCCGCAAAATCCGGTAAGTCAATTTACCAATTTACTGTTGACTTTTTTGTTTTTTTCAGTCTTTAATATCAAGATAAAGTGCTGTTTGAATAAATTGTCTAAAAATTTCTGAGAAAATGACAGTACATATGTGGAAAGTGAAGGAAAAAGTAAATAAGGGCAAGTTTGTAAAAAGTTAGGACTTCATAAGAAAAATCTTATTTCCCTAACTTTCTCAGTTACATTGTTCTTTGTCTATTAAATTAAAAAGAAGTACTTATGTATTGTTTACCGGATTAACAAGACCATTAATAAAAAAATAAAAAAAATCAGCATTTTAGTTTTCATGTGTCCATATTCAAGAAGATACATTCTTGGTAAAGATGATTTATTGAACAAATTTTCTTTTCGAATCAAGGCATCATACTTTATAAAATCTACCGAATTTTAACATTTATATTCCGATTTTTTTCTTAGTAGGAAATTGTACCTTAAAAAATCTACCCAACTCCATTTATATCTTTTTTTTTTTTTTTTCTATTTTAGTAATGAATGTATAGATGCTATAGTTATAGTTGATCATTGTGTTTGTATTGGCTGTGTACAGGCATGATTATTTTAACGAAGAGGAGACTAGTTCTATAAAGGAATGATGATGAAAAATTCAATGCAAGTTTTTTCTTGATATGAAAATGATTTGATCTTGTGAATTTTTATGCCATTGTAAGTTTGACCTCTGGAGATTCATGGTTGTTTAAAAATAATGTTATGTTAATTTGCGCATTTAACGTTTCATTTCACAAGTTTTGATTTTGATAAACACAAGATAAAATAAAATGAAAACCAAATAACCTTGTTTTTTCAAAATTTTATGGGTATTTTAGTTTTGTATTAGATATTCTAGGTATTCCATGATTTAATAAAGACCTTTATTTATTCAGTTATCATGTTAGTTGTATTATTTAAGAATGGAGGTATTACTTATCATCAAAATATCAATCATGAAATATGTTGTTTTGTGAGCTTCATTGCTTAAATAACTGTATTACTTATTTATCAAAAGGTTTTCTTAAGAGAAGTTCTGATATTTTGGAAAAATTAATGAAAAGATCATAAAATAATTTTTTGAATGGAAAAGCCTTTGTAAAATTATACAATTTCGCCATTTTTCTACCGGCTACCTGGAGAAAAGAGAGAACTTGGATACTTTTTTCAGTTTCCTAGGCTTTTCGGTTTGGAAAATTATTTTGAGACTTTTTCGTTAATTTTCCTAAAATACCGGGGACATTTCTTATTGTGCAACATTTAGATTAAAACCTACATTTGTGATATCTTGTATATAAGGTAATCGAGCCAATGATTGTGTGGAACAAAATAAGAAAAATATTTCATTGTTTGTTAATCTAATGTGATTATCTTTTGTTTTATTTTGCTAGAAAATGATGTGAAAGTATACTAACATTTTTTTTCCTTCGTTTTATACCAAGAATGTTCCATAAGGATGTGAGAATTTGGGTGAAACCTGATCAAAACTAAAAGCATATTTATCAATTAGAGAACCACTTTTGCATCTAAACTCCAACTAACAATATAAATGGGTTAATTTCACTTCAGGCCATGATTAACTCTTGATTTTAAGCTGAAACTAATATGTTATTTGTTGGATTAGATGTATAAGTCATGACTAATAATTTGTATTTACCTAATTAATAGAAGCAAAGTCCATTTGGGTTGTCGTCATAGCTAGAGGTTTGACAGAATTTTCAGAAGAGAGAAAGATTGATTTATTATATGATTAATAAATCAATAGAAATAGTTTGTTAATATATTATGGAGATAATGTATTAATTAGAAATAGTATTATTTGATTAATAATTAATCAGAAATTAATTGGATTAATTTCTGTGGCATTAATTAGATTAATCAAGAGGACAGGGGCTAAACTTGTTCCAATTCAATAGTTGAATTGTACACGCGCGACGCGCATGTGTATGAGCTGCGACGCGCGTATCAGTAATCCGGAAAATAGCTTAGAGATAGGGTTTATCTCAAATTTGAAAGTCAAATGAGGTTTATCTCTAAGGGTTATCCGATAGCCTATAAATAAGGACCCCTGGACCTCATTTGTGAGTGCCAATTCCCTTCTTTCTTTCTGGAGTTTTCGAAACCCTCAAGCTCCCTGGGTGTGATCTCATTTGATTCATGACACTTGACAACGCCTAGTAATATCAAGTATTTTAGTCGTTGTTGAGCTCTATTCTTGGTGATTTTATATCATATATGTTGTGGTACTCTCACTTTTTGTGTCAGTGCATGTTTGGAAAGAAAAGTTACAAACAGGGGTTAAATACGTACAAAATGAAAGAAGATTGGAGATAAAGACAAAAACAGTCGCCTGACCATGCGCGCCGCGGGGAAGCATGGAGGCGCGCCGCGCTGAGTCAACGATAAGGCAGTGGAAAGAATTCAAATGACGAAAAAAACGGGGATAACCCTACACGCGCGCCACGGATATCAATGCTGCGCGATGCGGTCATTTATTTTCCACAACTATAAATAAAGGTCATTAGGTCGAAATCAGAGGGAAAGGAACGACCCATAAGGTGGATCTGAAGCTTCTTTGACTCCAAGTTTCGGTTTTCAGTCGCCATTCGTGGTATTTATGTTTTTTTCATTTAGTTTTTATATTAGTTTAGTTGATTTTAGTTGTTTAGCTTGGTGTTTGTGGGTGTGACAACCATTAGCATTAGGTTAAAACTTCTGATTTTCGTTGTTTACTGTTTTAAATACTTTGGATCTGAGTTTATGCAATCAATCATTCGGTTACATGTTTATTGGTGTTTTTGGTATTTTTGATGTTTGGATGTTCTATGCTTTTGGCTTGATCTTGGTTGATTCTGTTTCTGAATTATATTTCTGATTTTAGTAAGCAAGTTAGATTAAGTTTTGGTTTTAGTTTCATTTAAGTTTATGCTTGGATTTGGACTTTGTTTGGATTTTGGATTTTTGGACTGTTTTTGGGAAAGTAGAGATTGATCCCTCTGGTTGTAGCGTGACACTGCAACTGGTAACCTATCACTTATCTTGACCACGTAACTCCTGTGGATCGACCCGGACTACCACTGTACTAGTGAGAGTAAGGTATTTTATTATTTTCAACCGCATGACGACCAAGGTGTCACACCCCCAAACCACGATGACGGAATCGTCGGAGGGTGGAACGAATCATAATATCACAACCATTGCATACATTGAAACATAAGTAGATAAACAACCATCATACATTATAATTGGAAATTTACATTATTCAACAATATGTTTTTAGACCAATTACATTATGATATCAAAATAATCAAAAGAGACGTCTTCGCGTCCCATCCAGAGGTTAGTCGTACCTGACTAATTGTTACCTGAGAATACAAGTAATTTTGCAAGTGTCAACATTACGTTGGTGAGTTCATAAGATTTTTATAGTGAGAAAAATAGTGATTCCTTTGTAAAAGCTCGTAGTGTAATAGCGAAAACGTTCGTAGTGTAATAGTGAAGACGTTCGTAATGTAATAGCGAAAATGTTCGTAGTGTAAAAGCGAAGATATTCGTAGTGAAATAGTGAAAAACTCGTAGTGTAATAGTGTAAAACCATACTCGTTTGTATCTAGTTGGAATGTAGTTTTAAACTTCATAAAACTCGTATGTATAAGTAAAATAGTACTTATATTTGTATGTTCCGAAATGTGGTTTTAATTTCCATAAAACCCGTAGAGAAATAGTGTAAACCTTCTTAGCGTAATAGTGAAAACCCATAGTGTCATAGTGAAAAACCCATAGTGTAATAGTGAAAGTTCTCGTAATATGATAGCGATATATGTTTCGTAGTGAAATAGTGAAAGTTCTTGTTTGAGTCTTTGAAAAGTGTAACATGTAGTTTCACACTTAAGTGAAACCATTTGAAGATATTTTTCTAAATATAGGACGTTTGTTGTTAATTTGTGAGTTATTATAACCTTGCTAAGACCTAGTGACCTGGCACGACGTTCTTCAGGCGTCGTAATAGTGAAGACATTTGTCACCCTTGACCCGTCGGTCGTAGTTGTAGCGAACAACCATAGGTGGGGATTGTCAATCCCATATAGATCTATATACAACTATCCCGCTCATACATGATTAAGATTATAATCCAGGATTTAATGTGTACTCTTTTTAGTACCGTGAAGCGATGTCTCACAATGTTACCCAACGCACATGTCATATCCTTATTTGTAGCGTAGTGAAAACCGTTTTGTATTGAAATGAAAATCCCTTATGTTTTGTAACTATCAAATTTCTCCATAATAATTATAGTGTATAAGTGTACTGAAAATCCGTTTGTATTTGTAATTATCAAATTTGTCCATGATAATTATAGTGTATAAGTGTACTGAAAACCCATTTGTATTTGTAATTATCAAAATGTCAATGATAATTACAGTGTGCAATAATTATATTGTTACATAATTATCTTTAGCATATCTACCGTTTCTTGTCGTTCGTTCCATAAATTATACCCTTTATAATTTATATAATCATGTTTAGTATGTCTACTGTTTCTTGTCGTTCGTTCCATAAATTATACCATTTATAATTTATATAAATGTTTCCCGTCGTATTGATATATTTAGATCTAAAAGATGTCGATGAGTTGAATTGCACGATTTCTTACATCTAAAACACTAAATATATACATATCGAAGATAGTTTTAAAGTTCATACAATATGTCATGGTACGAAGTTTATTTTAGTCATTTTATTTAAGTGATGGCAACACTTTTTAAACCTCATCATTTTATAGGAAATAATAGTGATTTTTCTAAATGGTCATTCTTGTACTCATTACCAAAAATATAGTTCTTTTCGTTTTAAATACCAACTTCTTTATAAAATAACATTTCCAAAACTTATTATGACGTTATAAGTCCACAAGTCATAATTACGTCGTTATAACATTCTTTTTACCAAGTAATAGTTTTGACGTAAAGATAGTGGCATCATGTTTACTTAGAACATTTCAATAGAGTGTATTTTCACATCTTTTGTCAAATATTCATATAAAGTATCATATTTATGACCATTTTGTCAACAACATAAACTATAAAGTTTTATTGGTGACAATATGTGTAAACGTCTAGATGGTTATTTCCTTAAACTAAATGTGTATTATAGTTTATCATAATCCATTTTGTTTGTGCCAATCACTTTATAATAAGATGACTAAACCATGAACACATAATATTTCAAGAACATAACATATCATATATTATTGGTCAAGAACATATCATAAACTTTACAAAAATATATCATTTTCATAGTTAAACTTGTATTCTCCCCCTAAAACATGGATAAAAGTGAAAATGAGGGGTATGAACTCACCTTGAGTGGTGGATCTAAGGTTTCTTGGTGGAGGAGTGTGGATTCAAGCTTTGGAGCTCGGAGGACCCTTGGACAAAACTATTACCCAAAGGATTCCCATGAGTTTTTGTGTGTAAGAGAGTAAATGAAAGTATCAAGAGCTTTAAAACTACTAGATGATCATGACTTACCAAGATGATTTGCAAGATTCTTGAGGAAGATGAAGAATGGAGCTCAATGACCTTTGGACAAAGCTAATATCCAATGGATTTTAGTGAATGTTAGTGTGTGTAAATGGAATGAAACTTGTGTAGTAGTGTTTAGAATCACAAGAGGGAGTTGTCTTACCAAAAAAATTGCACAAACACTTGAAATTGGTGGATGATGGTGGTGTATGGTGGTAGCCGGCGGTGGTTGTGGTGGAGAGGAAGAGAGCCGAAGGTGAGAGAGAGAGGAAGAGAGAAGAGAGTGAATGATGTTGGTGTCTTTGGTTTATATAGGGTGCATCTCTCCTCAAAAGATGTGAAAGATTTGATCTTTTGTAATATTATAATCCTATCACCACTTTTAATGAAGATTGTGAAGTGACAACATAGATATGGTGTGATGGATGAGGTGGCTAGGGTGGCTTAGCCATCATTATAAAAAACAAAAGATGTATTTGGTTAGCTTTTATAAAAACTAATTAGTCTCATCTATAAAAGCTTGGGTTTTTATAAAAGTGTGGTAACTTCCGGGTTCGCGGTATATGACGTTTTACCGGAAAATAACCGGGCTATGAAATTAAATACTAGATCATATTACGCTCCTTAATATATGTTACATTACTTCATATTTAATGTTTAAGGCACCACGTAATGTATTTTAATGTTCAATTCCTGTGTACATTTATTGTTTTCAGCGACTGAACTGATGTATCTTTTACATGCGAACTCCGCTTTCGACGTTCTATATATCCACAGGTTCGTATTCATGAAAACATCGTTTTATAAATATTATTTATACTAAAATAATTTGTGTGTTTATCGAAATTCTACGTTGCCGTAATTCGTCATACGCATTTATAGTGTTTATTCGATAATTGTCTCCAACTAGTGCACGTAGTATTATAATATTCAAGTATAATACAAAGATTATGAAGTTTACACCTCAACATGTTAATTTAATGTGCGCTCTAGTCGACTTCTCTTGATTACTGTTGACTTATGTTGACTGATTTTTGACGGTTGTCACATCATCCCCCCGTTAGAAGTAATTTCGTCCCGAAATTTAGTTTTAGTCATCGGTTACGGGGGTCTCTGCGAATAATTGAGGGTACTTTTGTCTCATTTGATCCTCATGTTCCGTGGTAAACTCGGGTTCCCACTTAGCGTTCCAGTGAACCTTTACTATGGGAATGCGACTTTGTTTTGTTCTCTTACTTCCCTATCCATGATCTTCATTGGTTCCTCTATAATATGCAAGCTTTTGTTGACTTCGATCTCACCCAGAGGAATGACCAAGGTTTCATCAGATAGTCATTTCTTGAAATTCAACACGTGAAAGGTGCTGTGTATTTTGCTTAGCTCCTGGGGTAACTAAAGCTTGTAGGTTACAGGACCAATTCTAGCTAGAATTTCGAAAGGTCCTAAATACCTTGGTTAAGCTTTCCCCTTTTACCGAAACATGTCATTCCCTTCCAACAGGAGACCTTTAACATGACCCGGTTACCCACTAGGAATTCTAGAGGCTTGCATCTTTTGTCTGTGTGGCTCTTCTGCCGATCACGAGGCACTTTCAATCGTTCCCATTTCCACTCAGGTATTACCGGTTGTTGCAACAGTCCCGAGAGCTTCTAGTATTCTACTTTGACTTTTGCACAGGTCAGGCACTTTCTCACGAAGGTGGCGATCTCTGCCTTCATGTTTGGCCACCAATAAAACTTCTTTAAGTCAAGGCACATCTTATCCGACCCAGGATGGACAGAGTATTTTGTCTTGTGAGCCTCTTCCAGGACCAACTCTCTGAAGCCACTGAACTTTGGTGTTTAGATTCAGTCCATGAAGCATCGTGTCCCATCCTCTCAGAGTTCAAAACTTTTGTCTATTCCCGAAGAGCTTCACTGGTGACGTTCTCTGGTTTCAAGGCCTCAAGCTGAGCATCCCTGATTTGGGTAGGAAGGTACGAGTGTATGGTAATCGATAGTGACTTTACTCAACGTCCAGAGTATTCTTTCTAGCTCAAAGCATCTGCTACATCGTTTGCCTTGCTCGGGTGATAACAAATATCACATTTGTAGTCGTTTAGTAACTCGACCCATCTCCGTTGCCTTATGTTGAATTCTTTGTGGTTGAGGATGTGCTGGAGACTCTTGTAGTCAATGAAAATCGTACGCTTTGTTCCGTAGAGGTGATGTCTCCACATCTTTAGCGCGAATACCACGGCTCCCAACTCAAGGTCGTGAGTGATGTAGTTGACCTCGTGAGGCTTGAGTTGTCTAGAAGCATAAGCAATGAATTTCTATCTTTGCATGAGCACGCATCCCAAACCTTGTTTTGACGCGTTATAATACACAACAAAATCTTCCATGTCTTCTGGAAGAGATAGGATTGGCGTGCTGCACAACATTTTCTTTAGTGTCTGAAAGGTAACTTCTTGTTTGTCTTCCTAGTCGAAACTGTCACCTTTCTATTTCAATGCTGTGAGAGGTTTCACTATCTTGGAGAAATTCTTGATGAATCTTCGATAGTAACTAGCAAGACCCAAAAACTGACGTATCTTTGTCGGGGTTCTTGGTATCTCCCAGTTTTCTATTGCTTTGATTTTCGATGGGTCGACATGGATCCCTTCTTGGCTAACCACATGGCCCAAGAAGTCTACTTTTCGTATCCAAAATTCGCATTTAGAGAACTTGGCATGCAATTTCTCTTTTCTGAGTAGTTCCAAAATCAAACGTAGGTGTTGGCCGTGTTCTTCTTCGCTTCGTGAGTATATCAATATATCATCGATAAATACAATCACGAATTTGTCTAAGAATGGCCTGCATACTCGGTTCATAAGATCCATGAATACTGCGGGGGCGTTGGTTAATCTGAAGGGTATCACGACAAATTCGTAATGACCATAATGTGTTCTAAATGTTGTCTTCGGAATGTCATCTTCTTGAACTCTAAGTTGATGATACCCGGACCTCAAATCGATTTTCGAAAAGTAAGAGCATCCCTGTAACTGATCGAACGGGTCATCAATTCTTGGAAGTGGTATCAGTTCTTGATAGTCAACTTGTTCAATTCTCTAAAGTCAATACACACTCTAAAGGATCCATCCTTCTTTCCACGAATAAAACCGGTGCTCCCCAAGGGGAGAAGCTCGGTCTAATGAATCCTTTTTCTAGTAGTTCGTGTAGTTGACTCGATAGTTCTTGCATCTCTTCCGGAGCTAATCTGTATGGTGATTTTGCTATAGGGGCTGCTTGGGATCAAGTTGATTTCGAACTCGACCCGTCGTCTTGGTGGTATTCCCGGAAGGTCTTCTTGGTAACACAACAGGAAAGTCACAGACTTCTGATATGTCCGTGATTTCTTCATTTCCTTCTTCTATCCATGACGTGGGTTAGGAAAAACATAGGAATCCTACCCTACTACTCTACTATGATGGAATTTCCTCTAGTGCAGATGAGTTGTTGCGCAAATGCACAACTATATACAGCGTAAAATTAAATAGGCCTTCGAATAATAGATCTGTAACACCACATTACTTTCGGTAAGTATTTATATATTAATCTTAATGTAATTAAGATTAGTTGGATTATTGCAAGAGTTTGGATGGTTAGAATTTCATTTGGAAGGAATTTGAAGTTGAAAAATGCTAGAAGCAGGTTACACGGGTCGTGTAAGATGAACACGGGTCGTGTAAGTTATACAGTGAATTACACGGGTCGTGTAATTCTGACACGGGTCGTGTAGTTTGTAGACCAAAACTTCAAATCTATACTGCAAACTACACGGGCCGTGTAGTTTTGGACACGGGTCGTGCTGCGCACAGGCCCCACCCTTTTTATTGCGATTTTCAGCCATTTCTTGGGTATTTTCTCGAACCAAAACCTCTTCTAAACCCTAGAAACATTTCCCAAATCAATTTTGGACCAAATTGGAGGGCTAGAACTCGAAGGATTGAAGTAATCTTCGGTATTTCACTTCTTGAAGGTAAGGTTTACTATTTTAAATCTTTTGAACGGTTGATTTGGTTGATTTGGGATGGATTCGAGTGATTATGAAGAACAACCTATGATTAGTTGAAATTGAGTGTATAACTCATGTTTGGATGTTTTAAAACACTCCTAATCACGAGTGTTAACTGATGAGAACAAGCTTTAAGCTTTGATGGTGGAAATACAAGGTATTCACTTCTATTTGGTATGTATATGGTTGTGTAGGTGCTGGAAAGTGTTAAAGAAGTGCTTGTAATTAACGTTGGTGGTAGCTAGGACTATGAAGCTACTTAATCCAGGTGAGTAACTCTACTTACATGTTGGTTGCAACATGTTATATATGTTTATGATGCTAGATGATTCACAAACATGTAGAAATTACTATGTAAATCAGGTGTATCAAGTGTTAGAAATCACTTGTTATTACATGTGAGTTTTGTAATTATATACAAGATGATACATGTAGTAAATTACATGTAAATTATGTAGACACATAAAGAATCATATGTGATTATATGTGCTAGAAGTTTATGGTTACAATGTGAAGTAACTAGCATTAAGATGAGAACCTCGTGTTCATTTGAAGTAAAGTTTATATATCACTAAATGAGTACTTTGTGAATAGGTACAACTAGGATATTAATGGTTTGCTTAAAGGGTACTTAGCAACCATAGAGAAGTATGCAAAATGAATATATATATCCTATCCTAATAAATAAGTAACTATTGTACACTTGTCATCACCATATTGAATTTGCCACATGTCATTTTCTGGTAATTTTGATTTTAAAAAAATAATTTATTTGACAGTTACAAATGTTTAGAATGATTTAAGGATTTTATTGAAATTTTGAATGACTTCCTTATTTCTCCGACCGTTACCATCAAGATCCTCGAATCAAGCGATAACTTTCTTTACATTTGAAAAGGCCGCATCCGGTACCCACCATCACTACGACTCCATCGGCCTTGGAAATATATTGGTTGCTTCTGAAACCCTAGCGCCGTCACCGCCATTCGCTACTTCCTGAAACGACACACTCCAAAGCTGCTCACCATCGCTTCCCCTGTTACCCTCACAACCATCACTTTAGCCTCTTTTAACCAGCGTTGTCCGACTTCAAATTCATTAATAGTAAAAATCAAGTATACAGGTTCATGATTTATGTTCGTATGTGGCTCTTATTCTTTCTGATCGTCAGTGGTATTCTTTCTGTTCGTCATTGGTACTGGTGGTTTACTCGGGTTTGTCATCTTGATTTCCGCTGGTATGCGGGTCTTATTCTTTCTATGAATTTGCTCAATATTTGTCTAATTTATGCTATTTAAGTTCATTAATAGTAAAATTGAGTGGACGTCTTTCACTTCAAGAACATTAATTAGAACGAGGTGCAAATATGAACAAAAATAATCACTTTAGTGTCTCTATTTTATCTTTGTTCAGTTGAGATTTATAATTTAGAATTCTTTGTTTGCATATGATCATGGCCTGGTCAGTTTACACATGTTATTTTGTATCTTAGAGTGCTAAAGGAGACTGGCTGAAGATGCGAGGTTTTGGTAAGATGTTTTGAGATGGTTATGTTTCTACCAGTTCTATTTCTTCATATCCGAATAAAAAACTAAGAAATTAATCTTATGCTTCTAAATCTCAGGTTAAAAAGCTTTCAGACAGCTCGCTTTGAAGGTATCTCTTCTCTTGTATGCTCTTATGGTAGAACTTTTAAGATTTTCTATGTACTTTTATTTTGTTAATTTATAATAAGACATTTTTTAATGATTATTACAATTTTCGTGTTATCTGACATGAGGTGACACTGATTATGTGCTTAAAGTTTGAAGATGACATGAAACCTGCATTATGCTGTAAGTATGTTCACTCTTTAGGCGGTATTTTATTTTTCCAATTTCATTCTTGTAGTCTTTATTTTCGTCCTCAAATCCATTGGCCACCACCAACGCCACTCAACACTGTTGTCTCCACAATTGAAGCATGGTGTGGAATGAAAGATTAGTTGAATCGTAATGTTATGATGTTTGTTTGGCTTTATTTTTTTGCTTTTCTTTTCTAAAGAGAACTAATATTGGAAATGCTGTTATGATGTTTGTTTTTTTTTTTTTTTGACTTTTTTGCTTTAATCAATGTCTTTTTTTTCTTTCTGGAAAACAGTCCCATGGACATAAACACTGATAGACGAGTGACTAAAATGTGGTTCCGCTGGTAGATCCACCTCGACTTTCACCAGGTAAATACAAAAAATTCTAATAAAGGAGTTTTATGTTATGTTATTGATTTACATTTATACTGGATCAAAATTTCAAGTACCTGGTTTTTGAATTAAAGTCAAGGTGGATTAGGTGCTGGATTCTTAGTTGATCTGCTAGGGGAGTTCCTATTAGACACCTCGGCTCTTGAGAAGGCTGATTCCCGTATTCAACTGGTTTAGTATTGTTTTTGACAATGCTATCTAACAAGATTAAATGTTTGTGTCTCAAATTTATTTTAAAGGTCATCATGGAAAGCAATGGGAAAGGAGCACAGGTTGTTGCTTGTCCATGTGCATTGGTTCCGCAACTTCAACAGCTGTGCTGGTAATGCCTTTTGTCCAGATATTTATATAATTTAGTTTGCGGATGGAATTTGAAGGAGTTTAATGGGTGGTGTATGGTATTTTTATAGCCATGGTGAGAAGGAGTTTTGCTAACCAGATGACAAAAGTAAGATTAAAATTTTGATTTTTTGGTCTATTGCTCATATTGATATATAAGTTTCACGGGTATTTTTGTCATTCCCAATGTTCAAAAGAGATTTTCAGAAAAAGGACATGGAGCTGTCACATTTTCAGTTCAAAGTATGGAGATTTTGAAGAAAGAGTGTTTGTCCATAGGTTGTAGACAGCTATGTGTACCTTTTGATATACCTATCATGCTAATTTCCTTTTGCTTTAAAACCGAGAATACCCCAAAATGTTACTCATTTGGTTTTTAATTCAGTCTATTAACTCATCAATTCACCACATCTGCATAACCCCATCGTTTCCCGCCAACATCATTTTTTTTCCGATGTCATACTTTTTCCAGCTACAAAACTGAAATAAAATGTAAATGAAATTTGAAAAAACTATAAATGATTTGGATATCCAAATAAAATTAAACCATAATTTCTAACATTGTTTTTTAACACGTTTTATCAAGATTTTTCTAACATTAATGTTAGACTAATGAACCACAAGTTAAGCAAATGAAACTGTAAGGTCCGTATAATTAAAATTCATAGAAGTTATGGTTTAACTTTTATATGGATATCCGATTCACTTATAGTTTTTTTCGAATTTCATTAACACTATTTCGTTTTGTAGCTGGAAAAAGTATGGTGACCGTAAAAAAAACTGATGTTGGCCGGAAACGATGGGGTGATACTAGCAAAGTTATAAAATTATAGTGACAAATTAAAATTTAACAAAATAATGACAAAACCAAGTAAAGATAGATCTATTATCTTTTGGTAGTTAAAATTGAACCTATTATTTTTCGGTAAATATTTTTAAAAACTGCCGTAGTTTGGTACAAAACTTGTGTTTTGACAAAAATTAAAATTTTTAATTATATAATATTAAAAGAAACACTAAAATAATATAATAAAAAATACATATTTGGTCAAAAACACTCTTTAGGAGACACATATTTCCTTGTACATGTATCAAAATAATATAATAAAAAAATACATATTTGGTCAAAAACTTGTGATTCCCTTTGTGCAGCTGCTTGTAAACTAGGGCTGCTTGTAAACTAGAGAAGAAACAAGCAATGGAAGAGACACATATTTCCATGTACATGTATCAAACTCTTAATTCTTAAAGCATGTATAAATCTTGATTGCAGAATCGTTGAAACTTAACTACATTGAATCTGAGAAATGGAAACTACAACGGTTGCAGAATCCAACGATTGGAAGGGGACGATGGAGGTGGGTGGGGTCAAGAGGGTGTGGAAATGGGGCCACTTATATGATTTTGATTAAATATTATAAACAATTAATAAAAGATTAAAAAATCACGGCATAATAGTCATCCTAGATCCAACCATAATTAGATGGTGTCTACTGGTTACTAATAAATGCAAACTTAAGGAAGAAATTAATTGATTTTTAAACTTTGGATTTAACGATTTTGGTTTAACTTTGCGATTTTGGATCAAGCATAAATATATTATTATAACTAGGTTATAGACTCGTGTAGTTGACAACTAATAAAAGCTTATATAACTTAACATATTTTACGTTCTTAGAGGTATGTATATAAACATTTATATAAACAAAGTTATTTATTCTAAATACAAAAGATAAAAATTTGATTCGTTTGTTTTTTTTTTTGAACGGCGGAAATATATTAAGAAAAAGACGACTAGCAAGAAGCTAGAAGAAACAAAGGTTTACAAATTACAAGCATTAAATGGCGAAACTAACCAATCACACCAAACAATATTAGAGAAGCGGGATCTAAACTTAATCCAGTTAAACGCCAAGAGCATAATTTCGTCCTTCAATTTGTAAGTAGAAGTATTACTGCAGCGAAAGATAACATCATTGCGCGCTTTCCAAATACACCAAACGACCGCAAACAAAAGAGAATTCCTCAGCTTCTCTTTTTTCTTGTCCCTCATGGCGGAACTCAGAATCTCTCGCAAAAAATCACGGCTGGAAGGTATAACCAAAGGAAGTTTCCACCAAGCAACAAACTTTTGCCAAACCTGTTTTGCAACACTACACTCGAAAAAAACATGGTCCACAGTTTCCAAATCAACTCTACATAAAGAACATCTATTGGAATTTAAATTTACTCCTCTCTCCATGAGCTTTTCTGCCACGGGTAACCTATTTAGAAGTAACCTCCACACAAAACAGTTAATTTTAAGAGGAACCCAATTAACCCAACAAAACTTCCAGAAGCCATCATCAACAAAATTATGATTCTCCATAAGCCTTCGCAAAGAACTAACCGAGAAGAAACCAGAAGCTTCTTCCATCCAAACCAATTTATCCGGTGACGACGAAAGATTCACAGAAACTATGACCTGCGATAAGCCGTCCAGCTCCCTCGATTCACAGCCCCTCCTTGGATTTCTTTTCCACCCGAAAACCCCATTAGCACCATCCAAAACTGAAATTCGCTCCGCAACCAAACAGTTCTTATTTGCCTCAATACCATAAAGCTTTTGAAATCTATCTTTAAGGGCTACCGGACCACACCATCTATCCTTCCAAAAGAGCGTGTCTCTACCATACCCAATGATCCTACAAAAATGATTTTGAAAAGAAACATTCCATTCTTCCAATTCCCAAATAGCTTGAGAAATTGAAAGCCAAACTCCCGAGATACCTTTTTTTGCAATCGTAGCCCCATCTCCACCTTTGACATTATGAATAGCTTTTAAACACATAGCCCACAAGTTTTTCTTTTCAACTTTGAGCCTCCACCACCATTTCGCAAGAAGAGCTAAATTAAGACTTCTAAGAGAGCCAACTCCAAGGCCACCGTGGTCTTTCGATTTAGACACCGTATCCCAAGAGATCCAATGAATTTTCCTTTTATCTTCACCCCCACTCCAAAGAAAGTGTCTTCTAATACATTCGAGATCATTGATAACCTTTTTAGGAGCTTTAAAGATCGAAAAATAATAAAGAGGGAGACTCCCGAGCACGGACTTAACAAGAGTGACTCTCCCCCCAAAAGAGAGGTTTTTGGCTTTCCATGAAGATAACTTACTTTTGAACTTATCAACAATCGGCTTCCAATGTTTGGCAAGTTTCATATTCTCACCAAGTGGAAGCCCAAGATAAGAACAAGGCAAAATCGCAGGCTCACAATGAAGAATGCTAGCAAATCTATCGACTTCCTCTTTATCTACTCCAATGCCGAAAACTTTGCTCTTAACAAGATTCACACGAAGCCCGGAGGCCAGATAAAAGCATCTAAGCAACCGATTGAGATTTATGAGATTTACCTCTGTCCATTCTCCAATAAAAGTCACATCATCCGCATACATAAGATGAGAAACATAAGGACCATCATTAGGACAACAAATACCGTGAAACACATGCTTATGACACGCTTCCTTGAGAGAAACAGTAAGGCCCTCCATGGCAATGATAAAAAGAAAAGGAGATAGTGGATCTCCTTGCCTCACACCTTTCAAGATAGGGAATTCACGCGTTGGTGAACCATTTACCAAAATAGAAGCACGAGCGGAAGAAAGACATCCCATAATCCAAGACCTCCATTTAACACCAAACGACATTTGTTCCATTACCGAATCAAGAAATTTCCAATTAAGAGAATCAAACGCCTTGTCAAAGTCCACTTTGAACATAAGAAATTGCTTTTTAAACTTTTTTGCCCACGAAATGAGCTCATTCAACACGAGAGGACCATCAAGAATGCTTCTACCCTCCACATACGCCGTTTGTTCCATGCTAATAATGGACCCTAACACCTTCTTTAATCTCAATGCAAGCAATTTTGAAATAATCTTGTAAATGCACCCAACCAGATTGATGGGTCTATAATCTTTGATAAAAAGAGGATCGACCTTTTTCGGAATCAAGGAAATAAAAGACGCGTTACACCCCTTGCTAATAACCCCCGACTTTTCAAAATCTTTAACAAACTTGAAAATATCGAGTTTAATCAACTCCCAATACTCCTTGATAAATTTAAAAGTGAAGCCATCGGGTCCCGGCGCTTTATCATTACCACAATTCCATATAGCAATTTTAACTTCTTCAATCGTGAAAGGAACTTCAAGCACATCTCTGTCCGAGTCAACAAGTTTGCTAAATCGAGAACTAGAGAATTTAGGCCTCACCAAAGGAAGTTCATCAAATTTGGCAGCAAAAAAGTCAAAGACAGCATCTTTTATAGCTTTCGGATCCTTAATCCAACCTCCATTGACAGAAATACCACTAATTCTATTTATTTTTTTGTGACAATTAATCATTCCGTGAAAGAATTTGTTGTTTTCATCTCCTTCAACCTCCCATTTAATTCTGGCTTTTTGCTTAAGATCAAGACTTCTAGTACGTTCAATTTCTAACACATTTTTCCTCCATACGTTCCGTGAGTCTCTTTCTTGCGAATTCAAACTTCTAGATTCAGCTAGGATCTCGATGTCATCTATTTTCTTGATCAACTCAACATACTCCTTATTCTCAAGCATACGAGAATTAGACCTCCAGACACGAAGATCCTTTTTTAAAACCCGCAACTTCTTCAAAAAATACAAATCCAACACTATACAGTTCACCTGGTAACTCCACGCCATCCTCACAATATTATCAAAACCTTCGATGAGTATCCAAGAATTAAAAAACTTAAAAGGAATAGGACCATAATCACAATACTCACATGAAAGAACCACCGGACAATGATCGGAGAAGCGCCTCGGCAGAACAGTAGCCGAAGCGGAAGGCCAAAAATTCAGAAAATTAGTATTAACAAAAACCCTATCAATTTTACTAAGACTCTTCCCATCAGAACTCATCCACGTAAACCGCCTTCCCCCCAAGTTTAATTCTTGTATATCTGCCTGCCTGATAAAGTTATTGAAAGCTTCCATACTAGCAACACATACAATTTTAGAAGAGCGGTCTTCTTTGCAACAAACTTCATTAAAATCGCCAATAACGATCCAAATACCACCTCGATTATTCATAATTTGCAAAATATCAAGCCAAAGCATATTCCTTTCATCCGCATCATTAGGGGCATAAACATTAAGGACATTTAAAACTTCCGTTAAGCCATTCCAAATACCAGAGATAAGAATAAAAGAAGTACCTTTTAGCACCAAATCGACTTTGAAAATAGCAGGGTTCCAAATACAAAAAAGCCCTCCTGATCTTCCCGTAGAATCAACGCCAACCGAATCAAAATCCGAGGAATCCCAGAACTTACCAAAATCAACATCAACCACCTTTACTTGAGTCTCCTGACAGCATATGATATTCAATTGATGTTCAAATTTGAGCTTTCTGACCCACTCCTGCTTCCCTCTACCTAACGCACCTCTTAAGTTCAAAGACAAGCAATTCATTGATTAACTTCAATAGCACCTTCTCCTTGTACCATCGATCGAACAAAACCTTCCATTCCCTCCATCTGGAATCCAATTTCATTTCCCAACTCGACAGTCTTCAAAATTTCACTTGAGGTTGTTGTGCATTCTAACATACATATAAAACACCCAAAAACGGCACCAAGAAACTTGATGTGTTTTTAGCGTTTATAAGATTTTCGAAAATGATTTCACATTAGTTTTACATTTATGAACAGGGAAATACCATGTATGAATAGAACAACACAATTAGGCAAGTGTACCTAGTCGATTGTAGTATAGTAATGGTAAATCCGGGTTGTCGACCCAAGGGAAAACAGATATCTTTAAGTTAAGAAAATCAATTATCAATTAACAATTATTCAAGCAAACACTCAGGGGCGAGTTTTAATGAAAACTCGTAAAACTTTGATTATAAAATAAATGACGAAATAATAAATGATCATAACAAAAATAACAAAGGAAACTTTCGTCTAGGATCTGTTACGGGAAATATAAATTACAAAATATAAAAGTAAACATTAATACTTAGATTTGAATAAACCATCTAGTTATGTTTGATATGTTATTAGTGCAATGGGTATTGAACGTTAAATACCGATTTCTAAAGTGATTAGATGTTTTGGTCCAACTACCTAATCCTATGATTGTAAGGTCATTAATAGCAATGGTCATGCGATTATGTATTCCAAATAATCATGTATTGGTTCGTATCATACAGGGTTCATTCGAGCTTTTGATCTCAATGGTCATGATAATCAAATTGGTTTGTACAGATTGGTCCTCTAGTACAAACTTTGCATATACATACAAGATTCTGCCTTCGTGACTTAATCCTAGGATTTGGTCCATCACTAGTCATATCTGCCTAATGGTCATAGCACAGTTATGATAAAAGTCATATAGTCAGATTGGTCCTCTAGACTAAAATAACTCAGCAATAAGTCCAAAAGGAAGGTTCTTTAACATAAATGACGTCAAATGAATTATGCAAGATAAAATATAAAACGTTCAATATCCGATAAATAACAATCAATTCATAACTAAACAATAATCAAATCTAAGTAATAAATAATACAGATAACATAATCTGAAGAATACGGCTTAGGAAATCATAATAGAATGCAAAATTCCATAGGTTCCCCTTTGATTCTACAAGCTTTCTGGCCGAGTTTGGTGGTGTGGAGGTGCAGAGATGTGATCTGGTCTGAAGGTGGTGTAGGTGTTGTAAGATGTGTTGTCCCAAAGAAGAGCTGAACGGCTTGCATTTATAGTCGGCACTGGCGCTGGGCGCGGTGCGCCTAAAGGGAGGGCGCGGTGCGCCTAGGGAATCTCTACACGCGGCCAACTTTCGCACGAGGGAGCACGTGGGTTTGCAGCTTTTAATGTCGGATCTGAGGCGCGGTGCGCCCAAAAAGTAGGCGGGGTGCGCCCTTGCACATGCTCGGCAAGTCCGTTGAATCATTGGATGAACGCACGCTTGAATATTATAATCAAAAGTCTGACGAAAGTGCGATCTGGATTCCTCCTGGGCGCGGTGCGCCTGTATATGGGCGGGGTGCGCCCTTGCTTCTGGCAGATTTTCAGTTTGCTTCTTTTTAAGCTCAAATGTTTGTGTAATTCGTTCCTTCGCTCCAAACGTGTCTTTTTAGCTTCAAAACGAATATTTAAGCATATTAGGTATCTTTTAGTTCATAACATGTATAAAACTAAACTAAAATCACACTGATATCGTGCGGAAAATATGTATAATTTACGCGATATCAAAATACCCCACACTTGAACTTTGCTTGTCCTCAAGCAAACTACAATTTATAACCAAGCCAAAACGTTTTGATGCCCAAACAACTTTTCATACGCTACCACAGATCTAGCGTTTATTACCGATGTTAAGAATAAAGAATTAAGAATAAACATAGTAGATTATACCTAGTCCTATGTACATGTTTTTAACTTTCCAAAATCTTAAATAAACTCTCTTTCTATAAACGACAAGTCTTTTAGATTGATAAAAACTCATTTTTACATAACATCGAATACACCCATTAAAGATTCTTCTACCTCAAGACTTTTTGTCAAATTTCCCTTATTTAGAATAAAAATCATGCTGGACTAAATTTATCAAGTTAAGTTATTATATCCATTTTTCCGTACCTTTGAAACTCGTGACTTTCTATGGAACTCTTGATTACAAATTTTCGACTCAAGACTGTACAGAGTCTACTAATTCAAATTCCAAAGGCCACTAAGGAAATTCCATGACTTTCGATGACACCCGTGTAGCGAGCTTTCGACAATATTATCCCAAACCAGATGGTTTTAGGTAATAAGGAGTAGAAATGCCCGTAGGCCCCATTTTATGTCTACTTGCTCGAATGTCAAAGGCCACTGATTGAATTTTCCTTCCTGAGTCTCAATCTTATGGTATAACATTACTTGACTTCTGCTTTTTAACACATCAGATTTCTTGAGAATTTTTCTCATTTTAAGTTCATTTACCGAGGCTTATTTTCCTCAATTTAGTAACAGCATATAATTCGCACATTTTTGCAAGTAGGGAAACCGACTCAATCTGTTTTGGCAAAAACTCAATTTTTAACAATTGATAAAATTCCAATGGGTTTATTTCATTATTTATGCAAAACATTTTGTAACTACCATTCTAAAAACTTGTCCTCTACAAAACTAGACTTTAGATAAAACAATGAAAAACAAAAATACATACATAAAATTAAATGTATCCTACAAATTTCTTTTCAAAACATTTTTCTTAACAATTACCTTTTTAGCGTTCAATTTTGGGAAAAGATGTTTAAGATAACAAAAATTTTAATTGGCTCAGTTAATCATTGCAGTATGACGCCTTAACCCTACACTTATATTATACAATAATTCTATTGTATATATAATTCAAAACAGTAAAGGGAGCAAAATGGAACAGACTCCCATTGGGTACCGGTCGACGTCATATATGAGGCTCTTTCCACAAAAAGAATTCGTTGAACATGCTGCCAGCATTGAATCTTAGCAAATCTGTATATGCATCACTCGGACAAAAATTATTCACACACAAATAAACACACAAAAATTAAATCACAAAAGTAAAAGTAATAACAACGAAAGAAAAATATCACTCATTTTGTGGTTCCTGAAGTTTCAAATCCGTGGCTACTGGTTTGCGGGTGTGGTGTGGCTGTGCGACTTTTGACCGTCGTCAGTATCGCTGCCCCCACTGTAGAATACAGATTCTTCCAGATGAGATATTGGCAGCATCATTGTTGCATTGATACGGTATCAAAACTCGTCCAAACTCACTAGCAATGATCGAGAAAAGTGTAGTATCCCACAATTGTAACGGAACACCACTTATCTTCAACCACACGACTCTCTGTGGATAAGTAGAAGACACATCCCATACCTTCAGCCATGCAAACCAACTACTCCATGTGTCTCTTTGATCATCCAGAAAAGCTTTAGCCGTAACTTTAGACTCAAATTTCATTAGAACTAATAGCCCACCCACATATTTTAACGAGCACTCCGCAATCCCCGACTCATGAAAGATTGAGAAGAAGTTAGACAACAACTCGATATCTTTGATTTCCCCAATCAAACAATAATCAAGCCATGGAGGAGCAGACAAATTCACCACGTCAGGAATACTAATCTTAGCATTCCTTTCATTCTCCTTATCACACGGTTGAACCCGTGTACCAGCAAGCACGTCTCTAAATGAATGTCCCCTTGTCACGTTAATAAAACCACCAATCCTCTCCTTCTTCCCATCCATTGCATGTGAAGTCCTACGTTGAACAACCGTACTCTCATCTGGACGTTGCAGACGCTGATATTTAGCAACATTAACTTGTATTTTTCTTCCCCCTATGAAAACCTTGTTCAAGGTATTCACCATTGCTCCCACATTTTGGATTTTAATGAATCTGACAAATGCGAAAACGCACCCGGCCTTGCTTTTCTTCTCCGGAACGAAGGCATCCACAATGTATCCGTACTTCATCAGGGCTTTCCATAAAATACTACTTGAGCAACTTACCGGCAAGTTCGTGACAAAGAACGTAGTTGTAATCTTTTTGACATCTTCATAATCCTCCATTCTATTGCTTCGCCTCCCATGGGACATTCTTTCTACCTTTTTCCAGCCTTCTTGTTCCTCCAAAACTTGCTCTCGAGCTCTCCAGACTTCTCGAACCATTCTTTCCATTACCAAACGGATTCCACATGAAAAAAAAAACAATCACCGTGTTTTTTAGCTATCGGACTTTTAGAGCTTGTCTCCACCCTAGCTGTGTGTTTTGTGAAGTTTACACATTCGTTTGTTTACTATTAAAACATCCATTACAAGTAAAATTCACGAAATTGGTATGTCTTAAAATTGTTTCATTCAATTCAAGAAACTTTGCTATTATATGATTTTTTAGGTATTATTAGTGACATCTAACATATGAATTTTTCAATTTATATTTTTCTTATATTAACTTTTATATCTTATTCTTTTCATTAAAAGCACTTTAGACGTTTAATCTTGATGTCATTTATTTCCATATTTTATTATAATTTTTCTATCTTTAAATATGAAATTAACTCGTAAAACATTATAAGAATTGAACGACATTAAAATGGCTTGATAAGTAACAACTACATCTTAATATTATGTAACATTATTGTTGTGATATTCAACATATATCAAAGGTGGGTTTGTTTTTAAGACAGCCAGTCTTCATACATGGTCAGTTGTATGTTGCATTGTCCAGAGTTAAAAGTAGAGATGGATTAAAAATGTTAATTTTAGACAACGACGGTACACTTACTAATAACACAACAAATGTTGTATTCAGAAAAGTCTTTCAAAACTTGTAATTTGTTATAATTGTTCAAAATTTATCAACAATTATGTTGTAGTGTTTTGTTTAACAACATATTATCCAAAAATTTCATTATGTATTGTCGACAATTTGTTATAAAAATTTATTAGTTCTTAGATCTTTCTATTTAACATTTCCTTTTAATCAACCCGTGTAATACACGGGTCTTACCACTAGTATATATATATATATATATATATATATATATATATATATATATATATATATATATATATATATATATATATATATACACACACACACACATATATATATATATATATATATATATATATATATATATGGTGAAATATATGTAGTATGATGTAGTGTATATATATATATATATATATATATATATATATATATATATATATATATATATATATATATATATATATATATATATATATATATATATATATATATATATATATATATATATATATATATATATATATATATATATATATATACGATACTTGTGATTTTACAGGTATGCAGGGACTATTGGGCATGAGTACTTTACAGTCGTG
Organism: Cichorium intybus; assembly: GCA_023525715.1. Lineage (NCBI taxonomy): Eukaryota > Viridiplantae > Streptophyta > Magnoliopsida > Asterales > Asteraceae > Cichorium > Cichorium intybus. The sequence goes on along the minus strand of CM042013.1, from coordinate 124,446,994 downwards.
GTGTTGAGCCTTTATGGCCAAATGATTGGGTTAAATTACCCAAAATATAATGTGGGAACTTGTACGGTTCATGCAGACCTTATTGGTCGAGTGAGGACCTGTATGGTTCCAACTATACGGCCCTTGTGGCTAGGAGATTGGGCTCAATGTCCAAATATAATATTGGTTAAACTCTTATAATTTGTAACAATTTTGGAAAAGACAATATCGGGGAAGCCCGTGAGTCAATGAAATGACAAGACCGGATAAGCCGTGAGTCAATGAAATGACAAGACCGGATAAGCCGTGAGTCAATGAAATGACAAGACCGGATAAGCCGTGAGTCAGTGAAAAGACAATACCGGATAAGCCGTGAGTCTAGACGAGATCGAGACATGTCGTGAGCCTTTTGTGTTTACATGTGATGGGTTGATACCCAAGTGTAGAGCAGACATAGAATTTATTTGTATAGAGATTGGATTTGATATCCAAATATAATAGCCTTTATGGCTATACGGTTGGGTTTAACTGCCTAACATATGGTAATAACCTTTGTGAAACCACTGTTGGCTTCTGTGACTAAGAAATAGGGCTTAATTGCCTATAGAGCTTTTGTGCTCATACTATTATAAGGATAGTGGTGAGATTTGATGACTCGAAACCGTAGAGAATAAAGAAGAGTCGGATATAAAGCCCTTGTGGTTCGTGATCAGAAAGATTATAGAGTAAAAGGTTTCATATTAGAAATCAGTGTGACAAAATACCGTGTGGTGATATCAAGTAGTGATATCGAGTTGTCGGTTAGGTGTATACTTGTGTTGTATGTATTACACTGTGCTTGTTTATTAGTAGCTTAGGTATCGGTAGATACCAATGTAACTACGGAAAGAATACTTATAGTTATTAATAGTGAAGTATAGCTGGTTTGATATGTTTATATTAACCAGTACTTATGAATTGTTGCAGGAAATAACTACACCCACGAGTTGGGTGATGTATTACATTTAAAATAAGTTATTCATGTAGTTGTAGTGTTGCTCACTAAGCTATGTAGCTTACGTGTTTGTGTTATGTTGTGTGCAGATTAGCAGTTGTAGCGCCCGGCTCGGATCGTGGGACGATTCTCAATGATAACTTCTTGTAGATTCCCGAGCACACGAGTACCCAATTATACTATTTATGTTATAAATGCGAAAAAATTTTCTGGGTATACTCTGTGTTGAAACTGGGCATTACAAGATCCTACCTTAGGGCAACAACCAAACAAGGAACATGCAATAAGGCCAAATCGGGTATTCTCAGACCATTCAATTTCCTACTGTATACAACTTTAATGGTACTCACACACACGATGAGGGTTTCGTTATTCGGTAAGTTTTCTAAAGGTACGTATTACGGATAGGCAGCGAAGTTTTGGTGTGTCTCCAGACGTGAAGACTATTCAAGTACCGTCTACAAGAACAATTTACAAAATGATCGAGGATTTTCTGGAGCTACAATTACTGTTGCGGATGCTCTCACCACAACGAAACCATATTCAAAGGGTATGTTTAGGGGGGGTCATTGTCTCCGGTGAAAGCGGTGAAAGTTCATAATGAAATAAATCACATGACCTGGGTGATGTCCTAAGAGTTTAGAATGATAAGCAACTTTACTGTTATCAAAATGCGTCGTAACTTAAAGTGAATGAAGGTACTCTTGTGATAACCAAACGAAGTAGTAAGACAATGAAGAAGTTCATTTTGATAAATCGTCAATGAGGGAACTCATATAGAACTATTTTGGTTATTATTTCGATAAATTATCCGGCTGTTTAAGTCAATCCAATTGCAGATAGCAAGGAGTCGGAAAAATATGAGTTTAGGAGTTAGGAACTCATTTGAAACTGTAAAGATAGAATGCTACCTTGAAGGAAGGCATAAAAGTATTGATTATCGAGAATGAGTACATTCTCAACTTAGTGACTCTAGGAGAGTAATCTTTTGGGGGATAGAGAATCATAACATTTAAACTTTTCTCTCCTCAAAATAGGGGACTTGGAAAATTGTTTGCACGACGTTTCATGGTGTGAATGCAGTTCCGTACCATTTATAGAGTCAACGATTAAGCTATAGGTTTGACGTGTGGCATAAAGGAATATGATCCTTGATAACAATAAGAATTTCAGCAGTGCTCGAAGGACTCAACGAATGTATGAAGCGGTATGGGTCGAAGGGGAACTCGAAGTTATAGGAAGTTTCCGTGCGTCGACGGAGAGCGAAGTTGAACCGGGAATGAAAAGCGTAAGGTCGGAGATTTTTCCAAAAGCATGTGAATAATTTGGAAAGTTTAAGATGATGGTACACTTGAGAATATCACTCTTTTTTCTGAGGACTTTGAACTAAAACTTAGAGATTTTGGCATAAGCGGACACAGTTTTGTGCATTAAATTTTGATACACAAAGTGAAGATGGTCGGGTATGCATCCCCAAAGAGAAGGTTTAGAATCAAGGGATATCCTAGCTTAAGTCTTAAGTTTAAGATGGAAACGATCCTAAGGCTATAAATTGTAGCGCAGAAGGAAGGTCTTATGTATCGGTCAACTATGATTTAAACTTATGTATCTCCTCGTGAGTCATATCGGGAATACTCACCAATGGTTTTCCAGTCGTGACTACGCATGGTGACTCAACTGTCCATTAACGTGTAATTCCTGTTGTCGCTCTTGCCGACATCGGAACCCTTTTTCTTAGTCGTAACTCAGATACGCAGACGATAAAGAGGTATTGCAATAATGTTGATACTAGTGTTGACTTAGGATTGTCAATAGTGGTTCTTAATAATACGAATACTTATTGAAGTATTTATGTTAAACATTGACGTGGTCACTAATCACTGTTTGATTCCCGAGTTTTTACTCCGTTGTCCATTATGCCCACGCTTAGTTATATGTCAGTCAAATCGTAGTTAAACGTAGTTGATCAGGCTACGTCTTCCCATGATTTGATAACATATTATACTAAGTCTAATTATAATTTTCAACTTAAACTCTAACGTTCTTGTATTGTGATACTATCTTTGTTTATATATGTATACTTTTATACGAATATCATTATATTCTAAAAGTCTTATCGTATGTTTAAATTTTTTTTAGCAGAGGTATAAGTCCCCGTATCTATAGTTGTATTTCTTACATGGAAGAATATACTTAGTTCGCTATAGAAAATTGCTCTGATACCAATCTGTCACACCCCCAAACCACGATGGCGGAATCATCGGAGGGTGGAACGAATCATAATATCACAACCATTGCATACATTGAAACATAAGTAGATAAATAACCATCATACATTATAATTGGAAATTTACATTATTCAACAATATGTTTTTAGACCAATTACATTATGATATCAAAATAATCAAAAGAGACGTCTTCGCGTCCCATCCAGAGGTTAGTCATACCTGACTAATTGTTACCTGAGAATACAAGTAATTTTGCAAGTGTCAACATTACGTTGGTGAGTTCATAAGATTTTTATAGTGAGAAAAATAGTGATTCCTTTGTAAAAGCTCGTAGTGTAATAGCGAAAACGTTCGTAGTGTAATAGTGAAAACGTTCGTAATGTAATAGCGAAAATGTTTGTAGTGTAAAAGCGAAGATATTCGTAGTGAAATAGTGAAAAACTCGTAGTGTAATAGTATAAAACCATACTTGTTTGTATCTAGTTGGAATGTAGTTTTAAACTTCATAAAACTCGTATGTATAAGTAAAATAGTACTTATATTTGTATGTTCCGAAATGTGGTTTTAATTTCCATAAAACCAGTAGAGAAATAATGTAAACCTTCTTAGCGTAATAGTGAAAACCCATAGTGTCATAGTGAAAAACTCATAGTGTAATAGTGAAAGTTCTCGTAATATGATAGCGATATATGTTTCGTAGTGAAATAGTGAAAGTTCTTGTTTGAGTCTTTGAAAAGTGTAACATGTAGTTTCACACTTAAGTGAAACCATTTGAAGATATTTTTCCAAATATAGGACGTTCGTTGTTAATTTGTGAGTTATTATAACCTTGCTAAGACCTAGTGACCTGGCACGACGTTCTTCAGGCGTCGTAATAGTGAAGACATTTGTCACCCTTGACCCGTCGGTCGTAGTTGTAGCGAACAACCATAGGTGGGGATTGTCAATCCCATATAGATCTATTTACAACTATCCCGCTCATACATGATTAAGGTTATAATCCAGGATTTAATGTGTATTCTTTTTAGTACCGTGAAGCGATGTCTCACAATGTTACCCAACGCACATGTCATATCCTTATTTGTAGCGTAGTGAAAACCGTTTTGTATTGAAATGAAAATCCCTTATGTTTTGTAACTATCAAATTTCTCCATAATAATTATAGTGTATAAGTGTACTGAAAATCCGTTTGTATTTGTAATTATCAAATTTGTCCACGAAAATTATAGTGTATAAGTGTACTGAAAACCCATTTGTATTTGTAATTATCAAAATGTCAATGATAATTATAGTGTGTAATAATTATATTGTTACATAATTATCTTTAGCATATCTACCGTTTGTTGTCGTTCGTTCCATAAATTATACCCTTTATAATTTATATAATCATGTTTAGTATGTCTACTGTTTCTTGTCGTTCGTTCCATAAATTATACCATTTATAATTTATATAAATGTTTCCCGTCCTATTGATATATTTAGATCTAAAAGATGTCGATGAGTTGAATTGCACGATTTCTTACATCTAAAACACTAAATATATACATGTCGAAGATAGTTTTAAAGTTCATACGATATGTCATGGTACGAAGTTTATTTTAGTCATTTTATTTAAGTGATGGCAACATTTTTTAAACCTCATCATTTTATAGGAAATAATAGTGATTTTTCTAAATGGTCATTCTTGTACTCATTACCAAAAATATAGTTCTTTTCGTTTTAAATACCAACTTCTTTATAAAATAACATTTCCAAAACTTATTATGACGTTATAAGTCCAAAAGTCATAATTACGTCGTAATAACATTCTTTTTGCCAAGTAATAGTTTTGACGTAAAGATAGTGGCATCATGTTTACTTAGAACATTTCAATAGAGTGTATTTTCACATCTTTTGTCAAATATTCATATAAAGTATCATATTTATGACCATTTTGTCAACAACATAAACTATAAACTTTTATTGGTGACAATATGTGTAAACGTCTAGATGGTTATTTCCTTAAACTAAATGTGTATTATAGTTTACCATAATCCATTTTGTTTGTGCCAATCACTTTATAATAAGATGACTAAACCATGAACACATAATATTTCAAGAACATAACATATAATATATTATTGGTCAAGAACATATCATAAACTTTACAAAAATATATCATTTTCATGGTTAAACTTGTATTCTCCCCCTAAAACATGGATAAAAGTGAAAATGAGGGGTATGAACTCACCTTGAGTGGTGGATCTAAGGTTTCTTGGTGGAGGAGTGTGGATTCAAGCTTTGGAGCTCGGAGGACCCTTGGACAAAACTATTACCCAAAGGATACCCATGAGTTTTTGTGTGTAAGAGAGTAAATGAAAGTATCAAGAGCTTTAAAACTACTAGATGATCATGACTTACCAAGATGATTTGCAAGATTCTTGAGGAAGATGAAGAATGGAGCTCAAGGACCTTTGGACAAAGCTAATATTCAATGGATTTTAGTGAATGTTAGTGTGTGTAAATGGGATGAAACTTGTGTAGTAGTGTTTAGAATCACAAGAGGGAGTTGTCTTACCAAAAAGATTGCACAAACACTTGAAATTGGTGGATGATGGTGGTGTATGGTGGTGGCCGGCGGTGGTTGTGGTGGAGAGGGAGAGAGCCGAAGGTGAGAGAGAGAGGAAGAGAGAAGAGAGTGAATGATGTTGGTGTCTTTGGTTTATATAGGGTGCATCTATCCTCAAAAGATGTGAATGATTTGATCTTTTGTAATATTATAATCTTATCACCACTTTTAATGAAGATTGTGAAGTGACAACATAGATATGGTGTGATGGTTTAGGTGGCTAGGGTGGCTTAGCCATCATTATAAAAGACAAAAGATGTATTTGGTTAGCTTTTATAAAAACTAATTAGTCTCATCTATAAAAGCTTGGGTTTTTATAAAAGTGTGGTAACTTCCGGGTTCGTGGTATATGACGTTTTACCGGAAAATAACCGGGCTATGAAATTAAATACTAGATCATATTACGCTCCTTAATATATGTTACATTACTTCATATTTAATATTTAAGGCACCACATAATGTATTTTAATGTTCAATTCATGTGTACATTTATTGTTTTCAGCGACTGAACTGCTGTATCTTTTACATGCGAACTCCGCTTTCGACGTTCTATATATCCGCAGGTTTGTATTTATGAAAACATCGTTTTATAAATATTATTTATACTAAAATAATATTTGTGTGTTTATCGAAATTCTACGTGGCCATAATTCGTCATACGCATTTATAGTGTTTATTCGATAATTGTCTCCAACTAGTGCACGTAGTATTATAATATTCAAGTATAATACAAAGATTATGAAGTTTACACCTCAACATGTTAATCTAATGTGCGCTCTAGTCGACTTCTCTTGATTACTGTTGACTTATGTTGACTGATTTTTGACGGTTGTCACACAAGGCGATGTCAACACTTGTGCTGCTCAGCTTCAGGATTAAAGCTAAATGTTAGTTTTTCTGATCTATTTCTTTAGTAATTTTTCTTTTGGCCTTTAGGAATTATTTATATGTTCAAAGTTAGAAAACATAGAACCAATTTAGGTTGCATGTGAACTTAGGGTCTTAGTTCATAGATTTGCAGAAAACCTATCATTATTATGATAAGTATGTATCAAAATGAAACTAAGTGAAAATTCAAGCTGAAAAATAGGGTTGTTTCATTTAACCTATAAATTTCACTGTTTTGAAGCTTTCTTCCTTAAGAAGAAGTATTTGTATCCCCCACCCACAAATTAAAACATATAGACAACAAAACCACAGTGAATTAACCATTTATTTTTGTATAAAGTCATATATACAAAAGTTATTATCAAATTAAGAAAATTGATTAAACCTTACATTAAGCTAATTAAATAAACAATGAAATATCTCGTGAACGAGAAGATCTTAAATGCAGGACAACAAACTTTGCGCTAAAATTAACATGACTAGGACACCAACAAATCACTTGAATGTCATTAGGGAAAACTCCAGCTCAGTACATTCAGGAAAAAAACTACACAAAACCGTGTAGCACCGAATACCGCTTTGGTATGAACGTTGGAACACATACGGTATAGATGAAATCTATTTGAATTTGGGCCAGTACAGGTTTGAGTTCGGTATTTAGTGTGTAATACTTATCCCTACCATGATAATCTAGGTATATACTTTAGATATTCGTATATAGGGTTTTCTTCAGAAAAGTCCTGATGTTTGGGAGAAATTAACGAAAAAGTCCCAAAATAATTTTTTGAACAGAAAAAGCCTAGGATATTGGAAAAAGTATTCGATTTTGCACTTTTCAACCGATAGCTGGTAAAAAAGGGTGAAATTGAATAATTTTACCAGTTTTTTGGGCTTTCCTGTTCAAAAAATTATTTTGAGATTTTTTCATTAATTTTTCCAAAATATTGGGACTTTATGAAAAAAACCCTTATCAAAACATCAATATTGAATATGTTGTTTTGTGAGCTTCATTGAGAAAATTTTAGGTGTCTTTTAGGAGAAAAGATTAAAATACTTCATGGAACAATTGTCCGGTCCTTTATTTTTATTTCTTCGTTTCGTTTTAGTCGTTGATTCTTCTTTTTTTGTCCAAATTTCATCCTTGTGATCGACAACGGGCTTTAACAAGATGATGTGACCTTTTTGTCAAACGTGGCATACCATATGGTTGTTGAAGTGACAATTGTTTCAATAAACCTTTGCATAAAGTATTTTTAGCCATCATTTTTCATCTCCAACTTTGATAACTACAAATAAATGTATGGATTATTGTTTCTTCGAATTTTGACACATAAATATAGCATATTGCTATTATTTTCATTCGTAGTAAAGTACAAAGATATTGCTGACGACTTTCAAAATTTCACACCAAATGTGTGCACGAACTCTCTATACAATGCTAATATAGTACATTGTTATTATTGTTGGTCTAGCTACTCAGTCGAGTGACTTATAGCCAAATACAAAAGTATGATGAGCCACTTGGTTTATATATAAAGTACATTGCATTAACTCAACAATGTTGTGAAGTGACTCTATACAAATTACACTTGCATTAAGTAAACAATGATATCAAGTCACTTGCAATATAAACAATATACAATGCTACATACGCAACAATGTTGGTAAGTCACTTGCTATATTATTCCATAATTGTATTAAAAAGTAAGCTTTTTGGTAGTATATAAAATGTTTAACATTAAAGGCTTTTACATTCAAAAATTAAGCTTTTGGTAATGTAGAAAATGAATTTGGCTTACAAAACGCTTGTAAGACCCGTTCCCAACTGAGATATATAAGCACGCAAGTTCTAGTAATTTATTTGCTAAGAATGTTTTAGTAAGTTACTAACTTAATGCTTTAGTGAATCTTTTGCGTAATTTCGTCTAGATTGAGTAATTGGTAGATTGTGAGTCATCACGCATTATTGTGTGTCATGCCGTGATTTTTACCAGTTATATATGAGTATTGGTCTTTAGAAGTGACTAAACGGGAAAAGCTTTAAGGTTTTGTGGATTAAACATGTTAGCACCACTAACATGGATAGTTAGCGCCACTAACATTAGTCAGACAACCCTTATTAGTAAAAAACGAGTTTAGTTCATTTATCACCCAATATTCGAGATTCAGTGAGTTTGAAGTGATATCATGTCAAATTAAACTCAAGGAATTCGTGTAGGAGCCTAAGGAGTCGAGTCTAACATCAAAATTGAGTTCTTGAACTCTAAATCAAAGAGGTAAATGATTTTTATGAGTTTTTGGGTTTTTGCAATCCTATATGTTCAAAGTCATAGATTCAAGTTGTTTTTATGAGTTATGATGTTAGTATTTACCTCTAGCATAGTTCCTTGATCATTTCTCTGGGAAATATGTTGAATTATGTGGCTGAATCGATTGAGTCGTGAGTATGGACTTGACAGCTTGATTAAAGGCGCTAACTCTATAGGTTAGTGGTGCTAATCTGCCCCTGGACAGAAACTTTGTACGTTTTGTTTAGCTTGATCTTTTCAACCAGACTTTACAGGAGTGTTTGAGGATGTTTGAGACATGATGTGTGATATTATTTTACAGTTGATTCTTATAATATGGGGGAGATACACGAGGCACAGGTGGACCACAAGCTGACCAGACTTCAGGTGAGTAACTCTAATTCATTACTTATGTTTGAACTATGATGTAATTGTGTTACTTTTGAGTCTAATTGGCTGAGATAACCAATTAGCATGAGTTACACAAGGTTGAGAGTCATTTGTTGTCTATGAGTACTTAGTGTGAATGAGCACACTAATTGACTGAGATAATCAAGGAGTATGAGGTTAATGAGTTTATATGCTAGTAGTTGTTGAGTACTAAAGTATTTTGAGAAATTGTTGAATAATCATCAAATCTTAAGTATTTTCTCACTGAGATTTTATAGCTCATAAACTTTGATTATGATGTTGGTGCTACAGGTGACAGGGGGAAGAAAGTTGCAAAAGGATAGATGACTTGGACTGGGACTTGACTTTTGGGACTTATATAATCTAAGAAACTTTCTTTTGAACTTAATTTGTTTTTTAACCCGGTTTGGTGATATACTTATATGATATACTTGCTTTTTGGTAACTACTTGTATACTTGTAGCTTATCTTTTGATTACACCTCTAACCCACGGGTTATTTTGAGTAATTTATGGTGTAATTTAAAAGTGAGAAACCGGGTGTTACAATGGTTACTTATAAAAAATCAAAGGCTTTTACATTAAAAAAGTAAGCTTTTGGTAGTTTACAAAATGATTAACATCAAACCCAGGTAACATGAAAACCTCTCACATTTCTATTATCCATAAAAAGGACCCTTCCCACATTCTATTATCAACCAAAATTTCCATTTTTACATTTATCAACACCTCCCTATCTTCCATTATCAACAAAACCCTTCCCCTCTTCCCAAAGGAAAATACCTCCAACAACACCTCCCCACCTATCCACTTTTCACAAACACCTACACCCTTTCCTGAACTTGCACATGCACCTCTTCCACACCTTCACCTTCCATTTTTTCCTCCACCTCTACTTCCACTTCTACATCCCCTAATTCACCATCTTTCCCGCCTCTACATTTTCCAATGTCCCAACATTTTCTTCATCATTTGTTAGGTGTGCTTTAGGGCCATTTACGACATCGATTACTTATGGAAGCCATTAATGTACCATGTCCACATCATGTTTAATGTACATGTTAATCTTATCCCCATTGGTAATATCATGATCTATAAACCTTGTAAATTCAAGAGAGGAAGTTATCACCATCAAGAAATGCCCTCAACCCCATGTAGTTTGTTGCTAAACCCCCTGGTTTGTGTACATCTTTACTTTGATATTCAAGTATTGAAAATATGCTCACCGACACAACAAGTTACTGACACAATTAATAATTACATGGGCCTATTAGGTGACAACGCCTAGTGATATTATATATTTTAGTCGTTGTTGAGCCCTATTCTTAGTGAAATTATATCATATATATCGTGGTATTATCACTTTTCGTGCCAGTACTTGTTTGGAAGAAAATAATGAAAACAGGGACCAAAGGCGTACAAATTGGAGGAAGTTTGGAGAAGAAGGAAAAATCAGGAAAAAACGTACGCGCGCCGCGGGAATCAAGAAGACGCGACGCGCATATAAGGCGGTGGAACAAAATTCAAAGTCCGAAGAAACGGGGATAAAACCCTACGCGCGCCGCGGAAACCATATATGCGCAGCACGGTTGCGTAAAATTTGCAACTATAAATAGAGGTGTTTTCAGCCGAAAACCCGAGAAAAACCCTGGTGAAAAATCGACCGTAGAGGCTCTTTGACTCCAAGAACTCGTTTCCAGCAACTACCTTTTGGTATTTCAGGTTTTTATGTTTAATTTCTTTTTAGTTTAATAGTTAGTATTAGTGGCTAGGGTTTGTGGGAGTGACAACCACTGACATTGAGCATTTCATTTACTGTTTTTCAGTTCTTGTTACTGTATTGGATGATTGGAACCTGTTTTGGGTTTATAATAATCATTTGGTTACAAGTTATATTGGTTTTTCGGTGTTTGATGCTTGATATTGGATTGTGTGTGTTTGTTGGATGTTTGGATGTGTTTATGAGGACTGTTTTCCCTTGCTGATTTCAGTAGCCAACTAGGTTAGCTTTTAGGTTTGGACTCTAGTCAGTGACTGTCATTTGGACTTTTAGTTATTGGTTCAGTTCATGCCTTGTGATTGTTTGGTTTCTTTGTTTACCTTTGTTGCTTCTGAAGCAGAGATGTACTTCTGATTTCAGAAAGTAACTAGGTTTGAGTTGAAGCTTAGCTTAGTCTATGCTTGTTTTGAGATTGTTTAGTTTTATGCTTTTCGGGATCAGTAGTCAACAGTGTAGGAACTAAGTCCTCTGACTATAGCGTGACACTATAGTTGGTAATCTATCACCTGACTTGACCACGTAACTCATGCGGATCGACCCTGACTTCCACTATGCTAAGTGTGTGTGTTAGGTTTTCTTATTTTTGACCGCATGACGACCGCTGCGATGTCATTAGGTTATACACTTAGCTCAACCCAAAAAGCAGGAATAAATAAATAAGAGACTATTTGTTATTGATTATTAATTAAGGGTTTAACTAGAAATTAAAAGATAAGGACCATTTATGCAATAAAGGTTCAATGTTTGAATTATGAAATTGTTGCTATAATCAAGCAAACCTTAAAGAATAAGAAAACCATAAGGTTTATGCCACTATATTAGGCATTGAAAACCAATGTGAATTAGCTAATCCTTAACCCTAATTCATTCTCCACTCTCCCTTTCCCTTATCCTACTTTTTGTCGATGGAAAACCCTTCAAAGAAGGTTGTTTTGACTTTTCTTGGTGACCAAGGAAGAAGGATTTGAAGATTTTTCTTGATTATATATCTGGGCTGCAACTGCGATAAAGAGATTTTAATTGATCATGTTTTGTGTTCTTCTTGATATCAATCTAATATTCAAATGTATTATTCATAACCTTCTTCTATGAGATGCTAGATCTAGACTAGGACTTGCTTCCTTGCACCACCACCTTCTTTCTTCTTATTCTTTAACCAACCTTCTAAAGGCAAGAAATGAGGCTATGATCAATAATGGACGTTAGGGTTTCGTTCTAGGGTTTGTAAAGAGTGGATGCTGATGAAAGAGGCAAGATATGGGAGTTAGTGTTCTTACATAGGGCCCAACGCCCGAGAATTAATGTCATTCAAACTTAGATTATGCGGAAAATTCGTAAGACATATAACCTTAGACAAATTCGTTACCTGATTAGTATCTTGCCTACCGTCCCTATGTATGGAACCTAATCTATCGAACACATTTCCTTGTTGAGTATTTCCCTCCGACGTATCTCCACTTGATACCATTCATTGCTTGCAGAATTAAATTGCACCGCTGATTAGCACTCCATCCGTGATAGATCATAGGAAAACAAAATGTATCCAAGAGAAAATGGCAATACATGCTAATGACAAAGAACTGATCCCTCTCCCTCCGATTAATCAGAATGGGGTTCAGGGATGCAATAATTAGAATTGCCCATCCAGAGATCATCTTCGTTGTTCTTTTCAATTCAGGACTTAACAATAGAAAAAAAAACATAGTCCAAGTGTTCTTGGGAAGAAGTGAAATACATGGCATTATCGGTTCATTAAAAATTTTAAAAATTACATTTACCGTGTAACAAGTAAAACCGATTATTTCCTATCGTATGGATGAATTTAAGACAAAAAATGAGAACTCTATGACTAAAATGAGACAAAATAAATAAATAAAGGTCCAATTTGAAACAAAAACAATAGTTTTATAAAGTAGTTCCATTTTTTTTAACTTTGTCATATAACCAAAGTGAAGATATTGAAGCAACCCCGATGTGGCCGTATACAGGGGCGGATTCAAGGGGGTTCCAGGGTGTTCCCTTGCACCGGCTCAACTTTCGGGCGACTCTATCATATAGTTCATACTCTTAGCTTCGCGTGGATGTATAATTCGTCTTCTAATGATTTTTCCTTGATTTGATATGATTTTTACAAGTCATGACCACAAAACAGACTCATCCAAAATGATCAGTGAGAAATTGATCTTTTCACACTACTTATGTTATATTCAACTTTCGGGCTCAACTAACCAAAGATACTAAACTCCAATACGGAACTTTTGGCACAAACCTCAACCTCATACGACTTTTCTAGAATTAGTTATGATTTTTACAAAATAGGGACAGATTGCAGCAAAATCAGAAAAGTTTACCAAAAGATATTCAAGCTAGGGTTTCTATCCGGGAATTTTTTTTTTTGGATGCACCCCCTAGTAATAATTCCTGGATCCGCCCCTGGCCGTATATCCATCATTCTTGAACATTGAATTTATCATTTTAACTTATTTGCTTATTGAGTTTATGTTTTATATCCTGGTCATATTTGAGCATTTTATATATTTGTTGAATAACCATCACGATTTGCAATGGTCAGAGAACTTATTTGCTTATTGAGTTTATGTTTTATATCCTGGTCATATTTGAGCATTTTATATATTTGTTGAATAACCATCACGATTTGCAATGGTCAGAGAACCAACATGTTTTAAAAAAGCATATGATACAATGGAAAGAGTCAAAAAGCATTATAATCATTCAAGATGAACTTGATACGGAAGCAGCCGTTGAAATTTGGAGTGAAGCGTCAACATCTCAAGTTGATAGAGAAATTGGAAATTTTAAAAAGAAACTCGTAGTTGGACTTTTTATAGTGCATGAATTGAAAATTTATGGGAGCAATATGGTAATTTAGAAAATTAAAATTCATATTCTTAACAAAAATAATTTTTTGTTGTGCGTTATTGATTTCCATTGCAACATTATTATTGTCTATGTTTACTATTATTAGCTTTGCATTTAGCTCTAAATAAAGTGTCTCCTTATGAGTATAAAAAATTTAGTTGCCTAATTAGTCTAGATTATTAAATAAAGATGAACCGATTTAGTATAAAAAGTTTTACACTTGGGTTTTTAAGATGATATAATAGAGATGGAAAAAGTAAATATTCCTAAAAGGTTTTTTCTCTATATAGAAATAAAAATGTAGAGATGATTGGACAGGACTTTACATTCTTTACGGTATCAAAAAACAAGTTTTTCTTTGGTGGAATACATTTAAAATTTCGATTATCGAGAAATTGTATTAGTTCTTGATTTTTATTTCTAATTTTATTCCTAACTATTTGAAAAGATGACAAGTGTAAAGTTTAATAAGATTAATAATATTTTAATCTACTTGTCATCATTTTAAATAGTTAAGAATAAAGTTAAGAATAAAAATTAGAAATCAATACAATTTTTCTTATCTTTATAATACGAAAAAGGTATGGATAAGATTACCACGACAAGACAAGTTACTTATTAGTACATTCACATTCAAAAGTAAAACAAAAAACTATTTTCAAAAAAATGTAAAACAAAAAACTATTTTCAAAACTAAAATAGAAAGGTGAAAATGTTTCTTATGTTTGAAAGTTCAATCCAGTGAAAATCAAATGGTCAACACTTATTTATCCATGAAACATCAAAATGAATTTTATAGTTGTCGTTTACAAATTTTTATAAAGTGATATTGACTTTCTAAAATCACAAACATTTGTCATAAACAATTTTCACTTTTCATAAACTTGTTCCATGTAGGTCAAGAAATCACAATTTGCCTCATTGATGTCAGTTTCAGTCTACAATTTGTCTCATTGATATCAGTTTCAGTCTGCATAACAAACGGCCCCCAAAAAAAGAGCCTTAATGATTGAAACCCTAGAATTTTTTTTTTAGGAATCTTCCATTTGGTCTGAAACAATTCATTAAGTCAGTCAAAAGTTTGTGGGTATGCCATATTTGATCCTCTTACCAATTAAAAAAGAAAAATCAATTAAAAAAAACATAAATTATCATATGATTAATCTTTTGTTTCTTCTGATTCTTCCTCTCCATCACCATCACGAGCATTTAAATCCAACGAGCTTTCATTAAGATCTTGCCTTCCTACATTTGTTGCTTCAGTCGCCTGAATATCATAAGTAGTTTTAAAAAAAAAATTAGGTCAAAAATATAAAGTTACGTGTTAAATGCAAGAAATAGCTATGTACTTTCATTGATTTGTTTATTATAGCATCCTACTTCCATTTCTTCCAATTACAAGTTACAACATTGTCCTTTGAATATTATACCCAATTATATCAATACTGCTATAATTGAGTAGATTTTTCAAAGTACAATGTAATAAAATAAATAAATTGAAAGCAAATGCTAAATTGCTAAAAAGTTTAGCAATTTAAAAGTCACTCAAAGTATATTCAATTATTAACAACCTACTAAATTGCTAAAAAAATTGAATCTTTATTTTACTACTAGAAATGAAAGTATGATGCTATAATAAGCATATCAATGAAACTATGAAAGTATCTTTCTATTTCTTGCATTTAACCGTATTGATTATCTGAAACAAAGTGGACAACAAAATGTTACCTGATTTTCTTCCATTGGCATATCATTCATGTCTGGTTTTTCATCAACATCATCATCAATCTTTGAAATTGGTTCAGTTTCAACAGATTCATCAATATGCTCTTCTGGTGATTCTTTCTTTTGTTCTTCAAGTAATGCTATCTGATATAAGCCATTGACAAGAATTCATCATGCAAAATTACACGAAAGCCCTTGACTCTATGGATTTAATGAGGACTGAACTTAATTTGAGTGTTTCTTTTTACTTAATGCAGAAAGAGGGAAATGAGGCTTTCCCTATTAAGCCCTAACTTTTTACAAATTTGACCTGGTTGGTTTTTTCTTTATTGATCCATGGGGAAAAAGCGAGAAAAGATGGTGTTCTTGGGGAAAAACCGGAGGGAAAATGTGAAATCTTATCATCTTTATATACATTTCCCAATTAGCAGTTTGTGGTGGTTTTTCAACTGTTGGTCACCTAAAGCAGTATCATATGTTCTTCAATATTAAACCGATTTGCATTTGGATTTATGTTCTGTATACTCGCCGTGTAGGAATTTTTACAATCCCGTGTATAACTATTTCCTAATTTTAATAGATCTCGTTCTTGTAACGAAGCATTAAAATATACATTCACGCACGCAACCCAACAATCAGATCAGACCACAATAGTAAGCAGAAATTTAATAAAAGTGTTGGATTGATACCGGAATATACTTGATCTTACGGCGAGGCGGCTCTTCGTCGACGTCAGCGGCGGCACCATCGTCCTTAGCATCACCATTGCTATCGTTATCGGCGGCGGCGGTTTGACTTTGTCTAATAGGAGTCCACTTATATAGCAAAATATGAGAGCCGTTGTCGTTGCTACCGTTAGAAGAGGAATTTCCGTTACTACTGATGCTAGTTTGGTGATGATGATGGTGATTATTACCCGATGCGGTGGCGGCGGGGGCGTTGGGAGGCGTTACGTTGACCCACTTCTTCTTCCACTTCCTTACCGGGCCTGTAAACACGGTGGTAGGTCCGTACCGAGTCGAGGATCGGCCAAGCCGCGCCCCAACTCCCTCCATCTATTAATAGCTGATTTGGATCGATGTCGACTCGGAGTCGATCGGATCGGAGTAGAAACCTCCGACGATGGGTCTTTTATCTCGGTTCTGAGATTGGTAAGGATTAGGTACATGCGGGTATACACTATTCTGTGATGTGCCGTATATCAAAGCCGTCGACATATTAAGAAATTTACTATTTTTCGAGTTAATTATGAAAAGTGATTGTGATGCAAGTTAAAAACGCAAAATTACGAGGAAAGGACATATAAAAATATTCATTCTAATTTATCTGATCTGGGATAAACCTAAAAGGTAGTTTTTATTAAAAATATAACCCGCTTAAGTGTTTATTATTAGACAAAAGTTCATATATTAATCCTAACATGAAGACTTGAAGAGCCGTAAAAATCGTTCATTTAAAATTAAATAGTTAAATATTTAGGGTGCGTTTGGTAGCGGAAAATTGTTTTCTGTTTTCCATTTTCATTTTCAGAAAAATGGAGTGGAGTTTTCGTTTTCATTTTCAGTAGAAAACGCGTTTGGTTAATCTAATTAAGTTTTCGTTTTCCGTTTTAGAAAATTAGAAAACGCGTTTGGATATGTATTTTCTGTAAGTTTTCATTTTCTATTTTTTTACTTCAAAATAATACAAAATAACACATATTTATAAACCTACCCCATCCTACCGCACCCCACCCTACCACCACCCCACCTACCCCCATCCACCCACCCTACCCCACCCCCACCCCTACCTTCACCCACCACCTACGTCCCACCCCAACCCTACCACACCCCACCCCTACCCACCCTACCACCCCACCCTAACCCACCCCACCCACCCCTACTCTCACCCACCCCACCCCTACCCCACCCCATCCACCTCCTACCCATCCACCTCCTACCCATCCCCGTGTAGGGGGTGGGTGGGGTAGGTGGGGGTGGGTGCTTGGTGTGGGTTAGGGTACGGTGGGTGGGGGTGGGGTAGGGTGGGTGGGAGGGTAGGTAGGGGCGGGGTTGGGGTTAGGGTAGGGTAGGGTAGGGGTGGGTAGGGGTGGGTTGGTAGGGGTGGGTGGGGTGGGTGGGGGTAGGGTAGGGGTAGGGTGGGGGCGTTATGGTGGGTGTGGGGTGGGGTAGGGTGGGTAGGAGGGTGGGTAGGGGCCGGGTTGGGGTTAGGGAGGGGTGGGGGTGGGGTAGGGTAGGGGTGGGTGGGGGTGGGTGGAGGTGGGTAGGGGTAAGGTAGGGGTGGGGTGGGTGGAGGTAGTGTGGGCATGGAGTTGGGTGGAGGTGGGTAGGGGTGGGTAGGGTGGATGTTGGTAGGGGTGGGTAGGGTAGGGGTAGGGTAAGGGTAGGGTGGGGTGGTGTGGGGTAAGGGTTTGGGGTAGGGTAGGGTGGAGGGTGGGTAAGGGTGGTGGGATAGGAGTTGGGTGGGTGGGTGGGGTGGGGTAGGGTGGGGGTGGATTGTGGGAGTGGGGTGGGTTAGGGGTGAGGGGTGGGGGTGGGGTGGTGGGTGAGGGTAGGTGTGGGATGGGTGGGGTAGGGGTGGGTGGTGGGTGAGGGTAGGGTGGGGTGGGGTTGGGGTGGGGTGGGGTGGGGTGGGGTAAGGGTGGGGTGGGGTGGGTGAGATGGGTTGAATATGTGTGGAGGTATTGTATTTTTGGAAAAATTTGGAAATAGAAAAGTTTGGAAAACAATCATTTTGAGTTTTCTAAGTTCTATGTAATTTTGAAAAACAGAAAATTTTCATTTTCTAGGAAAATTTGATTAACCAAACGCGTTTTCCAGCTTTTCATTTTTCTTGGAAAATTTTCTTGGAAAACTAGAAAATTTTCCACAACCAAACTCACCCTTAGGGTGCGTTTGGTTGCGGAAAAGTGTTTTCCGTTTTCCATTTTTCATTTTCAGAAAAATGGAGTGGAGTTTTCATTTTCATTTTCAGTAGAAAATGCGTTTGGTTAATCTAATTGAGTTTTCGTTTTCCGTTTTATAAAATTAGAAAACGCGTTTGGATGTCTATTTTCTGTAAGTTTTCATTTTCTATTTTTTTACTTTAAAATAATACAAAATAACACATATTTAGAAAACGCGTTAGAGTATTGGATAAACACACACTCAATAGATTGCTTCATGGATTACATCACGAGCAATGTTGAGACGATAATATCTTATGGTCTTGAAGTGGAGAGATATGAGTTATAATTTGCAAGGCGGTTGCTCATTGATAGTACGAAAACCCATCGGTAACTCGGTGTTATAAAACGTGCTGTTGTGAATGATTTGTCGGGTAAAAGATATAACATATGAGTCGAAGCTTATTCGTCTCATGACCTTGACGGGAAACAGATATCTGTTGGCCACTCGATGATTTTGAAATTGACTGAAGTGCTGGCCAGCCAGGACTAAATTGATTCGTTCAATTAGAAGTCTAAAAGTCATAAGCAAAATCGGAAATCGGGAAACAGTGTATCAGACAGAGATTGATCTCAATCCGTGTCTCATGTCTGAAGATATCTTGTTGGACGGAGGATCATTTGATCACTTATCTATGGACAGAACTGACTAAGTCAGAGTTCGGCAGCAGTTTCTAGGAAGCTACAGTTTGCTGATTAATTAGAGGTTAAATTGGTAATTATAGTCATAGACTTATCCAAGTGGGAGACTGTTGGATTAGGTGTCTAAGCCATGACTAATAATTTGTAATTTACCTAATTAATAGTAGCAAAGTCCATTTGGGTTGCCCTCATAGCTAGAGGTTTGGTAGAAAGTTCCGGAGAGAGAAAGATTGATTTATTATATGATTAATAAATCAATAGGAATTAATAAATAGTTTATTAAGATATTAAAGTGATAATATATTAATTAGAAACTATAGTAATTAATTGGAAATTAATTTGGAATTAATTGGATTTAATTTGGTGATTAATTTGATTAATTAAAGGTGCAGGGGCTATTTTGTAATTACTCAATACTTGAGTAGTGACTGTCCAGGTGGAATATTAATTGGCGATTTTTAGGATATAATTATCCTTATAATCGAAATTAATATATAGAGGATAAATAGGTTTAATTCAAATGATAAAAGGTTTATCTTGATTTGAATTAAAAAGGTTTATCTCTAAGGTTTATCTGTAACCACCTGGAGCCTATAAATAAAGACCCCAGACATCATAATTCATGCCACTTTTTGACTCCTCCCTCTCTCTGGATTTCGTCCACTCCCTGGCTCCGTGGGTGTGATCTCATTTGAGGCAGGACACTTGTGCTGCTTAGCTTGCAAGAAACAACTAAAGGTTAGTTTTTCTGATTTATTCTTTTAATTAATTTTTGTTTGGACTTTAGGAATTAGTTACATGTTCAAAGTAAGAAAACATAGATCTAATCTAGGTTGCATGTGAACTTAGGATTTTAGTTCATAGATTTGAAGAAAACCTTTCAGTGGTATCAGAGCATTTGGTTGTTTTCTTGTTGAATTGATGTAATAGTTTTCCTAAAATTTAGGGTTTTATTGTTTCTAAAACCTTAATGGGGCAAATCGATTTTAGGGTTAGGGTTTTTGAAACCCTAGCCCCTCCCCTTGGTTAAATTTCGAAATTTACATAGGGTTTAGAAGGCTTTCTATTTTTGGTAACTTTAATTGTTTAATTAAATGGATAACCTTAAACCCATTATTTGTTTTTTGAAAATTAGGGTTTAAGATAGGTTTAAATTAATTTGATTAATTTTTGAAACCTATCTACATTTGAATTAATTTAATTAATTGTTTAATTAAAAGATAATTCAAGGTTTTAATTTAATTTTAATTTAAATGGTTAAATTTTGAAAAAATTAAAGGATAAATCCTAAAATATTTTAAAAGGTTTAAAATATCTAGATTTAATTAATTTATTTAATTGTTAATTAAAGGATAATTAAAATCGATTTTTAAGGTTTAATTTAATTTTAAATTTAATAGTTAAATTTGGAAAAATTAAAAGATAAACCTGAAATATTTTAAAAGGTTTAAAATACCAAGATTTAATTAATTTAATTAATTATTAATTAAAAGATGATTAAATCGATTTCTTATAGGTTTAATTTAATTTTAAATTTAATAGTTAAATTTGGAAAAAAATTATTAAAAAATAAACCTGGAATATTTTAAAAGGTTTAAAATACATCTTATATATATTATTAAAAGTTAATACTATATGTATAAGATAAAATGGTTAGTCAAATCATTAGTAGGCCTCATTCACGAAGTTGATCTATAAAGTGGGTATAAGGAGACTGCCTATAAAATGGCGGTCTAATGGGTGTCCACTCTCACCCACCGCTCGCCTGATCAATGGAGGGTCGTTAGCCGAACGGGTTTGATAGGACCGCTTAATCATTAAAAGTATAATGATCAAAGTACTAGAACACTTTACAAAAATTCCCAATCTAGTTACTTTAGGAAAAATGTGAATTTGATGCTAATCCATGAAGTTGCACATTGCCCTTTATGAAACGTTGGTGGAGCGTGTGTGGTTTACCGGCACACCAATAGGTGTTCATAAAGAGTGGCAATGGGTTTCTTAGGTGTTATCATTGTTGATGGAGCGTGTGTGGTTAACCGGCACATCAATTTGAGATGATAATTGACCCCGAGAGTACCAAGCTAATTTGCATGGTTATTCACACCCGGTTTGTGATCCTCGGCATCCCAGTCACAAACGGTGGGGCCTATCCGAGATTAAACATGTCATTGAACAGTTCAATGAATCTCACAGATCTAGGAATTTCATAAGACTGAAATTGATAAATGTTATCTACCTTAATGACCACTGTGTTGTGATTACGGCATCCCTCTTCACAGCATAGTTAGGGTATTTTGGATCCTAGCCTTGTTAAATAATAAATTGGGTAATTATTTAAAAGGATTAATTAAACTAATAAATTCAAATTTTATATGTCTGAAGAAAGTGTCATTCTCCTCCTTCCCCTCCTTCACCCATTTCTGAGAGCTTCATAAAGCACCTGTTAAAATGGTAAGGCTGACTGGCCTTGACCATGTGATATGGTTTTTGCAATTAGAGAATAGTTCTTAGTTTTGCTGGCGAACCATATCCGACTGAGTGTCCGCTCCCAAACATGGCATCACACAGCAGCTTGTGATGAGCATGACTCCTTGACTATTGAGTCCAAGGAAGTTCGTTGCCTTATGCTATTGATCATTGACCCCGAGTTCCACAGGGATTTAGAATTCCTGGGGTCAGATAAGTTGGCACAGCTAGTTGAGGAAAGGTTCCGAGAACTGGTTGGAAAAAGGGAACGAACTAGGATCTTCAAAGAGCTTGAAGTTGCAAGCATGAAGGAAGTAGCACTAGTTTGCATGTTCCCAAGTTTGAGGGATACCTATGCAAACAGTATAAAAATGGTCTCCCCTTGCGATCGGGAGTTAAGCATTAGCTCGACTCGCTGATCTGTTCATCCAGATGAATAGGAAGGGTAACCGGATAAGACAATCGTAGAAATGCATTCGATGTAGACTCTGTATGAGGCATTCATGGTGAAGCATAGTTCTAACGATTCAGCTGCTTCAGGATTGAGTCCAGTTTTAAGGTGCATCAAGAAATGATTCGGATCGTCTGGACCGATTGTTCAATGTTTCAAACTGGGAATCCATAAGGTGGCACACAGTCACAGAAAGATTGGAAAAATGCTCCAAAGCCAAACCGTTTGGCAAACTCAGTAATATCTTAAAACTCATAATACCTGATCCTCATTTCCTTGATACAGGATGTGTTTCTCACATTTGCTCTATATGCACGGACTCTGTAGGATGCGGGATGTTGTTGCACAAGAGCATATTCGGATTGGATCTGGAGCTCGTGCATTTTTTGGAGTTAGGCTAGATATTTACTCTTGTTATTAGACACATATGACATGGATTCGCATAGTACATTGTTCTGAGGATAATTCTGGTTTAATAAAATATTTTTCTTGAAACATGATTGTTTTAATTGTCCTCGAAATGTTGTGTGAATGTGTTGATGACGTAAATGATAATAACTTGAATGTTGATACATCCAATGGGATTGGATTTATGAATTGTGTTCCTTATGATTGTTAAAGTGAATTTTATGAGAATCACTTCAACCAAAGGTCCAGTTGGACAGGACTTTGGAATCATTTGACTTAGAGTCACATGATGAATTGAGTTCTCAATAAAATCAGTTGTTGCAAGAAATGCATCACCCAAAGATCCAATGGATAGGATTTTGGAATCAGTTGACTTGGAGTCAGGTGATGATTGCATGTCTTGAACAATATTAACAAAATCATAAAATTTACATGAGATGTAAAAGAACTTAAGATTTTGAGCAACAGACACATAAGTTACTGTGTATTGCTCGAATCTTCGAACAGAACACGATTAATTATACTTCCTGATATTTGTCAAATAGTTTGACAAATATGGCTTCGCTTGTCGGAATAAGCGATTGATTGGAGCCTTGAAGTGTTCAAGGATTCAAAAAGAAGTATAATATCAACAGAACCTGAGTGACAACATAGACTGAGAAAATGGTTCACAGTTTATCCTCTTCCAAGAACATTGGTGGTTATAATGTGTCTTAGGGAAGATGATGGAGCATTGATCGAAATAGTTTTTGATCCTCAATGTATAAGATACATTTCCGATTAGTATTTCAATGAATTGAATATTCAACCAGTCAGACCGCAGAAACCATATTCCGACCATTTCTTAGACTAAGTAGGTTATGTCGACACTGTCTGGAATGTAAAGCTGGGATCGTCCCACTAATACATAGAAAGTCCAGGGTCATGTAGCATTCGTCCGAATCTCATGACAAGCCTGAACCTGATCAGCAATGTCATTTCATTGGCCATCCCGGTCATCCTTTGAAAGAAGAGCTCTTTTAGAAAGAGCTCATGTTCTAAGGAAACAGTGGGAGTAAGAATAACCCTGAAGGAGTTTAGGGATTAGCCAAGTGAAAGAACCTTTTAGTCACCACTGGGCCTTGACCAGGAATTAGATTCCTGTTAAACCTGACATACCCTCTCTTCGCTTGACCAGTAGTTTTATTTTGTCACCGTCATAAGGAGTTATGATATGGGTGACATACCGAGTAGTGGTAAAACACTAAAGATGGTACGGATAAGTAATCCGACTACTGGAAGCATTGGTGAGCCCGGTTGCTGCCAAATAAGAGAACCTCAGCGCGAGACACAGTCTATGTGACAGTTTGTTTGATTTTTACAACTGGTCTAGGAACCAGTGGGAGTAATTGAACCAACAGTTTCATCATTTATTTCATAGCCCAAAGGCCGCACCAGCTGGGTTCAATAACCCGACATCATGGTCATAAGACCGCACCATTTAGATTCAAGATTTTTATATCATAGCCAAAAAGGCTGCACCATTTGGATTCTCAATCCAATATCATATCATACTAGATATAGTTAAGATTACTCACCTTGATGCGATATTGTCAATCTTGGGCTCAAACCGAATAAAACTTTAAATTCTGGAATCTAAGGGAATTTAGATCATCTACTAGTATTCAATCACTTTATTATAACCCCTGGAATGTGCATACCAAATACTATTAATATATAGTCACCAATTCTTGAATTATAAAATTTTCAACTTGATATTTCTATATGCTAAATAATTTGCAGCCGTCTGTTTATGCTTTGTTTAACCTGATTAAACCCAGAATCACACTATTGACTCAACAATGGTTTTGTACTACTCTTCCTTAGGTTTCTAAGGCCACTGACCTCATATTTTTTTGATTTTTCTATGATTTTATACGAATTTTACACTGCAGGAACATTGTGCTATCACGAACCAATTCGACAGCATTGTAAATAGCGTGATTTCTACTTCTCTTGAAGGTAGAATTAACCTATAACATATAAAACTTAGAGATACTACACATCCATACGGTTCTAGGGCCGTAAGAATCACCTTCATACGATTTTTCTACGATTTTATATGATTTATACAATACAGTGTTGAATTAACGCTACAAAACCGTAAAATTTAATGTTTTTACCTTGAAATCTTCAATTTCTTACCCAAAACGATTGGAAATGATGAAGAAAAGTTGCAAGGACTGTTCTGGAGTTTTAGGGTTGAAAATATCATAAATAGGAAGTCAAATCCGTATTTTATGATCCTAAACCCGAGTTGTGTCGGGTTTGACCCATTTGGGTACCCGTTTGACCCTAAAACACTTAAAACTCCATAACTTTTTACTCGAAACTCCGTTTTTGATGAGGTTTTCGCCTACGCGTTCGTAATGAAATTATACACAACACTACACAAGCATATTCTCAAAAATATTACCACAATAATGTCGTATACTTGACATGTGGAGTGTCAAGTTTACCGAAACGACAAATTTGGTCCATTACTTTACAAATTTCATACTTCCACACACACAAGTATGCTTACAAGTTTAATTAACATTCTAACCTTGGGGTGTTACAAATTCTCCCCTCCTTCAAGAGATTTCGTCCTCGGAATCATACAAAGAGTTGAGGGTATTTCTCCCTCATTTCGCTTTCGGTCTCCCACGTCATGTCGGAACCTCTGTGATGTCGCCAAAGTACCTTAACCATGCTGATTTTCTTGTTCCGCAATTGTCTTACCTTTCAGTCTAGCACCCTCTCGGGTGTTCTGGGTATCTCAACTTCTCATCTACCTCAATTTCAGCGAGAGGTACTTGCTGAGACTCGTCAAACAAAGTCTTCCTCAAATGGGACACATGAAATACATCATGTATACCATGTAATTCATCAGGTAATTCCAGTCTATATGCTACAGCTCCAACCCTTTGGGATATGCGGAAAGGTCCAATAAAGCGAGGACTCAACTTTCCTTTCTTCCCAAAACGAATTAAGCCTTTCCTAGGGGATACCTTAAGCATCACCATGTCCCCCACTTAAAATTCCAGCGATTTTACCCGTTTATCTGCATACTGCTTCTGTCGATTCTGGGCTACTTTCAGATTTTCTCGAATTTGTCTAATCTTTTCTTCAGTCTGTGCTACAATCTCGGGCCCAGCTAACGGCTTTTCCCCAACTTCAGTCCAGCAAGTCGGAGTACGACACGGTGCTCCATACAATGCTTCATACGGGGCCATCTGAATGCTGGAATGGTAACTATTATTATACGCAAATTCTACCAAAGGTAGGTGATCTTCCCAGCTTCCACCAAAATCTATTACACAGGTTATCAGCATGTCTTCCAAAGTCTGGATAGTCCTTTCACTTTGACCATCGGTCTGCGGGTGGTATGCGGTACTC
Organism: Cichorium intybus; assembly: GCA_023525715.1. Classification (NCBI taxonomy): domain Eukaryota; kingdom Viridiplantae; phylum Streptophyta; class Magnoliopsida; order Asterales; family Asteraceae; genus Cichorium; species Cichorium intybus. The sequence continues at coordinate 124,420,883 of CM042013.1, read as the reverse complement.
ATTAGTACTTTTGAACCCAATTGCTCTTGAAGACTTTGCCAGAACCGGGAAGTAAATCTACTATCTCGATCTGACACGATCGATACCGGTAACCCATGTCGGCAAATCACTTCATCTATGTAGATTTTCGCCAGCTTATCAATCTTGAACTTCTCACTAATCGGTATAAATTGTGCCGATTTCGTCAAACGGTCAACAATTACCCATACCGCATCGTGACCTCGCGGCGTCCGCGGCAACTTTGTTACAAAATCCATAGTAATATTGTCCCATTTCTTCTCTGGAATTGGTAACGGCTGGATTTCTCCGTACGGTTTCTGATGGTTTGACTTTACTTGCAGACACGTCAAACACTTTTCTACGTATCTTCCAACATCTCTCTTCATTCCAGGCCACCAATACAACGGTTTTAGCGTCCGATACATCTTGGTACTGCCCGGATGAACTGCATATCGACTATAGTGTGCATCTTCTAGAAGTAAGTTTCGCGCCTCTCCTTGTTTTGGGACCCACACGCGACCTCTAAAGGTTTACAATCGCTGTGCGTTTTCATCTAAATGCTTCAAATACCCAACCATTCGCTCGCTTTTTACATGTTCAGGTTTACACGCTTCTTCCTGTGCCAAACGGATCAGTTCGGGTAACCGGCTTGCTACACCCATACATGCGGATGTAACTTTCAAAGGAGCTTCTTTCCGACTTAGAGCATCTGCCACCACATTCGCTTTGCCAGGGTGGTACAAGATTTCACAATCAAAATCTTTAAGTAGATCCATCCACCTTTGTTGTCTCATATTAAGCTCTTTTTGGTCAAACAGATACTTCAAGCTTTTATGATCCGTATAAATAACAAACTTCACACCATACAAGTAGTGTCTCCATAACTTCAATGCCAAAATCACAGCAGCTAATTCCAGATCATGAACTGGATATTTCTTTTCGGCTTCTTTTAATTGACGGGACGCATAAGCTATCACCCGACCTTTCTGCATTAACACACATCCGAGGCCGACTCTAGAAGCATCACTATAGATTACATATTCTTCTCCACTTTGCGTTAGTGCTAACACCGGTGCTTCACACAAGGTTTGTTTTAATCTTTGAAAAGCTTCTTGCTGTTTTTCCGCCCATTCAAACTTTTCGCCTTTCTTGGTCAACTTGGTCAACGGAGCAGCTATCGAGGAGAAATTCTCGACAAATCTTCTATAATAACCTGCCAAACCAAGGAAACTTCGTACTTCAGTCGGACTTCGAGGCGGTTCCCACTTCATCACGGCTTCAATTTTCGTTGGATCGACTTTCACCCCTTCAGCATTAATCACATGGCCAAGAAATTGAACTTCTCTTAGCCAGAATTCACACTTTGAAAATTTTGCATATAACTTTTCTTGACGAAGCAACTCCAACATTTGTCGCAAGTGCACTTCATGCTCTGCTTGGCTTCGCGAATACACCAATATATCATCTATAAATACTATCACCGAAGTATCGAGGAACGGACGGCACACCCGGTTCATAAGATCCATGAATACGGCCGGATCATTGGTTAACCCGAAAGGCATCACCAAAAACTCATAGTGACCATATCGCGTGCGAAAGGCTGTCTTCGGAATATCAGATTCTCGAATCTTCAACTGATGATACCCTGATCTCAGGTCAATTTTAGAAAAGTAAGATGCCCCCTGTAGCTGGTCAAACAGGTCATCAATTCTTGGTAGCGGATATTTATTCTTCACCGTGATCTTGTTCAGTTCCCGATAGTCAATACACATACACACTGACCCGTCCTTCTTCTTAACAAACAGGATAGGGGCTCCCCAAGGTGATGTACTCGGTCTAATAAAACCCCGATCTAACAGTTCTTCCAGTTGCTTTCGCAGTTCCACCATCTCTGAAGGTGCTAAACGATATGGAGCTCGAGCAACAGGAGCAGCTCCCGGAACCAGTTCAATCATGAACTCTACTTGTCGATCTGGTGGTAACCCTGGAAGTTCATCTGGAAACATATCTGGAAATTCACTTACGACATTTACATTCGCTACCCCCACTTTTATTGGCTTAGCCACCGATACATAAGCCAAATAAGACATTCCTCCTTTACTAATGCAGCTTCGGGCTTGAGCAAAGGAGATAACCGGCATTCTCAACCGTGGTCTCTCACCCTGAATCTTTATCCTTTTCCCTTCCGGTGACAATACTGTAATACTTTTGTTTCTACAATCTATGTTAGCATAATTCATTGCTAACCAATCCATACTCACGATTACTCCAAATTCATTAGTAGTCATCGGCTTCAAATCTATAGGGAAAGTGGTCCCGTAGATTTTAAGCTGACAACCTTCCAGGTGTTCGGAAACCCAAACATATCTACCATCTGCTATAGCTACTTCCAAGCTTTCATCCATAAGAGTTAATGGTACGTTCAAACGAGACATCAGAGACTCCGATACAAAACAATGTGTAGCTCCTGGATCAAATATAACATATACAGGTATGGAATTTAGAGTGAAGATACCTGTAACCACATCAGTCTTTTCACGAGCTTCTTCAACAGTCATCTGAAAGGCTCGCGAGGCTACTGGTCTTCCCCGGTTCTTCACCTCTTCCTTCTTTCCTCCCTGGTCATCTCTGGATCTATCACTGTATGCTCCAGACTTCAGCTGTGGGCAATTTGGGCGGATATGATCCGTAGCTCCGCATTGGAAACACTTACGCTCCGCCCGACAGTTACTAGCATCATGCCCTGGTTTTCCATAATTTCGACAACTAACTGGTGTAGTGTTGGCTCGACAACTTCCTGAGTGCCTTTTCCTGCACTTCTCACACCATTTTGCTTCATCTTTTTGGCCTTTACCCTTAAAGTTAGACCCAGCTTGTTGTGACTTTTTCTGAGGCGTCCACCCTTGGTCTTCCGCCTTTCTTTTGGTTTCAGTTACTTTCTTTTCATCTTCTTGTCTTTTCAGTTATGTCTCCCTTTCAGTGGCCCTATCCACCACTTGTCGGAAAGTAGACAGTTTAAGTGGTTGCACTATCTCACGGATTCGGGTCGTCAGTCCCCAAACATAATGTCAATTTTTCTCTTTTCGGTGTTTACTTGATGCTCCGCAAACCTTGCCTTCTCCAGGAAGCTCATAGTATATTCTTGGACAGATTTAGAACCCTGTTCCAAGTGCAGAAATTCGTCTTCCAATTTCTTTACAGCCACTTCTGAACAATACTCTTCATTAAACTTGGTCTTGAATTGCTCCCAAGGTATCGATAGGGATGAATCATGACCCAATGACTTGCTATAAATCTGCCACCAATGTAATGCATTGCTCGTCAATTGGTTTGTAGCAAATTCTACTTTGTCCCCATCAGCACATTTACTGACCCGGAACACTTTTTCAATATGCATTATCCACTCCATTGCCTGGACTGGATTATCTGTCCCCGAAAATTCTTTTGGTTTGCAGCCAAGGAAAGCTTTATAAGTACATCCGACTTTCTTTTCAAAAGCTTCCCCGCCCTGTTTTTCTTTTTCTGAGCGGGCATGGCTTTCTCCCTGACTTTCATTTTCCGGTTGCCTATCATGAATGCTTTTCGCAGCTTCTTCACTCTGGTTATGTACCAATGTAGGCATCAGTTCCCTAACCACTTCTGCCACAATAGCCCGTAGATTCGGTGGATTTTCCTCCACTGGTTCCCTCGCTCTTCGTTCATATGAGCCTTGGGCTGGTCCACTCCTTGATGTTCCACGCCCCGAATTTATACCAGTAGGATTACTTCTTGTGTTTCTCATACTTGAAAATTCAGCAAACAGTTAGATTACATATATAATAACAAACTTATATACGTCTAACGGTCCATCATGTCTAATATCTCTCAAGGTTTAAGTCCAGGAATCTAATCTAAAGACACCTAGTTCATTTAAACCACGGCTCTGATACCAACTTGTAACACCCGACTTATTAACAAAACACCCCATAAAATTTTTATTTTTCAAACACATATTTTACAGTCAAAACCATATTCAAAGGGGTATTAGTTAATACAAACAGGCACAAGAGTATCAAGGATTACAATATACTAGTATTATACATCCTTCAAGCCGGGCTGCTACTTCACATTACTAAGTCCCTAGTCACGGACTTTGTCTTTCCCCTTAGCGGGATCACGCTCACCTGCAGGGACATATCAAATAAACACTGTGAGCTATAAAGCCCAATGAGTAATCATATAAATAATCTCACATAAATAAGAGAATAACAACATTTAAATTCTCATAACAGTTTCTGTCCCATATGTCATAGTCATAATTGACCGCACCATATATCATGGCTATATAAGCCGCACCGTATGTCATAGCCATATAGGCCGCACCAAAACATTTTAAATATTCAAGTCATAGCCCTAAGGCCGCACCAACAGTTTCATCATTTATTTCATAGCCCAAAGGCCGCACCAGCTGGGTTCAATAACCCGACATCATGGTCATAAGACCGCACCATTTAGATTCAAGATTTTTATATCATAGCCAAAAAGGCTGCACCATTTGGATTCTCAATCCAATATCATATCATACTAGATATAGTTAAGATTACTCACCTTGATGCGATATTGTCAATCTTGGGCTCAAACCGAATAAAACTTCAAATTCTGGAATCTAAGGGAATTTAGATCATCTACTAGTATTCAATCACTTTATTATAACCCCTGGAATGTGCATACCAAATACTATTAATATATAGTCACCAATTCTTGAATTATAAAATTTTCAACTTGATATTTCTATATGCTAAATAATTTGCAGCCGTCTGTTTATGCTTTGTTTAACCTGATTAAACCCAGAATCACACTATTGACTCAACAATGGTTTTGTACTACTCTTCCTTAGGTTTCTAAGGCCACTGACCTCATATTTTTCTGATTTTTCTATGATTTTATACGAATTTTACACTGCAGGAACATTGTGCTATCACGAACCAATTCGACAGCATTGTAAATAGCGTGATTTCTACCTCTCTTGAAGGTAGAATTAACCTATAACATATAAAACTTAGAGATACTACACATCTATACGGTTCTAGGGCCGTAAGAATCACCTTCATACGATGTTTCTACGATTTTATATGATTTATACAATACAGTGTTGAATTAACGCTACAAAACCGTAAAATTTAATGTTTTTACCTTGAAATCTTCAATTTATTGCCCAAAACGATTGGAAATGATGAAGGAAAGTTGCAAGGAGTGTTCTGGAGTTTTAGGGCTGAAAATATCATAAATAGGAGGTCAAATCCGTATTTTATGATTCTAAACCCGAGTTGTGTCGGGTTTGACCCATTTGGGTACCCGTTTGACCCTAAAACACTTAAAACTCCATAACTTTTTACTCGAAACTCCGTTTTTGATGAGGTTTTCGCCTACGTGTTCGTAATGAAATTATACACAACACTACACAAGCATATTCTCAAAAATATTACCACAATAATGTCGTATACTTGACATGTGGAGTGTCAAGTTTACCGAAACGACAAATTTGGTCCATTACTTTACAAATTTCATACTTCCACACACACAAGTATGCTTACAAGTTTAATTAACATTCTAACCTTGGGGTGTTACAGTACACATCACCGGAATGGAGTTGTGAGAGACAAAGACGGAATGACAGATTGAGATATCATCGGAAGAGTATCCGATTGGATTATCTGCAATTAAAGTGTATAAGTGTTAGACACTTGGATACATAGAAAGAGTGAAAAGGTCATAATAGACAAAATATAAAAGGGTTTGAATTAAAAGTTTAAAAGAAAATAAGAAACCGATAATAGTTATGGTAAATCCGACTTGGTGATTACCTCGTGGAGACTTGGTAATAAGCAGGGGTAGCTGCCAGTCAGATCTTTATGTTTCACTTTTGCATGTTTTACTTCCCGAATAAATTAATTATTCAGAAAGGTCCACAGTCGCTCATACTTTGGGAAGTAAGTATTGAATCAAGACTGTCATGATTTGGTTTGTAGATTGTCTAAGGAGTTAGACATTGCAATAAGATTGCTGCAACGTTCATGAGTACTTGGAAATGGAGATTTTAGTATTGGATAAACCCACGCTCAATAGATTGCTTCATGGATTACATCACGAGCAATGTTGAGACGATAATATATTATGGTCTTGAAGTGGAGAGATATGAGTTATAATTTGCAAGGCGGTTGCTCATTGATAGTACGAAAATGCATCGGTAACTCGGTGTTATAAAACGTGCTGTTGTGAATGATTTGTCGGGTAAAAGATATAACATATGAGTCGAAGCTTATTCGTCCCATGACCCTGACGGGAAACAGATATCTGTTGGCCACTTGATGATTTTGAAGTTGACTGAAGTGCTGGCCAGCCAGGACTAAATTGATTCGTTCAATTAGAAGTCTAAAAGTCATAAGCAAAATCGGAAATCGGGAAACAGTGTATCATACAGAGATTGATCTCAATCCATGTCTCATGTCTGAAGATATCTTGTTGGACGGAGGATCATTTGATCACTTATCTATGGACAGAATTGACTAAGTCAGAGTTCGGCAGCTGTTTCTAGGAAGCTACAGTTTGCTGATTAATTAGAGGTTAAATTGGTAATTATAGTCATAGACTTATCCAAGTGGGAGACTGTTGGATTAGGTGTCTAAGCCATGACTAATAATTTGTAATTTACCTAATTAATAGTAGCAAAGTCTATTTGGGTTGCCCTCATAGCTAGAGGTTTGGTAGAAAGTTCCGGAGAGAGAAAGATTGATTTATTATATGATTAATAAATCAATAGGAATTAAATAAATAGTTTATTAATATATTAATGTGATAATATATTAATTAGAAACTATAGTAATTAATTATAAATTAATCTGGAATTAATTGGATTTAATTTGGTGATTAATTTGATTAATTAAAGGTGCAGGGGCTATTTTGTAATTACGCAATAGTTGAGTAGTGACTGTCCAGGTGGAATATTAATTGGCGATTTTTAGAATATAATTATCCTTATAATCGAAATTAATATATAGAGGATAAATAGGTTTAATTCAAATGATAAAAGGTTTATCTTGATTTGAATTAAAAAGGTTTATCTCTAAGGTTTATCTGTAACCACCTGGAGCCTATAAATAGAGACCCCAGGCATCATAATTCACGCCACTTTTTGACTCCTCCCTCTCTCTGGATTTTGTCCACTCCCTGGCTCCGTGGGTGTGATCTCATTTGAGGCAGGACACTTGGCTGCTTAGCTTGCAAGAAACAACTAAAGGTTAGTTTTTCTGATTTATTCTTTTAGTTAATTTTTGTTTGGCCTTTAGGAATTAGTTACATGTTCAAAGTAAGAAAACATTGATCCAATCTAGGTTGCATGTGAACTTAGGATTTTAGTTCATAGATTTGCAGAAAACCTTTCACATATGTGGGATACATAATGTTTCTAGGAAACGTCTCTTTTCATTACAAAGTGTAATGACTTAGTGTTAAGAGACGGGTCGCTATGAAAGCATTAATAGAAATACGGCATACTCAGGTGGTTGTAAACATCTACGAGATAGATCCAGACTCTGCCAATATGATCTTGATGATATTCAAGATACAGGAAAGGGTTTTCTTATCATTGCAAAGTGTGATGACTTGGCATGAAAGAAATTAAGAAGGTGCAACATACTCACATAATTCACAGTCATCTATTGGATAGATTAAATCGCCAGCATAGACCTAGCCATTGTAAGCATGATCTTGATAAGATTCAAGATGCATGAGAAGAGTCTCCGAAAGGAAATAGTTTTTTGAAAATCATGACACAAGGATTATAAATAATCTTTGGATTCTAAAAGCGTTTGGAATAAGATTGGATCGGGTTCCACAAGTTTCTTGGATCGATCAAAATGTCATGAACATGTCCTGATGACTTGATGCTTAGGGCATAGTAAGTTGGATTCAAGACATTGTCTGGCTAGGAATAATAGATGGATTGTTTGAACTCAAGTGAGAATTCATTAGGGAATGATTGGGGTGATAGTGTTAATTTGAAAGATTTTCAAATTGGTAATTATTAACGTCAGGACATGATGTTAAAGGACTTGATGGTTAAAGAATCTCGTTGGTATTCTGATGGAGCGCGTGTGGTTCACCGGCACATCATAACACCTCGATATAGTCTTAGGGTGCAGTCAAGTAGACTAAAGACCCAGAACCATAGGAAGTCACAGTACACATTACCAGAATGGAGTTAGGAGAGAAATTGACAGAATAACATATTGAGATGTCATCGGATAAACATCCGATTGGATTATCTGCAATATTGTGTATAAGTATAAGATACTTTGGAAACATAGAAAGAGTGTAAGGTTCATAAAGACATAGCTGTAAAATTAGAATTGAAAGTTTAAAAGAAATTTTGAATCCGATAATAGTTTATGACAAGGTCCGACTTGGTGATTACCTTGTGGACACTTGGTAATAAGCAGGAGTAGCTGCCAGTCAGATCTTTATGTTTCACTTTCGCATGTTTTACTTCCCGAATAATTTAATTATTCAGAAAGGTCCACAGTTGCTCATACTTTGGGAAGTAAGTATTGAATCAAGACTGTCATGAATTGGTTTATAGACTGTCTAAGGAGTTAGACATAGCAATAGGATTGCTACAACATTCATGAGTACTTAGAAATAGAGATTTGAGTATTAGATAAACCCATGCTCAATAGATTGCTTCATGGATTATATCACAAGCGATGTTGAGACGATAATATCTTATGATCTAGAAGTGGAAAGATATGAATTATAATTTACAAGGCAATTGTTCATTGATAATACGAAAACGCATCGGCAACTTGATGTTATAAAACGTGTTGTTGTGAATGATTTGACTGGTAAAAGATATAAACATATGAATTGAAGCTTATTCGTTCCTTGACCCTGATGGGAAACAGATATCTGTAGGCCTATCGATGATTTTGAAGTTGACTAAATTGTTGGCCAACCTGGACTAGATTGATGTGTTCAATTAGAAGTTCTAAAGTCATAAGCAGAATCGGAAATCGGGAAACAGAGTATCAGATAAAGATTGATCTCAATCCATGTCTCGTGTCTGAAAATATCTTGTTGAACGGAGGATCATATGATCACTTATCTATGGACAGAACTGACTAGGTCAGAGTTCGGCAGCAGTTTCTAGGAAGCTACAATTTGCTGATTAATTAGAGGTTAAATTAGTAATTATAGTCATAGACTTATCCAAGTGGGAGAATGTTGGATTAGGTGTCTAAGCCATGACTAATAATTAGTATTTACTTAATTAATAGTAGCATAGTCCATTTGGGTTGCCCTCATAGCAGGAGGTTTGGTAGAAAGTTCAGTAGAGAGAAAGATTGATTTATTATGTGATTAATAAATCAATAGAAATTAAATAAATAGTTTATTAATATATTAAAGTGATAATATATTAATTAGAAACTATATTAATTAATTAGTAATTAATTAGGAATTAATTGGAATTAATTTGGTGATTAATTTAATTAATTAAAGGTGTAGGGACTAGAATTGTAATTATTCAATAGTTGAGTAAGTGACAATTATAGCAGTATTAAAAGTGGCGAAATTTATATATGGAAATATATAATTTTCGATTTTAATATATATAGATAAATAGGTTTGAATTATTAAGATAAAGGTTTATCTTAATTTGAATTCAAAAAGGTTTATCTCTAAAAGTTTATCTGGTTATCTGCTGGAGGCTATAAATAGGGAACCCCAGAGACCAGAAACCTGCGGCAACTTCACCTATTCTCTCTAGAAATTTCGTTCCTCCCTCCCTAGCTTGGGTGTGATCTCATTTGAGGCAAGACACTTGTGCTGATCAGCTTCCAAGAAAACCTAAAGGTTAGTTTTTCTGTTTTATTTCTTCTAGTTAATTTTATTTGGCCTTTAGGAATTAGTTATATGTTTAATTAGAAGAAAACATAGATCCTTATAGGTTGCATGTGAACTTAGGGTTTTTAGTTCATAGATTTGCATAAAACCCTTCAGATCGTGTATGTTCACTTTCCAAATTGATATTTATATCCTGTGATTAGGTTACAAGAAATTCAATCTATAATAATCCACAAAGACATTCGATTCTATGCATAGAAATTGAAAGTCAAATTATCAGAGAAGTTTTGTGAGTGTTTAGAGACAGAAAGAGAGCCAAAACCAATTTTCTCAAATCGTATCTACATTCCAGTACTATAAAGGTATTTATCTTTGACATATTATGGCGATTATCTATGAATTAATTATAGTCATTTAATGAGTTAAATGCAAAATCAATGCTTTTCAAAACCGATGAAAACTACCAATTTTACCATTATTTCCCATTAAATCTAGTTTTCTCACTACAATTTAAATTCTAAAATTTGTAAGAGGTATTGGGGCGCTGCCCATATAACCTACAAGGGGGCGCAGCCCCTTGACCCTTGCCATTTTGTCGTTTCATGATTAAATCGATCTATATAATTATGCACATCGCATTGTCTAACTTACATTAGAATACAATTAATAATCTCATTTGACACTCGTATTAATTAATTTCCAATTACACTTAAATGTCTTGTGATACTAAAATCACCAACATTATCTTAATATAATTTTATGCTTTATATTGTAACATTATTGCACAAGATGTGTACGGGACGGTTTGATTCTGTTATATGCCAAAACCAAGCATAACCATTACATTTGGTCAATGTATTTCGGTAGCCATTGGGTATCATTTATTATTGGTTATGGTTAGTGGTTTTAGTAACATAATGGTTTTTTTAATGGTTAATATTGATTAACCGTAATGATAAAAATTTAAAGTGTAACATAAAAATTTAAAAAAGAAAGTACATTGCGGTAATCTAATACATGAGCAAAAAGTTAATAGATTATAAATTGATAAGCTCAATAGATGAGCAAAAGATTAATAAATATTATTTGATAATGTTTCTATTGATGAGAAATCTCAATAAAATCTAGACATATACATGTGATGTTCCATTAAATTGATGATGTTTCGTTTGTCATAATGTGTAAACATTTCGCCTTAACCAAATAGGCATCCACTTAGCCATTTATGTATAAAATTCAATGGATTTGTGGGTTTTCTGAAATTATTAATTGGGCTTGTACATTATTGATTTACCTTCATTTATAGTTGACATAATTACATATAGTTTCGTCGGTTTAGTTAATAATGGGTCAGTTACCCTATAAAGCTGAAATTGAGTCGTTTTTTTATCGGTTAGCAGAAAACAGATTACGAACCATCAATTATAAATATAGTTCGGTTAATTCAGTTTTGGTTTTTTATCAGTCAGCTCTTTTGTATATGATCTATGATCTGACTTGACAGTTGTGCTTATATTCTGTACACCCCTTTTGTTATGAAAATATATGTTTTGTATAAATTTATGAGGTGTGCAATGTATGAAATAGTCGGGTGTTACACCAAACCCTCGTGCGGGTCGCATGCAACATCAGAGGACCCGAAATTTCTGTTTTTCCTTGGTGTGCGTTACGTAAGGTGAGGGAAATAGGCGACGCATGCCACATGGGCACTAGACAATTTTGGTTACTAACTTGTCCAAACAACTTACAAACCATTTCCAACTAGCGTGAAGCCTATGAATGACTAATTTGTAATGTTTCTCAACACAAATCTCATCATTAATCCATCATGTTTATGAATTAACTCATAAAAACTTAATAACATCAACATCTTATTAATCCATTAAGACGTAGGATTTATTTCTAAGTTTAAGTCATTTATTACATCAAAACCCTTATTCCTATATTGTGGATGTCACACCCTCAAACCGTATTGGCGGAAACGTTCAAGGGTGGATGACTTCATGAACAATATCATAACAAGTTGAATTATAGTGATTCCAAGCAACACAACCATCATAAATAATTGTAAAGGTTACATAGTTCATTGTATCATGTTTCGATTACAATTACAAATGATGACAAAAATATGCAAAATGACGTCGTAACGTCCCTTCAACCAAGCTTGTAGGTTACCTTTTTAATTTCCTGAGAATATAAGTAGTTGAAAAGTGTCAACAATTAAGTTGGTGAGTTCATAAGATTTTGCGTAAGAAAAGTCATTTGTTTATAAACAATAATGTTGAGAACCAAGAAAAACCAATATTTTCTTATAAAAGTGTCCAAGTCTTAAACGTCCAAGACTAAAATGTAAAACGTAGTTCGTCTTTTTAAAACCCAATAAAATGTATATTTCCACGTAAACTTATATAAAATATAAAGTTGATTATTTTCCCATGTGAGACACCCTATAACCATGCTGTGACTAGTTGGCCTGCTGCGACGTTCTTCAGGCGTCAGAATGTTAGACATTTGACACCTCAGACCTGCCGGTCTAGCTGTAGCTAACAGCTCAGGTGCGGGGTTGTTAATCCCGTATAGATCTATACTCAAATATCACGCTCTCTTACCGAGACTCTGGTTATAAATTCAGAACTTATAGTAGGTACTTATAAAAGTACTGTGAATATCCATCTCACAAAAATATATGTATTCAATCAACTTGTTTACGTAAAATTTGTATATGAAAACTCTTGTATTTATCCATTATCAATTTTCCCATGATAATATAGTAATGTATAATAAATATATAATTTTATATAATTATTTTGTCTTGTTCAAAATATCATAATAACCTTGTGTTCATAAACTATTCCAATAATAGTCTATTTTTAGTATTCCGTCGTGATAATCATATTTTTACGAATAATAACGAAATAACTTATTCCAATGATTATAAATATCATCTTTTAAGATATTTCCCACAAAAATGGTGTAATAACTTGGTTATAACCATTTTTGCTAGAAAGTAGTATTTCCGGTTACAAAAACGTAGTATTTACTAGTTTTCGTTTTTATGATGTTTATATTAAAGATCTAGTATTTTTACACACTTTATTTATAGTTTGTAACTTTTACACAACATAATATGTCATAATATTTATAATACATAGATCTAACCATTTTTACTAGAAAGTAGTATTTCCGGTTACAAAAACGTAGTATTTACTAGTTTTTGTTTTTATGACGTTTATATTAAAGATCTAGTATTTTTACACACTTTATTTATAGTTTGTAACTTTTACACAACATAATATGTCATAATGTTTATAATACATAGATCTAACCATTTTTGCTAGAAAGTAGTATTTCCGGTTACAAAAACGTAGTATTTACTAGTTTTTTGTTTTTATGACGTTTATATTAAAGATCTAGTATTTTTACACATTTTATTTATAGTTTGTAACTTTTACACAAACATAATATGTCATAATGTTTATAATACATAGATCTAACCATTTTTCATGTTAAAAACGTTTTTACACAACTACTAGTTTTATAAACTTGTGTAAATCGTTATTTATAACATATAAACGTATATAATCTTGTGTAAATCATCATTTTTAACATATGAACTTGTATTCTCCCCCAAAATGTTTAGAAAAGATGAAAATGAGGGGTATGAACTCACCCTTGAAGCGTGCTTTGACTATAAACAAGTTTGGTCTTGAGAGATTAACGGTAGAAACAAAGATTCAAGCATTGGAGCTCGAAGGACCCTTGGACAATGCTATTACCCAAAGGTTTTTCATAGATGTTAGTGTGTGTAAATGGAATAAAACTTGTGTAATAGTGTTTAAAATCACAAAAGAAGTTAACTTACCAAGAATGAGATGTTTTACACCTAAAATGGTGGAAGATGGTGGTGGTTTGTGGTGGTGGCGGGTTGAAGAGGTGGTGGTGGTATGGTGATGGTGAGCCGAGAATAGAGAGAGAAAGAGAGGAGAGGTTTTGTTGGTGATTGATCAAATGAACATTCTCCTAGTCTTTTTACTTGATTTTTGTTGGATTTAATTTAGATTTTATGGTAATATTTTATTTTTAACCTTTTTAGCACCTAGATCATGAATAGTGACATGAGATTGTGTTTGATGGATTGGGTTCTCCATGTGGCTGCAGACTTGGGGTAGGGGGTGGGGTGGGGTGTGTTAGATTTTATAAAAATGGTAGTTTACTTATATAATTATGTGATTTTTATAAAATCGTAAGACGTTTTAGTGAAATTTTGTGAGTTTTTGATGAAACGAAGTTCTAAATAATTATTTTATATAAAAACATTGTCAAACATTTATTTGGATTGAATTATAACTCGTTAGACATTGAAATACGCATTTAAGCGCAGTATTCTTCCGATTTCGCGGTTTTCGGCATTTTACCGAAAATTGTATTTGGCTTTGAAATTAAATACTAGGTAGTATTACGTTCCATAACATATGATTTGTTATTCCATATTTGATGTTTAAGGCACCACATTTTGTATTTTGAGTCCAAACCCTGTGTACATTTATCTGTACACAGCGATTTAATTGTTGTAACTTTCACATACGAACTCCGTTTTCGACGTTCTATATATCCACAGGTTCGTATTTACGAGTAGATCGTTTTATGAATATTATTATTCTCAAAATAATAATTGTACGATTATCGAATTTTTACGCTACAGTAGTTTACTGTCCGTATTTTCGACGTTTAATCAATAATTGTTTTGAATTAGCGTACATAATATTATAATATCTAATAATACATCGTAATATCATGAAAATTTACTTTTCAATAAACGGGTTAACGTACGCTTCGTTTGACTACAGTTGACTTTCGTTGACCAAATTTTATAATTGTCACAGTGGATCTTGTTTAGATGGCCATTCATTAAAATCATTTCATGGGTTTCCCTTAGTCATAAACCCAATATTCATTAATGGAATCATTGTTTCCATTCCATTATTCTAATGCCAATTGAGTTCTGGTTCTCTTTTCAGGGATTGGAATCATTAGGGAACCATTATTAGTGTCTCCTATCATCTAAAACATCCCAAATGATCCAACAAATACATGGAAAATCATAGATTAAGCAAAAACCCAATCTCTAGGGTTCATATGGATCCAAAAATCACATAAGTGTGATTCAAACTGTCCATTGATTGGATGGTTACCATAAAATGAACTAGGGTATTAATTTTAAACCTCAGGGATCATGGAATATATCTCCCTCAAGAACAAATTTCGGATTCTAAACAACTCCTAAACTCCAAGATGGGTTTTCAACTAGATTGGAGGTTTCTTACCTAGAACCAACCAATTACTTCAAGATATGGATTGAATCTTCAAGTACTTCACTAATCTTATTCCAAACTAGAAAATGCAATGGTTTGGGGTCTCCTCCCCTCTCAATCGTCGCCTAAAGCTGGAAATGAGGGTTTTCCCTCTATAACCCTTCTAAACTTTCAGGAATTACACTCAAGTCCCTCGAGGTTCATAAGCTTTCACTAATGGAACAACCTTACTAGATTTAAATGGGAGTTTTAAGGTTAAGATTTCCCCCTGAAATAACTACTTTTATGACATCCAAGTCCTTAAATGGTCGATCCCATACACAAATTTACTTAAAATGACACTTTTACCCCTATAGGCAAAAACGCCCCAAAAGTCCACAGGTTGATTTCAAATTGCTAACTTCTAACTAAATTCATTAGATAAAGAATTTTCTTATATTTTAATTATTATTACTTATTCATGTAATTATATATATATATATATATATATATATATATATATATATATATATATATATATATATATATATATATATATATATATATATATATATATATATATATATATATATATATATCCTAAAAATAGGATGTTATAACTACCACTAGGAACAACATTCCCATGTGTTTCCCTTTCAAGTGGGCAACATCTATAATGAGTACTTGTTCTAAGATTGTAACAAATGTTTGAATCTACAAATGATTCGAGTTATGAAATATTTAATATGATGATATACATACGACGTATGTGTCATATTAAACTTTGATCATACCACACAACAGATGGCGACAAATAATAACTTAATCTGACTTTGCATATATGAATTAATGTGTTATGGTGCCTTTATTTGCTTTCTTCATAGTATGACAATACGCAGGAAGTTGCGCGAATGGGTTTTCTAGTGTCCTGTGCAAAAGTTTCAATGCCTCACACGTATCAAGCCAAGCTTGATCATAAGAAATATCTATTTTGAATAGAACATTCATATCTTGCATACACGTATATACTTTAATAAATGTGCTAACACTTTTTGTTGGCTTAAATATGGTTGGGATGTATTTGTGTTCGTATACATATTTATTTCTTCTCTTATATTTAAATTCAAAACAGATTAACATCCTTAGCTAATATAGCCCTAGTTCTCCATGAATAGTATTTTTCACAACATTTAGCCTCAAATCCATTTTGAACACATATTAATCCCAATCATATCCCCAAATATTCTTAATTTTAAACAACATGTTTACGATATTGGGTGTTGGTTTTAGTGCAGTTTATGGTTGTTTTTTAAATATGGGATATGGCATACGTACTAGAGAAGGCCTTCCCTAAAATGATGTTGTTTCTCTACTGCCATTTATATCATCAAAATCATATAGATCATCAAATTGTTTGTTTTTGGCCCAATGGCTCCCCATATGGTTCTATATTAGATCATTTAGCAACCCAACATTCACTGACACCATCTGTTTTTTTACATGTAGCATCTCCTTTTGTTCCACAATTTATAGCTAAGTACTCGCTAGCCTCCCTTCTATTTCGTACACAACATTGGGATTCAGAATAGATGGTTGAATCTGGTATATTTGAGGAATAAATTGGTTGTGTCCCCTTGTGTTTGGTATATTAGAGGAACATACTAACTAGCTCTCCCCCCAAAATCCGCTTCATAAACAACAACCTAATTCTTCGTAACAGGTGTTTTGATGCCACTTAATTGCTCTAAGTACCATAACCATTTCCAACTGATTGATTTCTACCTAAACGATTACCCGTCTAACTATTACCAACAAACCCCCATCTAATCTTTTTGGGACAAATAATTTCTTTTAAGTATCAATCACAACTAAATATAAAAGTGTCATAATTGGAAACAAAGAATGATAAACACCTACAAGGTTTCTCACATCACCATTGCCAACTATCTTGATTAATTACACATTCTAATAGGTTGGAAATATAAGTTTATATGTGTTTCTATCACATGAATTTTGCTAGCCACAGTTTAAACCAAAAACATACTTTATATTCCGAGCAAATATATACCATACTCCATCCATTATGATGTTATTTATTGTAAAATGGCATTTATTTTTTGTCATGTACCTCCGACATTTAGATCACCTTTAAAATATTCTCATGGTGGATCCATTTTCTGGGTTTTCTAAGATTTCCGCCAAAGTTGTAGTTTGATAAAACATAAAGTTTTTTGAAATTCCGAAGTAGATGTACCTTTTTGAAAATGTCATATCACTTCAAAGTATTTCAAAAACTGTACAATGTTCAACATTTTCGAACATGCTTTATGTTAGAAATGGCAATTCAAAAATAGCTTTCATTTCGAAATTTTCAAAAAAAAGGTGTCTGAAAATATGATTTCATGCTCTAAAAAGTAAAACTTTCATACATTATGATTATTTAAAGATTTTCGAATTTTTGTGGTTAATATGTGTTATGAATAAATTATATCGACAATAAAATAAAATAATACGATGAAAGAAAATAAATGTGGACACAAGGATTTAACGTGGAAAAACCCTTACGGGAAAAAACCACGGGCACAACCGATGATGATCACTATATAAGGAAAAATGAGGAGGTTACAAGATTTGGAACTGAAAAATATATATCTCTCTTTTCTTTAATACACAGAGCCTCACAATATATATCTATGTATATATATATATCACTCAAAAATGGTTTTGAACGATTTCATTTGGAAAATGATCATCCCTATTTATAGGGATGATCAGCCGAAACTTGCCGTGATAATTGAAAAGAGAATTGTAGGCGCCTGCATTCTGATTTGTTGAATTTTCCACGTTCAAAACTCTTCACGTTCAAACTCAATTGGAATTTGATTTTGATTATTACTATTCATGTGGGGCCCACATGAATTATTTCTTTTTTACTTTTGCTTTTTTGAAGGCAATGATTCACAATCTCCACCTTGACTTTAAAAGCAATAAGTAATCAAACAACTCCACCTTGAGACGAATTTCCACTTGTAGAACTCCTCATTATAAAATCATTGTGTGCCAACAATCCTTGGAATTAGATTGTCATACCAACCAAGCTTGAGCAAAGCTCAAACTTAGTTGCTGGAACCGGCTTCGTCATCATATCCGCCAGATTGTCATAAGTGCTAATCTTTTGAACTTGAATATCACCTTTGGAAATAACATCTCGAATAAAGTGATAACGTACATCAATATGTTTCGTTCTCTCATGAAACATTTGATCTTTTGTGAGATAAATAGCACTTTGACTATCACAAAAAATCTTTGTGGGAGATGTGTCTCCACAAAGTTCACCGTATAAATTTCTTAACCAAATAGCTTCCTTACAAGCTTCAGAAATTGCCATATATTCTGCTTCAGTTGTGGATAAGGCAACAGTGGTCTGTAGACTTGCCTTCCAACTCACAGCACATCCACTAATGGTAAAGACATAACCTATCAAAGATCTTCTTTTGTCCAAATCTCCAGCATAATCAGAATCTATATAGCCCACCAGTCCTTTACTAGAACTTCCAAATTGTAAACATGCATTGGAAGTACCGCATAAATATCTAAGAATCCATTGAACAGCTTTCCAATGCTCTTTTCCTGGGTTAGCCATATATCTGCTAACAACACTTAAAGCGTGAGATAAATCAGGGCGAGAACATACCATGGCATACATTAGAGAACCAACTGCACTAGAATACAGAACTTTCGCCATGTTGTTAATTTCATCATCTGTCTTTGGACAATATGCTGAAGACAGTTTGAAATGTGCAGCTAACGGAGTACTCACTGGCTTGGCTTTATGCATGTTGAATCTTTGAAGAACTTTCTCAATATACCTCTTTTGACTTAGGTATAGTTTTCCATGCTGTCTGTTACGAGTAATTTCCATACCAAGTTTTCTTGGCTGGACCTAAGTCCGTCATTTCAAACTCTTTGCTTAGTTGTGTTTTCAGTTTTGCTATCTCTAGTTTATCTTTCGCAGCAATCAACATATCATCAACATAAAGAAGCAGATATATTGATGAACCATTGACTGACTTAAAATAAACACAACTATCATAATCTGATCTTTTAAAATTCCGAGATAGCATAAAAGAGTCAAACCTCTTATACCATTGCCTTGGGGACTGCTTTAACCCATAAAGAGATTTCTTCAATCTACATACCAAGTTCTCTTTTCCAAGGATAATGAAGCCTTCAGGTTGCTCCATATAAATATCTTCCTCCAATTCACCATGTAAAAATGCAATTTTGACATCTAACTGCTCAAGCTCATAGTTATGCATGGCAACAATACTAAGTAAAGTACGAATTGAGCTATGCTTAACAACAGGAGAGAAAACATCAGTAAAATCAATCCCTGGAATTTGGCTATAGCCTTTAGCAACTAACCTTGCTTTAAATCTTGCTTCTTCATTAGGAGTAATACCTTCTTTTCTTTTGAAAATCCATTTGCAGCGGATAGGCTTCTTTTCTTTTGGTAATTTCACCAACTCCCAAGTGCCATTCTTTTCAAGAGATTCCATTTCATCATGCATGGCAGTTATCCATTTGTTGCAATGTTTTGAAGTAATGGCTTCCGTGTAAGTTGAAGGTTCTTTGATACCTTCAATTTCTTCAGAAACGTTTAAAGCATAAGTAACAATATTTGATTCTTCTATCAGTCTCTTGGGAGGATGAATGACCCTCCTAGTTCTATCAGTTGCTATAGAACGTTGTGGTTGGTGAGTAGGAGTAGGAGTAGAAGACTCTTGCTCAACTGATTAATTTTGATCAATATAGTTTTCTTTTTCTGGTGTATGTTATGAGTCAACAGATTGCTCCACCTGCACACTTGTCTTTTGTTGACTCTAAACAGGAATATTAGTAGGAGAATCTTTATGTAGCATAGCTGATTCATTAAATACTACATTTCTACTAATCACGATCTTTTTAGTTTCAGGACACCATAACTTATATCCTTTCACACCAGACTTGTAACCAAGAAAGATACATTTAATTGCCCTAGGCTCTAATTTTCCATTATCAACATGAGCATAAGCAGGGCAACCAAAAATTCTTAAATCTGAATAGTTTGCTGGGGAGCCAGACCATACCTCAATAGGATTCTTTTTATCAAGTGGAATATAAGGTGACATGTTAATTAGATAACATGTAGTAGAAGCAGCTTCTGCCCAAAAACGCTTAGATAATACTGCGTTAGATAACATACAACGGGCCTTTGAAATAATGGTTTTGTTCATACGTTCAGCTACACCATTTTGTTGAGGTGTGTGAGAAACGGTGTAGTGTCTAACAATTCCTTCTAGTTTACAATATGAATTAAATTCATTTGAACAAAACTCCATACCATTATCTGTGCGAAGCTTTTTGACCTTCTTACCGGACTGGTTTTCCACCATGACTTTCCATTCTTTGAATGCAGAGAATGCTTCAGATTTAAGCTTCAAGAAATATAGCCAACTGAGCTGTATTGGCTCAGTTGGACCTTGATGATCCAACAATACTAAGTAAAGTACGATCCTTTTCTTCATCTGACCAAGACGCAGGCATTTTGTCTCGGCCTAACAAAGCATCATCAAGGTCCAACTGAGCCAATACAGCTCGCATTTTTACTTGCCATAATGAAAATCTTGTATCTCGATCCAACAATGGAATATCGTATTTCAAAGTAGCCATGTCGATACAATACTCAATAAATTGAGAATGAGTATAGAAAACAACGTGGCTCTGATACTACTTGTTATGAATAAATTATATCAACAATAAAATAAAATAATACGATGAAAGAAAATAAATGTGGACACAAGGATTTAACTTGGAAAAACCCTTACGGGAAAAAACCACGGGCACAACCGATGATGATCACTATATAAGGAAAAATGAGGAGGTTACAAGATTTGGAACTGAAAAATATATATCTCTCTTTTCTTTAATACACAGAGCCTCACAATATATATCTATGTATATATATATATATATATATATATATATATATATATATATATATATATATATATATATATATATATATATATATATATATATATATATATATATATATATATATATATATATATATATATATATCACTCAAAAATGGTTTTGAACGATTTCATTTGGAAAATGATCATCCCTATTTATAGGGATGATCAGCCGAAACTTGCCGTGATAATTGAAAAGAGAATTGTAGGCGCCTGCATTCTGATTTGTTGAATTTTCCACGTTCAAAACTCTTCACGTTCAAACTCAATTGGAATTTGATTTTGATTATTACTATTCATGTGGGGCCCACATGAATTATTTCTTTTTACTTTTGCTTTTTTGAAGGCAATGATTCACAATATGTAATACTCTTTTTTTCATAGGTGGTACTTTCGGTGAATATGCTATAAAAATCTATATGGATAGTGATCGTGATGTGGAAGCCATGTGGACAACAAATAGATACCTAGTTTGCAGTCAATCGATAAAACCTATTATGACATGGCATAATGATTGTCCTTTCAAATAAATTAAGATATATGGCTATATAAAAGAGCTATTCACTAAAAATGATCATATAAAGTGGAAGTATATCTCCGCTCAACCATATTTTTGATATTGTAACAAAATAATCACGAACACGAAACAAGAACATTACATTATCAGGATGATTGTTAATTCCTAAATAACGTACAAATAATGTTGAGACTATAGACCAACATATTTGTAACCATTCGTTATCTAGAAATATACCATATATTAAAGTAAAAAGTTGACGAGTTAATGCAAGATACTTTTTTTAACGACAAATATATTCTACTCCTAACTACTTCTAGTTCCACCTATGTCGTCTCATGCAAGACTTGAACCCTCAACCTCAATGAGGGATGGCGACACATTGACCACTTGACCAAGAGGTCATTCGCTAATGCAAGATACTTAATTATTGCTAAATAACAAACCAACAATGCACCTATCAAGGAACAAGAACATTACATTATTAAGATGGTTGTTAATTACTAAATAACGACCAATGTTAACACTATAGAATAACACATTTGTTCTAAAAATATAACATATATATATATATATATATATATATATATATATATATATATATATATATATATATATATATATATATATATATATATTATCAGAGTAAAGTGATGCCCATTTTAGAACAACATGTTCTTATCTTTTAGCATGTTCTTGTGGCTTCTTTTCCAATGGATCGAACCTTAATGTTGCTTAATGGCATTTTTGTAGCATTATGGGTTTTTATAAGAATGCTCATCATCATTCATGTTTATGGATCATTATAAACGACATGTTTGTCTTCTTTTACATTGACCTACATATTAAACGCATGGAGCATCGACGACAGGGGTGGCAAAGGACCAACAATAAATAGCAACTTGAGAATGGCCTACTCATGTGTTGATGTATGGAAACACAATTGAATCGACATCGTAAACGATTGTCCAGTAATTTGAAGGACCCCAATGTAACACCCGACTTATTAACAAAACACCCCATAAAAATTTTTATTTTTCAAACACATATTTTACATTCAAAACCATATTCAAAGGGGTATTAGTTAATACAAACATGCACAAGAGTATCAAGGATTACAATATACTAGTATTATACATCCTTCAAGCCGGGCTGCTACGTCAACATTACTGAGTCCCTAGTCACGGACTTTGTCTTTCCCCTTTGCGGGGTCACGCTCACCTGCAGGGACATATCAAATAAACACTGTGAGCTATAAAGCCCAATGAGTAATCATACAAATAATCTCACATATATAAAAGAATAATGACATTTAAACTCTCATAACAATTTCTATCCTATATTTCATAGTCATAATTGACCGCACCATATGTCATGGCCATATAAGCCGCACCAAAATATTTTCAATATTCAAGTCATAGCCCTAAGGCCACACCAAACAGTTTCATCATTTATTTCATAGCCCAAAGGCCGCACCAACTTGGGTTCAATAACCCGGTATCATGGTCATAAGACCGCACCATTTAAATTCAAGATTTAATATCATAGCCGTAAGGCTGCACCATTTGGATTTCTCAATCCCATATTACTTCTTCATGACATTTGAGTAATCAACCATCGTCTCATCATCAACTACTTCAAGTATTGCCATTATAAACATTGTATATCATACTAGATATAGTTAAGATTACTCACCTTGATGCGATATTGTCAATCTTGGGCTCAAACCGAATAAAACTTCAAATTCTGGAATCTAAGGGAATTTAGATCATCTACTAGTATTCAATCACTTTATTATAACCCCTGGAATGTGCATACCAAATACTATTAATATATAGTCACCAATTCTTGAATTATACAATTTTCAACTTGATATTTCTATATGCTAAATAATTTGTAGTCGTCTGTTTATGCTTTGTTTAACCTGCTTAAACCCAGAATCACAATATTGACTCAACAATGGTTTTTTACTACTCTTCCTTAGGTTTCTAAGGCCACTGACCTCATATTTTTCTGATTTTTCTATGATTTTATACGAATTTTACACTGCAGGAACATTGTGCTGTTACGAACCAATTCGACAGCACTGTAAATAACGTGATTTCTACCTATCTTGAAGGTAGAATTAACCTATAACATATAAAACTTAGAGATACTACACATCCATACGGTTCTAGGGCCGTAAGAATCACCTTCATACGATTTTTCTACGATTTTATATGATTTATACAATACAGTGTTGAATTAACGCTACAAAACCGTAAAATTTAATGTTTTTACCTTGAAATCTTCAATCAAATCTTCAATTTCTTGCCCAAAACGATTGGAAATGATGAAGGAAAGTTGCAAGGAGTGTTCTGGAGTTTTAGGGCTGAAAATATCATAAATAGGAGGTCAAATCCGTGTTTTATGATCCTAAACCCGAGTTGTGTCGGGTTTGACCCATTTGGGTACCCGTTTGACCCTAAAACACTTAAAACTTCATAACTTTTTACTCGAAACTCCGTTTTTGATGAGGATTTCGCCTACGCGTTCGTAATAAAATTATACACAACACTACACAAGCATATTCTCAAAAATATTACCACAATAATGTCGTATACTTGACATGTGGAGTGTCAAGTTTACCGAAACAACAAATTTAGTCCATTACTTTACAAATTTCATACTTCCACACACACAAGTATGCTTACAAGTTTAATTAACATTCTAACCTTGGGGTGTTACACCCAACAACTACATTGCAATAATCAGACAAAAACCTAAAGATATGATCTCAAATCCCTTAAAAAGTTGTCATTGAGATCATTTAGCGAGTATAATGTATGATTTCAGTGTGTATGATTGAATGTTACATGAGGAACGAACATAACATTTGTAAGACCCGGTCCGCCGAGTCGCGGTCCGAAGGAATCCGCGGCGCGGCTTTTGGAAGAATCTAGAATCGCGTAGGATTTGTACGCGCGGCGCGGTTCTAAAGAATCCGCGGCGCGGTGCGCCGCAGTCATGAAAAACCCTAATTCGGATTTAAACGCCTATACAAAGGACCCCAGCCCTAGGGTTCGTGTTTTTGGAGAGTTTCTAGAGTAGGGGTGTCTGGTTTCGGCAGATACTCTTTGGTCTCGAGGTGTTGAAGGTTTTGGGAGTTTAGAAGGAGGAGATCCACGCGGGAGAAGGTTTAGAACGGATCGTGGGCATCACTCCGTCCTTCAGAAGTGAGGTAAGAAGATTTACTCTTCTGACTTTTCTGTTTATCCCGTCTTATGGTGTTACCAGTTGGTTTGTAGCTTTAGACGATTTGTAGCCTTAGGGTTTGAACCAAGGACATGCATGGACTTGCATGTCCATAAGGAAGTGACCTTAGGGTAGTTTCTGATCCCAGGAAGGGTGTAGAAAGGAACCCTAGCCGATTGATGTACTGATAATCACTGAAAAACATTTTGGAATGTTACGAGCCGCGACGCGGACTGGCTAAGTCAGCGGTGCGGACTCGGCTGAAATCCCGTAATTGTGCAATGATAGCCGCGGCGCGTAGGGCGAGGATCCACGCCGCGGCGAGCGACTGTTTGTCCAGGAATTTAGTTTTGACCACGGTTTGATGGCAAATAGTGAGTCTAACCTTTAGACAGGTCTGTAAGAGCCTAGTCAGTAACTGATATGTTGTATGTGTGTGGGATTTAGGTGTGTGGACGAGCTAAGTAGGGATATTAGAGAATATCAGTGCGGTTTCGAATCACGTGAGTATCCTCATCTTACTATATGATGTTGCATGTTAGGCATCTTGTGTGTTATTTACAATTATATGATTTGCTCTATATCTGTGGTTATTTGTTGTGGGCTCAGTACTGTTGCGTGTCCCCTCGTAGCTGTTGTATGGCGAGTTGGACTATGCCTTGTCCCATAGCTGTTGTATGATGGGCTGGGCCATAACCGGGAACCCATAGCTGTTGTATGATGGGTAGAACCGCCCTGTGTCCATAGCTGTTGTATGATGGACGCCCGTAGCTGTTGTATGGCGGGTAGGGTCGGGTCGTTCTCAAGGACGGGTTGTTTAATGTGTGGGCATGTATGGTAATTTGTGGACTCACTAAGCTTTAAGCTTACCCGTTGTTTTTATAATATTTCAGGTAAATCGATTGACAAAGGGAAGGGCAAGGCGTGACGGCGGCGCATCGCATACAAGAAAATTTATGTTAATGAATTATGTTATGATTTTCAATTGTTTCCGCTGTTGGTTTAATAAATAGGTTAAACGGATTTACTTTGGAATAAATGTTTTATTGAAACTTTGATAATAAATGAATTTTAGAAATTTTGAAATTGGGGCGTTACAAATTGGTATCAGAGCCTTGGTTTGAGGGATTTGGATGAACTGTATTGGGAATCCAAACTCAAACTTAGGACTGAATGATTTTGTTAAGAAAATGTTTTTGGAAGGTTAAATTAAAGTAAAAGAAGATGCGATGCGAACCGTCAGCCGAGCTCAAGTAAGTTTTGTGATTCCCAATTACCCATGCCAAGTTTGTATTATGTGATAAAATGTATTGTGCTAGGATGTAAGGCTGCCTGGATAACATACTCTGTAGACTGTTTGTGCCTTATGTGCTGCTTTGGAATTTTATGCTACTGTCGTTAGGTTGCTTAGTGAATGCTGGTAGGTTATATACAATTAGGGTAAGATAGCCTAAGAATTCTTGGTCTGGCTTTGCTGGCTGTTCCTTGTTTGGTTGTGACTTTAAGGTAGATCAGTTATTCAAACGTCTATCTTATTCCTGATTGTGTACGGCTGTGCGTCCGTGAGGTGACTCGGCGACATTAGCAATAGTTCTCTTAGGCACGTGTGAGAGGGAGAGTTAGATCAAAAGATTAGGCACCACGGTGCATGACCACATGAGTCAAAGGAATGGTTTAGTGCGTGTGACGTTTTAGGAGGGTGGTTGACGAACTTGGAACAAGGGCGAATAGGTGTGGAAGGTAGTACCAGGCCAGTATTACCGAAAGCACAGGATTCACGCTTGAGTCAAGAGTAGTCAAACAAAGTCCTAAAAAGTCAAGTAGTTAGATAGATTGGAGTGACGCGAGTATTGATATTAGAACTGTTGCGCATTTCAGAATGGCAGTCACTCGAAGCAATGGTGGACCAGATGCGGGTGCCTCGAGTGGGGGAGGACCGACTGATGAGAATCTCCGTAACCTGATAGCGGAGGAGGTTTCGCGGGAAGTGTTGGCTGCGATACCTCAGTTCTTTGGTACGATTAAGGCTGAGCTATGGGCAATGCTCGAGGAACGACTGGTTACTCAGGGCACGTCACGTGCGAGGGATGCAAGTTATAAGGACTTTTCAGCTTGTTCGCCTCCGATGTTCGATGGGGGCAGGGATCCGATTGTTAGCATGCGGTGGATTTCCGCAGTGGAGGGTGCTTTCCGCACATGTTCCTGTCATGAGAACTCCAAGGTAACGTTTGCGGCGAACCTTTTAAGAGAGGGTGCGAAAGATTGGTGGGAGATACGAACGAAAGATCTCACTCCTGCTCAGTTGGATGCCATTACATGGCCGCAGTTCAAGGAACAGTTCAAATTGGAGTATGTTCCACAGGTGGAAATGGAACGCTTGGCGCAGGAATACCTAAATCTGACCCAGACTACTGAGACGGTGACGGAAATCACCAAGAAGTTTAATGAACGGGCATTCTTCTGTCCAGAGTTTGCGGCAACCGAGCGCATGAGGATGACCCGATACTTGGCAATGCTTCGCACAGACATTCGGGAATTTGTGTCTGCTGTTAGGCACCAAACTCTTACTGATATGATAGCGGCCGCTCGGGCCCGAGAGTTGGAACTGGAAACCCAACAAAAGCAGAAGCGTCCGGCGCCTGCTCAGACTCAGCAGGTGTCGAAGAAATTTCGAGGGGCAGATCAGGGAAAGCAAGGGCAAAGGAGCCAGGGTAAGTGTGGTAAATGTGGAAGGAATCATGAGGGACGTTGCTGGGTGCTAATATGTCATAAGTGTGGAAAGGAGGGCCACTATGCTAAAGATTGTCGGCAAGAGGTCAAGATTTGTTTTAATTGTAACCAAGTGGGCCACTTCAAGGCCCAATGTCCCCGTCTGACTCAGGGAGTGGTTCCGAATCCGGCACCCACTACACTCCGGATTACTGATGGTAGGCAGGGGAAAGGGGAAGCCCCTAAGACCAAGGGTCGAGCATTCGTCATGACCGCCGAGGAGGCACAGGATGCGCCCGACGTCGTCACGGGTACTCTTTCTTTACTTGCCTCGTGTTTGTGGTGTGTGTAATTAATATGTCTATTATTCTTTGATTAGGAACATTCTTAGTCAACTCTACGCCTACCTTTGCATTATTTGATTCGGGTGCTAGTCATTCTTTTGTGTCTGCCGCGTTGGGAAAGAGTTTCGGTATTGCTTTAGGAACTCTTCATCAGCCGTTAGAAGTGGAAATCGCGGATGATAAAACCGTGCAAGCGACTAGTGTTTATCGGGGATGCGAAGTCGTGATTCAAGGAATAAAGTTTCCGATCGATCTCATCCCTATACCGTTGAGTGACTCCCGAGTCATCATCGGTATGGATTGGATGGGTCAGCACGAATCATGGATCGATTGTAAGAACAAGCGAGTGTGGATTCAAACCCCAAGTGGGGGAGAGCTGGTTGTGCAGGGCGAGAGAAAGAATCGAGGTGCAGTTTTCTGTTCAGCTGCTAGGGCACGCAGACATTTTCAGCATGGAGGTTCGGGATTTGTGGCTTATGTGGTAGACACACGAGAAAGGAAGCCACAGCAGAAAGCAGGTGATATACCAGTGGTTCGGGATTTTCCTGATGTTTTTCCCGAGGACCTGCCTGGCGTGTCGCCAGAGAGACAGGTGGAATTTAAGACCGACTTAACTCCCGGTGCAGCTCCGATAGCCAAAGCACCGTATCGTCTTTCGCCTCCAGAGATGCTGGAGTTGTCTATTCAACTTCGAGAATTATTAGATAAGGGATTTATTCGACCCAGTTGCTCGCCATGGGGAGCGCCTATTTTGTTTGTTAAGAAGAAGGATGGCTCCAACAGGATGTGCATAGATTATCGTGAGTTGAATAAGCTTACGGTGAAGAATCGATATCCATTGCCTCGCATCGACGACTTATTCGACCAACTGCAGGGCGCTTCGTGGTTTTCAAAAATTGATTTGCGGTCAGGTTACCATCAAATGCGAGTTCGAGAGGAAGACATCCCGAAAACGGCTTTTCGAACGAGGTACGGCCACTTCGAGTTTGTAGTGATGCCGTTTGGACTGACCAATGCACCTGCAGCTTTTATGGACTTAATGAATCGGATGTGTCGACCGATGTTGGATCGGTCAGTTATAGTTTTCATTGACGACATCTTAGTCTATTCTCGGAGCAGGGAACAACATGAACAGCACTTAAAGGAAGTATTAGAGACCTTAAGGAAGGAGAAGCTTTATGCAAAATTATCCAAGTGTGACTTTTGGCTACGGGAGGTTCAGTTTTTGGGTCACATTGTAAATGAGCAAGGAATCATGGTAGACCCGGCTAAGGTAGAGGCCGTGATGCAGTGGGAGGTTCCGAAGACTCCCTCGGAGATTAGAAGTTTCTTGGGTCTGGCTGGTTATTACCGTCGTTTCATCCAAGACTTCTCAAAGGTTGCAGTACCTTTGACCCGGCTAACTAAGAAAAATGCTGCTTTTCGGTGGGGTGAGGAGCAGCAGCAAGCTTTTGAGACTTTGCGGCGGAAATTGTGTGAAGCTCCGGTTTTGACTTTGCCTGAGGGCATGGAGGATATGGTAGTTTACTGCGATGCATCAATCACGGGATTGGGGGCAGTCTTGATGCAACGAGGCAGGGTGATCGCTTACGCCTCGCGACAGTTAAAGCCCCATGAAACTAACTACCCGACTCATGATTTGGAATTGGGAGCGGTGGTCTTCGCTCTCAAGATTTGGAGACACTATTTGTATGGAGTAAAGTGCACCATTTTCACGGATCACAAGAGTTTGAAGTACCTGATGGATCAGGCAAACCTCAATATGAGACAGAGGAGATGGTTGGATGTATTAAAAGACTATGATTGTGAGATACACTACCACCCTGGAAAGGCCAATGTGGTAGCGGATGCGTTAAGTCGTAAGGCTTCGAGTGCACCCCTTCGGGGCGTTTGTCTAAGGATGACAATTGTGACACCGCTGCTTGAGCTGATTAGGAAAGCCCAGGTGGAAGCAAGCAAGAGCGAGAATCGGAAAAGTGAGAGGATTGTGGGTCAGTTGGCAGCTATGGTCAAAGATAGTAGGGATTTGTTGACTTGTCACGAGAGGATTTGGGTACCGAAGCTGGGCGAGGTTCGTCAAACCCTATTGGAGGAGGCGCATAAATCCAAGTTCTCTATCCACCCTGGAGCGACTAAAATGTATAGGGATCTGCGTGAATATTATTGGTGGTCGGGTATGAAGAGGGAAGTAGCTGAGTTTGTCGAAAGATGCATGACATGTCGTAGGGTCAAGGCCGAGCACCAACGGCCTCATGGAAAGTTGCAGCCTCTTGAGATCCCAGAATGGAAATGGGAGCATATCACAATGGATTTCATCACGAAGTTGCCAAGAACCGCTCGACGTATGGACACTATTTGGGTTATCGTGGATAGGTTGACCAAAAGTGCTCATTTCCTCCCCATCCAAGAGACTTACTCTGCAAAGGAATTGGCTAAGGTCTTCACAGATGAGATTATCTCTCGGCATGGTATACCGGTCTCGGTAGTATCCGACCGGGATGTCCGATTTACTTCTAGGTTTTGGAAGAAGTTTCATGAGGAATTAGGCACTCGCCTTCATTTCAGCACAGCATATCATCCTCAGACGGATGGGCAGAGTGAAAGGACGATTCAAACGCTGGAGGATATGCTTAGGGCATGTGTCATCGATTTTGGCGGGAGTTGGGATTCCCATCTCCCTTTAGCTGAGTTTTCTTACAATAACAGTTATCACGCGAGCATTGGCAGAGCTCCCTTTGAAATGTTGTATGGAAGAAAATGTCGGACACCTATTTGCTGGGGTGAGGTTGGTCAGCAGGTATTGGGAAGTACAGAGGTGGTGCTCAAGACAACTGAGTTAATTCAGAAGGTTCGGGAGAGATTGTTAACCGCTCAAAGCCGACAGAAAAGTTATGCGGATAGGCGACGGTCCGATCTCGAGTTTCAAGTCGGGGATTATGTTCTTCTAAAGGTGTCACCTTGGAAGGGAATTATTCGTTTTAGGAAGCGAGGAAAGCTTGGCCCTAGGTACATTGGACCATATCGAATTGTCGCCCGTGTAGGTGAGGTAGCTTACCGGTTGGAGCTACCCGAACAGCTTAGTCAGATTCACGACACGTTTCACGTTTCGCAGCTCAGAAAGTGCGTGACTGAGGAATCCACAATAATACCTTTGGAGGATATTCAATTAGATGAACGTCTAAATTTTGTGGAGCGACCAATTGCCATCATTGAAAAGAAGATAAAGACTTTGCGGAATAAAACAATAGGATTAGTGAAGGTTCAGTGGCAGCATCGAAAAGGGTCCGAATGGACTTGGGAACCGGAGGAGGAAATGCGGAGGCATTATCCAGAATTATTTACCGGCACGGATTTCGGGGACGAAATCCAGTTAAGTGGGGGAGAATTGTAAGACCCGGTCCGCCGAGTCGCGGTCCGAATGAATCCGCGGCGCGGCTTTTGGAAGAATCTAGAATCGCGTAGGATTTGTACGCGCGGCGCGGTTCTAAAGAATCCGCGGCGCGGTGCGCCGCAGTCATGAAAAACCCTAATTCGGATTTAAACGCCTATAAAAAGGACCCCAGCCCTAGGGTTCGTGTTTTTGGAGAGTTTCTAGAGTAGGGGTGTCTGGTTTCGGCAGATACTCTTTGGTCTCGAGGTGTTGAAGGTTTTGGGAGTTTAGAAGGAGGAGATCCACGCGGGAGAAGGTTTAGAACGGATCGTGGGCATCACTCCGTCCTTCAGAAGTGAGGTAAGAAGATTTACTCTTCTGACTTTTCTGTTTATCCCGTCTTATGGTGTTACCAGTTGGTTTGTAGCTTTAGACGATTTGTAGCCTTAGGGTTTGAACCAAGGACATGCATGGACTTGCATGTCCATAAGGAAGTGACCTTAGGGTAGTTTCTGATCCCAGGAAGGGTGTAGAAAGGAACCCTAGCCGATTGATGTACTGATAATCACTGAAAAACATTTTGGAATGTTACGAGCCGCGACGCGGACCGGCTAAGTCAGCGGCGCGGACTCGGCTGAAATCCCGTAATTGTGCAATGATAGCCGCGGCGCGTAGGGCGAGGAGCCACGCCGCGGCGAGCGACTGTTTGTCCAGTAATTTAGTTTTGACCACAGTTTGATGGCAAATAGTGAGTCTAACCTTTAGACAGGTCTGTAAGAGCCTAGTCAGTAATTGATATGTTGTATGTGTGTGGGATTTAGGTGTGTGGACGAGCTAAGTGGGGATATTAGAGAATATCTGTGCGGTTTCGAATCACGTGAGTATCCTCACCTTACTATATGATGTTGCATGTTAGGCATCTTGTGTGTTATTTACAGTTATATGATTTGCTCTATATCTGTGGTTATTTGTTGTGGGCTCAGTACTGTTGTGTGTCCCCTCGTAGCTGTTGTATGGCGAGTTGGACTATGCCTTGTCCCATAGCTGTTGTATGATGGGCTGGGCCATAACCGGGAACCCATAGCTGTTGTATGATGGGTAGAACCGCCCTGTGTCCATAGCTGTTGTATGATGGACGCCCGTAGCTGTTGTATGGCGGGTAGGGTCGGGTCGTTCTCGAGGACGGGTTGTTTAATGTGTGGGCATGTATGGTAATTTGTGGACTCACTAAGTTTTAAGCTTACCCGTTGTTTTTATAATATTTCAGGTAAATCGATTGACAAAGGGAAGGGCAAGGCGTGACGGCGGCGCATCGCATACAAGAAAATTTATGTTAATGAATTATGTTATGATTTTCAATTGTTTCCGCTGTTGGTTTAATAAATAGGTTAAACGGATTTACTTTGGAATAAATGTTTTATTGAAACTTTGATAATAAATGAATTTTAAAAATTTTGAAATTGGGGCGTTACAACATTATTACTCGCGACAAAAATGTTTTGATGCAAACAAGTTGCAGACCTTGTTAGCTTTAGACGTCAACTCTTTTATAAATATTTTACGCAAAAAAATAAAAGTTTAATGAAATACCTTTTATCTCATTTAGTTTACATGTATATTTGCAAATATATGATTCCGAGGTGGTTGGTTATTTTCTTAAGATTAAAAAAATTGTTGTGTATTAATATAAATGTTAATGACTTGAGAGGGTAACGTACTTGTTCTGGTGTTCACATTTAGGAAACTATGTTTTTTCGTTCAAATTTGACCATTTAACTTGTTAAGTTTGTCCAAAAACACCGTTATGACTAGTTGTAGTAGGTTGTTGCTGATGTGGCAACATATATGGCCGAATTAATGACTTAATAGGGAAACATACTTTTGCTCGTGTTCACATATAGGCAACTATGTTTTTTTTTTGTTCGCGTCTGACAATTTAACTTGTTAAGTCTGTTCAAAAAGCATCATAATGACTCACGTCCCCTCAACTTTAGTTTTGCTTTGTTAACCCTCGAGTTTTGGAAAACACGACCCACACCCCCTCAACTCTAGTTTTGATTTAATTTCAGGATCTTAAACAATTAACAAAAAACAATTACATTTTCTGATACAGATAAAAAGATTAAAAATCACAAATAAATAAAAGTCAATCATAGCTTTCATTACTATTAAGTTTTTTTAACATCAAAATTTTATTAAGAATGTCAACATAATGTTGACAGGAAACAACATATACAGTAGGAAAGTAAACGGTTTTGCTAGGCTATCGAACTATGTTGAATCAGCCCCACCTAATCAAAAAGTTTTATGATGATCCATCAGATGTTCTAAAAAAGCACTCTACTTTCAGTTCACCTGTTAGATCCTTCAATGGTATTTGACTTAGTTACCATATTAGATGGAGAATTAATGCCATCTAATTCACTTAGATGGAGAATTAATTCCATGCAATTCTTAATAAAACATTGATCTTAAAACAACTTAATAGTGGTGAAACACATGATTGAATTTTATTTATTTGTGTTTTTTAGGATTTTTATTTGTATCAGAAAATGTAATAGTTTTTTGTTAATTGTTTAAGATCCGAAATCAAAGCAAAACTAAAGTTGAGAGGGACGTGGGTCTTGTTTTCCAAAACTCGAGGGCTAACAGAGCAAAACTAAAGTTGAGGGACGTGAGTCATAACGATGGTTTTTGAACAGATCTAACAAGTTAAATTGTCAAATGTGAACGAAAAAAACATAGTTGCCTAAATGTGAACACGAGCAAAAGTACGTTACCCTATCAAGCCATTAACTCGGCCACGTATGCTGTCATGTCAGTAACAACTTACTACAACCGATCATAATTATGTTTTTTGAACAAACTTAACAAATTAAATGGTCAAATATAAACGAAAAAAACATAATTACCGAGAAAAAATTAGCTACTCTCTCAAGTCACCCTAATATAAAAGCTTTCAATATGATATTTTAATAAATAACTCTGTATAAAAAGATACAAAATAATTAGGTGCTGAATCATAAAAAAAAAAAAAAAAAAAAAAAAAAAAAAAAAAAAAAAAACCAACATTACTCGTAATTAACCGTTAATATAATATACTTTAAGAATAAACTTTGAACATTGTAAAAAGATCGCGAAATAAATATAAGCCGACTGGTCACTCTGAGACCTTGAATTCCCCAAAAGAGTGGTCCTTCCTTGTCGCCGTTATCATCCCCTTCCGATCGAATTCCTTTTCACTCCGATACCGACTACAAACAGAGAGGCAAGAACCAGCGATCTAATGCCAATAAAGGTCGGTTTGCTTTGCTTTGTCTCTTTCGTCTTCACGCAATCAAATCATCTAGGGTTCTTCCCTCAGTATTATTTATCGTGGAAATTTTGTTTTATTGCAGCTCTATGGATTGTTTTAGCAGCTTTTGTTGATACATATCATATGATTGGATCTGAGGGAATTTTGAAATTCCGACATAGTTTAATAGTTTTGGTGAAAATATATGCTGTATCTTCGCTAATATCGGTGTAGAGTATACGGTAATCGCACACTATTAACACCTTTCGTCGTTATATTTGACTATTTGGTATGCCTGGTGATTTCAGTTCCACGGACTGGCCTTGAAATTCAACGTATTTTGAACTAGATAATTTCGTAATTAGTTTATAGTTATTAAGTAGTTACTTGATTCCTAATGTTGGTCCACACATTAATATAATAGTCCTTTTATCTCAAACTGGTTACTGTTGCCTAAAACCTCCTCATGCTAAATTGAACAGAAGAAGTTTAACAATCAAAAGTTAGAAACATCATTGATGTAAGAAGAAGAAAGAAGAAAACGAAGTACCAAATTCTATCTCTCATTCATCTCTTCCTTAATCTGATAAGTTTCTAATTGTTCAAGGGTGTTGTTGACTTGTCTCCTGTAACATGAGAGAATTGATTATGGCTAGAATTGCTAGCCTTGATTGGTCAATTGGGGTTGAAGTCATTATGTGTATATCAGCCAGTTCTTTATGTATTCCAAATATTTCTTTTTTCCATATTGATCTTGCATTCTTCTATGTGTCTCTATGCCCTACAAGTTTCCCATTAAGTAAAAATGAAACATCATCTTAGATTTCTAAGTTTTGACTACTGAATCTTTATCTGCAGGTATATAAGTTGAAGCTTCCAAAGTGAAAACAACACTTTGAAAGTGATGATATAGTTGCAACATATTGCTTGGAGAGAATATATATATAGATAGATTTATATGGCAGATGGTATATCAAGTTTTTGGGGCCCGGTCACATCTTCCCATGAATGGTGTGAGAAGAATTATGTATATTCTTCTTATGTTGCTGAATTTTACAACACGATATCAAATATTCCATGCATTCTTTTGGCACTCATCGGTCTTTTAAGTTCATTGATTCAGCGATTTGAGAAGAGATTTAGTGTCTTACACTTATCAAATATGGCACTTGCTATTGGAAGCATGATGTATCATGCCACACTACAACATGTGTAAGTAAACTATTTTCAACATTCAACTTTTATGCCATCTTAATTCTTATGCATTTTTATCCACCAAATTATTAGGATCCAAAGCATGTTTATGTTCTGATTAGGCCTTCCTTTTATCTAAAGGGTTAAATGTAAGAAGTAACAACATACTTACATTTCTTCTTATTACAACATTGTATTTTGAAAAATGTACCAAATTGTAGCAGTATCTTCTAAACACAAATAGATTTTCATTACTATAATTGAGTAGATTTTTTAAAGTATAATGCTATAATTGGATAAAGTTTTTAAAGTACAACATCATAATACAAATTTTAAATTACAATGATGTAATGGAAAGAAATGAAAGTCAGTTGCTATAATAAAGTAATAAACACAAGTACATTGCTATATCTTGCATTTACCTCTTATTTAAATGACATCATTTTTCATATCTAAATTTTCTTTTTACTAAATAGCTGTTTTAGTGGTGTATGATTTAATACATAATGTAATAATTAAACTTTCATATTAGAATGTTATACATTATTTTCTTTTAACTTTTTAATATAGATATGTCATCAATTATAACTATTTTTAGCAACAAGTTTGCAATAATCACTATTGTAATTTAAGAATCCTTCTTACTCTCCAAACATTAAGTATTATTTTTAATCGAAACAAATACATAGTACCTTTCATAAATCTATTATAAACTATCATAATTAGGCTAAATTACATTCGTCATCCCTAAGTTTTGTCAAAAGTTACGAATACCGTCCCCAAAACCCTCCTTGTGGTTTAATTGTCGTGATGTCATTGTAATTTGTAAAATGACCAATTTACCCTCACTTTCAATACATGTAGGATAATAACATAACGATTTTGCAGGCAACAACAAAGTGACGAAACACCAATGGTATGGGAAATGCTCCTCTACATCTACATCCTCTACTCCCCCGACTGGCACTACCGCAGTACAATGCCAACTTTCCTCTTTCTTTACGGTCTCTCGTTTGCAGTTCTCCATTCCATAATCCGCTTCAACATCGGTTTCAAACTCCATTACATAATCCTATGTCTCCTATGCATCCCGCGCGTATACAAATACTACATCTACACGCAAAACACCTCCGCAAAACGCCTCGCCAAATCCTACGTGGCGACGCTTTTTCTCGGCACTTTGTGTTGGTTCGGTGACCGGTTTTTTTGCGGTCAAGTTTCCAAGTGGCCGGTCAACCCACAAGGACACGCATTGTGGCATGTGTTCATGGGGTTTAACGCGTATTTCGCGAATACGTTTTTGATGTTTTGTAGGGCCCAACAAAGGGAGTGGAGGCCCGAGGTTGTGCGGTTTATGGGGGTGTTGCCGTATGTGAGGATTGAGAAGCCCAAGACGCAGTGAGTCACTATGGGAAATAGCAACGTACTTTGATTTCGTTGATTTGTTTTTTTTTTTTTTTTTTTTTAAAGTTTGGTTTGGTAAGGGTAGGGTTTTTTTTTGTGGGACTTTTGTGAAGGTAGAATGTTTGTGTACAATATATCATGTGGTTTTGTTTAGCCTTTTATGGTAGGACTCAATGCAAGAAATAGCAAACGTACTTTCATTTATTTGTTTATTATAGCATGCAACTCGCTAGTCTTTCTGTTAAGCGTTGAAGTTTCAATTTTTTTTTTCTTATTAAAGCATTGTACTTTGAAAAGTCGTTTATAGCGGTGTACTTTTGATTTCTTTTTTTTCTTTTTAAGATATTTTACTTTAGAATTTGAGGTGGGGTAATTTGTAGTTTTTTTGGGTGAAAGTAGAATGTTTGCGTACAATATATGCTATGGTTTTATGGTTTTGTTTTTATATACAAGACAAGTTTGGCCTAAAATCGATAAATTATAAAGATGGGCCGGGTCAACTCCTTAACACATTTTGCATTTGAATTTTTTTGGTTTAACAAATAATTGATACATCAAGTATAAGCACAAAAACAACTTCCACCAAGTAACTCAACTCAATCCAAATTTTTTATTAAAAATTAATGTTTATTTCTTACACATATATGAACCATTTAAACCTGATCTTTTACATGTATTAGCAACTCAATCCAATATTGTATTTTATTTTAAAAATCATAAGAATTAATCAACACTGGTTTCATTTTGTAGAGAAAAAATATACGTACTTTAGTGTCTTTTATTTATTTTTTAATAAATGTTATATCTATTTTTTTTAATAAAGTAAAGTTTAAGAAAAAAAGAAATAAAAAATTTGAAGAGAGAGAGAGAGAGAGAGAGAGAGAGATATGATGATGGAGGTGTTCTTTATGTGACTTGAATAATTTATTTTGTTTATTTTTTTTTTTACCTTTTAAATTTTTTTTAATTGGTCCTAGAATCAAAACTCCCGGTAGGAATAGTCTAAGGTTTTGTTTGATACGCCATAACTTGCTGATAAACTACCTTATTTTTCGAGTTTTTAGTTTATAGGGTTGACAAGCCAAAAATTAGCTTATGAGCAAGTTTTCTAAAAAGCTACTTAGACTGATGTTACAATGAACTTAGTAAAATTTTTAAAATTTTTCCCATATATACCATTGATATTTCATACATACCCTTTTATGAAATTGTAATTTCTGAACTAGTTTTTCAACTAGTTTTTACCGAACATCATTTTTTATCAACTAGCTTAACAGCTATTAACTAGCTTTTCAGTTAGTATGTCAAATATAGTCTAAGTAAAATAATGATCCAATTTTTACAATAAACAATTCGACATATAGCCAACATTTAAGGATACTTTGTATAACATTTAAATTGTTTGATGTGGTTTTATGTATTTCTTATTTTATCTGTTCAATCCATTATCAATTATATATATAACCAAAATGACTTTGCTTTCAGTTCACATTAAAAAGTTGAAATTGGCCTCCTAGTGATGTACCGTGTCGGTAGTATAAAACACCTTGTCAATCAATCCTGTGATTTAAAAGTTCAGGTATACCTTAAACATATCATATAAAAACACTACAACTATTGGACACCATGATAATAACCTTACATTAAGTAGAAATAAAACTCAAGGGTAAAAAGATTCACAATTTCTTAACAATCTAAAAGTCTTGACTCTTGAGGCACAACTCACAAGATGCAAGTTACCATAAACAGCATAGCTTGGGATTTGAAAATCACAACTTGGAAAAAGAAAAGCAATTACCTCTGTTTACTTAACTCAAAGTTTAAAGCACGACTGGAAAATAAAGGGGACAAGGACTCCCGACTGAGTGTACAACTATCAATGCACGATATACAAGTGTTTTTTGGAATGGCACGAGACACAAGTTACTTTAACTCAAAACTTTAAATTTTCACCTCCAACTGACTTTTCTCTTCTTTTCTAGATAGTGGGCTAGGGATTTGTTTGTGAAGAAGTCCGATTCAACCCGTATATTTCTGTGTCCGGTGCAATATTTATTATTATTCAACTTATTTCCATATTGTTAAATTTGTCTTCCTTTCTTATTGTGTCAAAATGTGTCACCCTTATTTACATGTTAAATTTGGTTTTTCCCATTCACATTTTTCGTACCTATTGTTAAGTTGGTGAAGTTTTGTTTTCAAAGTTAGGCAAGTCTTTGGTGAAGGTTTTCAAAGTTAGGCAAGCCTCCTTCTTTGATTTGAAAAATTCACATTTCACATTAAATTAAGTATATTATATACATTCTCAAATGTATATAAATAGGGAGATTCACTTGTGTTTTTAGAAGCACCACAACTCAATACCTATAAGAATTGAGTGTATCTCTTGTAATCTCCTCATTCAAATAAAATCTAGTTGTAGCCCGTGGACGTAGGATTTGCACCGAATCCGAACCACGTAAAAATCCTTGTGTTCTTCTTGCTTTATTTTCGTGAGTTTGTGTGTGTGTGATAGTGTGTTTCCGCTGCGTGTACCCGATCCGATTCCTAACAACTGGTATCAGAGCTTCGGGTTTTGGAGGAGGTCTCGGTTTTAGAAATTAGAGTATGCTCTGTGGTTGCAGTTTTGTCTGATCTTCCACATCAGAAACTAATTTCTATTAATCGTATTGAAGGTGTCTCGGTACTTTGAAGGGTACTGTTCTGTCACACAAAAGTACTATAAAAGATTTGTCTCTTGTTTGTCGTAATGGCTGAAGACAAGGTTGTAATCGAGAAGTTCAACGGTTCT
The DNA here is from genome assembly GCA_023525715.1 of Cichorium intybus. Lineage (NCBI taxonomy): Eukaryota > Viridiplantae > Streptophyta > Magnoliopsida > Asterales > Asteraceae > Cichorium > Cichorium intybus. The sequence goes on along the minus strand of CM042013.1, from coordinate 124,380,838 downwards.
GACTTTAGTTGGTGGAAAATGCAAATAGAAGCATTGCTATGTCAGAAAGATTTGGACGTGGTACTTGGAGACAAACCGGAGAAAATGAAAAAAGCTGCTGAAGATGCGTGGAACTCAAAGGACAAGAAAGCTAAGGCGGTTATTACGTTGTCGTTGGAAAGGAGCGTTGCTTTCAACATCATGAAGGAAACCACGACACGTGGTATGATGGATGCTCTGACGAACATGTATGAGAAACCGTCGGCGGCTAACAAAGTGTTCTTGATGAGGGAGTTATTCACTACAAGGATGAATGAGGAAAGTTCTGTTACGATTCACATTAACAATCTAAATTCAATTCTGTCCAGATTGTCATCTGTGGGAATTAAATTTGATAACGAGACTCAAGCTTCACTGCTACTAGCTTCACTACCTGATAGCTGGTCTGGAACAGTAACCGCTGTTACAAGTTCAGTGGGGACCAGTGGTATGACTTTTGAAGGGGTTAGAGATTTGGTTCTTGGCGAGGATGTCAGACGCAAGAATCAAGGTGGATCTTCTTCTTCTGAGTTATTAAATGTCGGAAGAGGTAGAGGGAATAGCAGGAATAGTGGGAGCAGTGGGAGTCGGGGAAGAAGTTCGTCTAGAACTTGGAAGAATGTGAAGTGCTGGAACTGCCAAGAGGTGGGACATGTTAAGAGTCAATGTCCAAAGAAAGAATTGAACATTGCTGGTGCTGAGGGTGTGTCTGAGGATGATGCACTGATACTAAGTATGGAAAGTTCTGTAGACTCTTGGGTCATGGATTCAGGGGCTTCGTTTCACGCCATGGACAACGGAGAAACGATGGTGAATCTAAAAGAAGGAGATTTTGGGAAGGTACGGTTAGCAAATGACGAGATGCTTCAAGTAACGGGCATAGGAGATATTGATCTGGTTACTTCATTGGGAATTACATGGAACCTGAAGAATGTCAGGGTGATTCCGGAGCTGAAGAAGAAATTGATTTCTGTTGGTCAGCTGGATAAACAAGGACTGGAAGTAAGGTTTGGTGGTGGTAAATGGAGGGTGGTCAATGGTAATTCAGTGATTGCTCAAGGTATGAAGCGTGGGTCATTGTATATGGTTGAGGTACCTGCTGAGGGAAGTATGACCGTCCCCGTTAAGCATGACAAAATCTGGTTCGCTAAATCTAGTGCTAAGAGAGTTCATTTTGCAAACATGAATTCTGGAGCCAAGGAGATGTTAGCTGAACGAGTCGGAAAGTCTAAACCATTCAGGGGATTTTGTGACAGTGGGAGCACGGGGTGTGTTCCGGGTACAGTTACAAAGAGCCGTTGGGTTTTGAAGACTAAGACTGAAAAATTCTCTCCTGTTGGAAGTTTGCAAAGTTTGGAGAGTGTTAGTGGTCCTCGGTGTATCTCTGGATCCGGTGGAGTGTCCAAGCCGGTTGAGACAGGGGATGAGTCGGTGGCGGTATTGACCACGACTGAGTTGGAGCTTGTAGGAGCTTCAACTGGCCCTTCTAGTACTTGATGATGAGGGGCGGCTGCAACTAGGAAATTGGCTGAGTCTTAGCTTGTTCTTTGGAACTGGAAGCTTGGAAGACTTGTTATAGGAGATTAATGAGAGATGTTCAAAATCTTCAAGTGGGAGATTGTTAAGTTGGTGAAGTTTTGTTTTCAAAGTTAGGCAAGTCTTTGGTGAAGGTTTTCAAAGTTAGGCAAGCCTCCTTCTTTGATTTGAAAAATTCACATTTCACATTAAATTAAGTATATTATATACATTCTCAAATGTATATAAATAGGGAGCTTCACTTGTGTTTTTAGAAGCACCACAACTCAATACCTATAAGAATTGAGTGTATCTCTTGTAATCTCCTCATTCAAATAAAATCTAGTTGTAGCCCGTGGACGTAGGATTTGCACCGAATCCGAACCACGTAAAAATCCTTGTGTTCTTCTTGCTTTATTTTCGTGAGTTTGTGTGTGTGTGATAGTGTGTTTCCGCTGCGTGTACCCGATCCGATTCCTAACACCTATAGTTTCTCAATGTTTATGAATATGGTCCAAATGTCCAATAGTTTCATTTATGGTCTGTAACACGACTATACATAAAGATAATGTTTCGTATACAATAATCAAAATGTGAATGAAATGAAGCATTATTGAAAAATGGAAATTTTCTTTTCATATTTTATTGCCACAAATGAATAAGATGGAACATTCGTCACTAGATATGATTATTTCTCTTAAGCTAATTTTCATTTTACAGGAGAGTGGTGCTTCTTTTTTTATTCGTTCATGATTATTTCTCTTGAGCTAATTTTCATTTTACAGGAGAGTGGTGCTTCTTTTTTTATTCGTTCAGAGAATCGGATGATATATAATATAATTACAAATTAGTTTCATTCACATGGATATTAATCTTGTTAAACATTATTAAATTTCAATTAAATTATTTATTTATTTTTTTAAATAAAAGTATTTTTTATTATAATTATATTTTTAAGATCTCATGATATTTAGTTCCTTTTATTTTGATCACATATAATTTTAACTACTTTCAAAACATATAATATATATTTTGGACAAAATGAAATATCTTTCTCACTCTGAAAAAGGAAAATCAAGAGTGACAAATTTTTATTAGGAGTTGCCCTATATATAAAAATACAAAAAGAGTTACGTTTTTTACGGAAATTTTTGAGGGATAGCCCAGACACTATATCAAGTCTGTCTTGGTTTATCTAGAATTTATTTAACAATTTATCTTTATTTAATTAAAATTCACTTCTATTAATAACATTTTTTATTTCTTTATCAAATTTATGTTATTTAGTTTTTTATTTATAAATAAGAAGCATGTTTAAATGATTCATTCCATTACATTGTTCATTCCATTTCCATGTCCATTCAACCCACTTTCATGATTCCATTCCATCATACCAAACACACCCAAAAAAACATGATAAAACTATGATTGACCCGAATGTTAAAGTTGAAAGTACTAGACCAGACCATATCCGTAAAATCAACACGATTTCAAAACTTTTAAGCATGTATGGAACTCATGACATTTAGTATTTTCCGCAAAATCCAAATGAATTATTTTACAGTGGATTTAATAACAATAAACTAGAAAACTAAGAATCGCTAGCCCATTTGCTAATAACGGAATCCTTGGCAGAAGTAGGAGCATATGATTGTTGTTGAGGAGATATGTTTTTATTGAATTTTGATGAAATGTAACGCAGTCCGTTTCGTGGGGCCCGCAAAAATGATAGCAACGGATTCACAACAACCGTAAACAAGACATCACCTTTTGCAAGTATCAGAAACTGCAAATCCAAATAAAACAGGATCAAGACATCAAGAAATAACAATGTACTTCCAATGAATACAAGTACATTGCTATTTCTTGAAATTAGTAGTTTATTTTAGGGTTAAATGCAAGATATAGCAACACACTTCCATTGGTTTGTTTCTTGTAGTATCTTGCTTAATTAAAAGAAAGTCGAAAGTAGAATGATATAAACGAAAGAAATATAATTTTTACTTGGATATATAATTATATATATTATATAATAAATAACTTTTTCTTACCATAACAACAAGAGCCAAGAGAGTAAGACTGACTTGCTGTGCTTCATGCCAGAAATGCTCACCATCTGACCCACCAAACCATCTGCCCCACCACCCTCCACCACCACCACCGCCACCACCTGCTTCCTCTCTCTTCTTTATTTCTTTGTCCCACTTCTCAAACTCCATTTTCTTGCCACCAAGTGCAGTTTCTAAGGCTTTCTTGGCCTGATCCTGCAACAAATTATGTGCATAAGTAACACTCGTTTAGCAAGAGTAGAAGAAGGAGAATGAGTATTTGGCAAATGTGTATATCTTAGGTCGTTATAGACAGTGTCCAAACTGTGAAACTTTCTATCACATTACACATTCGACGAAGTACAAGTATTCTCGTTTTACAGAATTCGTTTAATCGTTCTATTACTGAAGATTGGTTTGAAAATCGTTCTATCGAAATTGGCACGAAGAGGATAACGTTATTTTCAATAACATTCTACAATCAACTGAATCGAGTGATTCTACACCAATTAACTAAGTTTCAAGCCAATTGAGCAGAAAAACACGCACGCTGAACCATAATCACAAACAACTGCTATGTAGAAATAAAATTGAAACGAACGAAAGCCTATGAAGTACGATTGAAGGAATAAACATAACGTTTCAAGTGACAATACCTTGCTGCGATTATTAGAGAATAGGCAACAGATTCTTCCATCGGATTTTAGGTCACGCTGTAGAGAATTCCAGCTATGGCTCGTCTCTAGACGGCGGCGGCGAGTCAAATTGATTGATTGAGCATCTGAGAGAGCAAGACAAGATCCAATTGCTAGGGATTTGGATGAACTTGGGTGGCTTATGCTCAGAATCTGAGCCATAGAGAGGAAGGAAACTTCAACCGAATTCTATGTTGTTAATCGTGCTGCTTCATCACTATTACAAGAGGTGGAAACCATTGTTACGAAGAGGGTTTAAGACAACTTGGACTCACGCGATCCTTCGATTAAAATATTGTTATCAATCAATCGCTTTCAAATAAAATAACTTAATTTTATAAGGTTTGATACTAGAATAACAAAAAATTAGTAAAATTTTTAAAATAGCCAAGGAAATTGCAGGTAAGAGGACTACCTGCAAACTCACCTCCCCGCATGTGAACTCCCATCCACATGCGATTTTCTCCGGTATATAAAAATAAAAATAAAAAATTCAGATCTGCATTTTAGAAATCGCCACCTGCGATTTCCTCCATGTCACATGTGATATCCCCTTGCCCACCTTCGATTTCCTTCTTTTTTAGGGTTTGGGGGATTTCGCATGTGGCTCGCAAGTGGCGATTTCCAAAATGCACATCTATTTTTTATACTATTGGAAGAAATCACGGGTGGGGTAGGAGTTCGCAGGTGGAAGTAGCACATCTGTGATTTCCTTGGCTATTTTGAAGATTTTGCTAAATTTTTGCTATTTAAGGTAAAACCTTATGTGATCAAGCTAGGGTGGGGGAAATTTGACCCGAGATACACTACAGTTATTTTTCTTTTTGGTGAAAGTGCCGATAAGAGGCAAGTTTGGTTAACCATTGATCCAAGTGTTTGTGAAACTTGGGTTAGGGGGCCGGAGCACATTATGGAAAGCTATGAAGTTGATTTTTGCTGTGAAACTTGATGTTTTGGATTAAACTTGACATATTGTTTGAACTTGATGTTTTGGATTAAACTTTATGTGTTCGTGTTTGAACTTGATGTTTTGGATTAAACTTTATGTATTGTTCGAACTTGATGTTTTGGATTGAACTTCATATGTTGGATTAAACTTGATGTATTGTTTGAACTTGATGTTTTAGATTGAACTTGATGTTTTTTTTGAACTTTTCCTTTTACTTTCTTCACAGATTGCTTATGGATTCAAAGGAGGAAATTATATTTTTTTTCTTTTGCTTTGTAGAGATTGGCATCTAATAGAATTGAAAGGGCAATTGATAACGATTTACAATTGAGTGCTCATACATATATGCAAGAGTTGCTACATGGTACTTCTAGACAATGTCATGAGTTGATGCGTCTATCATGTGCTGCATACGTGCTTTTATGCAACCATTTAAGGAAAAACAATTGGTTGCAAAGTAGTAGGTCAATAAGCATTGAAGAAAATATGGATATGTTCTTGACAATTATAGGACATAATGAGCACTTCTGTATGATAAAACGAAGATTTCAACACTCCACAGAAACTGTTCATAAAATTTTCCATGAGCTTCTAAATGCAATGATGCTTTTTTGTAAGGGAAGTTATAGTGCCAACGTATTCTAATGCAACCGTAAATTCCTCAAAACGAAATAGAAGGCTAATAGAAATTTTTTGGGGCAATAGGTGTGTTAGATGGAACTCTTATACATGCAATTGTGCCCGCTGATCAATAGACTTGTTACAGAGGAAGAGGAAAAGGTGAATGCTTTCAAAATGTATTAGGAATTTGTGATTTTGATATGTATTCACATTTGTATGGCTTGGTTGGGAGAGCATAACACATGATTCACAAGTTTTGAAAGAAGTTGCATTTAACTCGACTTCCGGCTTTCCATTCCATCTACCAGGTTTGGAATCTTTTTTAAGCTGCTTATTAATTACGATTTCAATTTTTATATAATACTTCTATCACTCACGTTTATAGATAAATATTACCTGTGTGATGCTGCATACACCAACACTCGTGGATTTATGACTCCGTACCGTGACACGAGGTATTGGTTATCCGATTATCGACGGGACGTGCAACAACCAAGGAAGAAAAATTCAACCACGCTCACGCACAACTCATAAATGTCATTGAGCGAGCATATGGTGTTTTGAAGAAGAGATTCTCAATACTAAAGCAAATGGCTCCTTTTACTTTTCCGGTGCAAAGAGACATAATGATTTTTTGTTTCGATATCCATAATTTCATAAGGAAATGTGATGTTCATGACGAATTATTTTTGGCGTCCGGGGAGAACATTGATCAAGTACAAGGGGAAGAGAGTGATGGTCAACACGTACACGACATGGAATTTGGTTCACAAGGCAATGAGTACATGGCTAATTTGTGTGACCAGATTACAAATCGATAATTTTCACATGCTTGAAATTAAATTTGTAGGATTTGTTTGAATTTTCGTATGTCGTTGTGGATTTGAAAACACTTATGTTTGATTTGGATTTGTGTTTAAGTTGGCTTTATATTTAATTCGGATTTTGTATGATGTTTTATGTTTTTGAATTATTCAAGAAGTTGGCTCAATTATTTTATAAAGCAACAATATTTAATTATTTATTCAGAAAAAAATACATAAAGGTTAAATGGTCATTTTTATCATTTAGCACAGCAATTAAAAGGTTCCAACCAAACAACCTTAATGTCAACTCTTAACAATTCAGACCTCTTAAAAATCCAGATCCTAAAAATTAAGAGGCTACCAAATAGCCCCTAAGTATTTGTAATCCATAACACCAGCACCACACATGGGGTAGCAAGCCAGCACGTGCACCGTGACGATTATCTAGAAATCTAGCCACTATCAACATCCATTCATCATGAGTGACATTCACCGTATTCCTATCCTAAATGCAATGCACATGTATGATGCAATTATGGTTTTACAATCATATTTTCATCATCTTTAAATCATCATTCAAAATAGATTTTCATGAATAAAAAAATATACTCATGGTATAACACATATCACATAAAAATGAATGCATGACAATATTAAAAAAAAGAACTCACACCATAAAATAGTTTAGGGACATGTACTCTGGTAAACTCATCTTAGGCAAGTAGTTAAACAAGTCCTCAACTCCTTCTAGGTTTTCTACAACTCTCCTCCTAACCTAAAAATCAAGAAAAGAAGGGTTACTTCCACTTTACCTAAATTTTCAGGACCAATGTCCCAAATTTATCAACTATATATCCTTAGGTTAAACACCCATTATAAATGGGGTTAATATGTTATCTAAATCAATAGTTTCATAGGTTAGGGAAACAACACCAAGGATCAAAGCCTAAGGAAGGTGCTACATTAAGCAAAAGTGTGCGAAAACTTGACCTTATAGTTACACAGGCTGTGCAAACCATGAACAAATGCTCACGCGAGCCGTACACGACCTCAAAGAAAATTATACAACTTGAAATGCATCCACATGGGCCAGACAAATCCATGCGGACCGCATGCATACTGGGCAACCTTTATTATTTTTTCCATTTTTGTCCCAAATAAGTCCAAATGTATGCCAAAGGTGCCCACACTCTTAAAAAACTAAAGAATGAGAAATTCCAAGGTTTTCCACTCAACAAATGCATCATGTCCTCATAATGTTTATGACTTAATTATTAAGCACTTAATGTCAGTTGTATCATTTTCCTCATCAAGGTATGGAGTCAAGCATTAGGCTAAAGCATTCATTAATTTAGAACCTCTTCATACATCCATTAAGAACTTATTCCATTGGTCATCCTAGATGGATTCATCTCATAACTTCAATTTTCAACTTCTAAAGGAACCAAACAATGGAATCCCCAATTCCGTTCCACCCATCATGATCTCTTAAGAGCTTAAAAAATCTCAAATGATTTGAATCATTAGGGGAAACATTTGGAAATGAATACATTCATCCAAAACTAAAAATCAAGCAGTCACTAGTTCATATACATATTCATCTAAATTTCCATTCCAAAATCAATCTAATCATCATAAATTTTTCAAAAACATAATGTACAATTCAACAAGGCTAGAGTACAACTAGTTCTTGAGCCAAGGGCCAAAATCACCCAATTCCAACAAGAAATGTGACTTCATCATCCATGGGTTGGATGGAGACAACAACAATCTTAAGATCATAAACAACCATTGGAATCATAAGATAATGCTCCTTCAATGAAGATTTTCGGATTTGGAAGCAAGGGTTAGAGAAAAACCCCCAAAACTTCATCATATCCCTAAACAAATATCTATAAGGAAGTGGGTTAGAGAAAAACCCACTTGCTGCCGCCGAAAACTCCAATTTCACCGTCGAAAACATAAAGATTTGATCAAATTCCTTAAAAATCGGGATTAAATTGATTATCTTCGAAAATTGACTTCCGACGAACTTAAAGAAGATCCAATGAACATTAACTCTACCATGATGAACAGTAGCCAAGAACACCAAGAACAAATTCAAAATTTCTTGTTTTCTCAAAAAAAAAATTGATACCAAAACAACAAAAAATTGTTTTTAAAGCTCTGATACCAATTGTAAGTCCCAAACTTAGATCAAACACGGTATCAATCCAAGTTACTCAATTGGTGCGGAATCCCAATGAGTAATAATCAAGAAAACAACGAATAGAATAAGAAAATGAGAATCAATTGATCTTCAAATGCACACTATTAAACATAAGTCAAGTACATAAGATCATACTAGACACCAAAATCGTGACCTCCTGGTTCCAACTCAACTCGTGATCGGCCAACCACCCAAAACATGCCTAGACTCATTTATTTATACTAACCCACAAAATAAGCCTATTACGCCCTAAGCCCAACTCTACATTTAAGCCCAAAGCCCAAAATACCTAAAAGACTATTAGACAAAGCATAAACCACAAAATAGGGCCCAACAAGTTGGATATTAAAGGTGATTTGTAGAGAACTCCTATTATGTTGCTGCACTATTGACTAAATTAACAAAGAAAAACAAGAAATTTGGGTGGACCAAAGGGCACCAAGTTTCTTTCCAGAGGCTGAAACAGACATTATGTGAAGCGCCGAGGTCTTGGCTTTACCCAGAGGTGGTGATGACTTTGTGATTTATAGTGACGCCTCCCGTATAGGCCTTGGTTGTGTATTGATGCGACGAGGCCGGGTGATTAGATATGTATCTAGACAGTTAAAAGATGCAGAAAAAAAGTACCCGGTGCACGATCTTGAAATAACTTATGTAATTCTAGCATTGCAGGTTTGGAGGCATTACTCATATGGAGTAAAATTTCAGATATACACAAATCAGAAAAGTTTAAAGTATTTGGTTGATCAGAAGGACCTCAATATGAGGGAACATATATGGATGTACTTATTAAAATGTTGGATTTGATGTCTAAGCCATGACTTATAATTGTATTTGTCTTGTTAATTAAAGCAAAGTCCATTTGGGTTGCCCTCATAACTGGAGGATTAGTGCAGAGTTCAGTAGAGAGAAATGTTGATTTATTAATTGTTTAATAAATCAATAGAAATAAATAAATAGTTTATTAATATATTTAAGTGTTAATATATTAATTAGAAACTATAATAATTAATTAGAAATTAATCTGGAATTAATTGGATTTAATTCAGTGATTAAATTAATTAATTAAAAGTGCAGGTCTGGTTCGTATTTATTCAATAGTTGAATAACTGGCAAGTTAGTTGCCACGGGCCAAAAGTGGCGCCAACTATGGAGGCTCCTCCAAGTTGGCGAAAACCCTAATTAGTGTTTAGGGGATCTGGTCCAAGCGGTCAACAGGCTTGCCCACTTTGGAGGCTCTTCTAGGGTTTCAGCTGTAACCCTAGGAGGCTATAAAAGGAACCCTCTGGTACCCTAAAACCTGCGCCGCCCATAACTCTCTGAAACTCTGCTGGATTCTCTCCTCCTTGCTTTGGGTGTGACTTTCATTTGAGGTAGGATCTCTTTCTGATAGCTTTAAGAACAAGATCAAAAGGTTGGTAATTCTTATTTTGATCTTTAGAAATAAATGTTGGCCTTAGGATTTTGTTATATGTTCATAAGATAGAAATTTCATTACGTTACATGTGAACTTAGGGGTTCTAGTTCAAAGTTTGTGCAAAATCTTTCAGTGGTATCAGAGCCAATTTGTTTTTCTTGTGAATTTGATATAATTGGTATGCATGATGATGGGTGTTTTTCAAAAATTAGACCCACCATGAGGCCATTGTCGAAATTGTTGGCTAGGGTTTTGAAAACCCTAGCCTCCTCCCTTCCCTTTTTCGATTTCTTGTATGCTAGGAAAGTAGGTTGTTATTTTTGGTAATTGCGATTAATAAAATAACTGGAACCTTTTACACCTTGCATGCTATTTTCAAAAATTAGGGTTTAGGATAGGTAATTAATTTGTGATACCTATCTTTTGATTTAATTAATTTAATTAATAGTTTAATTAAAAGATAAATTAAATCATCTAAAGGGTTTAAATTTAATTTTAAAAATTATATGATAATTGCGAAAAAAATTAAAAGGTTAAATCCTAAATATTTTAATAAGATTAAAATACATCTTATACATATTATAATTAAATGTTAATATTATTTGTATAAGATTAAACTGGTTAGTCTTACCGTTAATATGCCTCATTCACAAAACTGTCCTATAAAAGGGTATAAGGCGACTGCCTATAAAATGACAGTCTAATGGGTGTCCACTCTCACCCACCGCTCTCCTGGTCAGTCTAGTGTCATTAGCCGAACGGGTTTGATAGAACCGCTAAGCCTCTTAAAAGTATAATGCTATAATTGAAAGTACTGGAACTTTGAACAAAATCCCAATCTAGTTACTTTAGGTCAAAAATGTGAATTAGTTGCTAATTCATGAAGTTGCACATTGCGCCTTGTGAAACATTGGTGGAGCGTGTGTGGTTAACCGGCACACCAATAGGGGTTCACAAAGAGTTGCAATAGGTTTCTCGATGTTACCATTATTGATGGAGCGTGTGTGGCTAACCGGCACGTCAATTAGAGATGGTAATTGACTTCGAGAGTACCAAGCTAACTTGCATGATTATTCACACCCGGTTTGTGATCCTCGGCATCCCAGTCACAAACAGTGGGGCACATCCGAGACTAAACATGCCATTGAATAGTTCAATGTGTCTCAACAGACCTAGGAATTTCATAATATGGAATTGATAAGTGTATTATCTACTTTAATGACCATTATGTTGTGATTACGACATCCCTCTTCACATCATAGTTGGGGTATTTTGGTTCCTAGCCTTAATAAATAATAAATTGGGTAATTATTTAAAAGGATTAATTAAACTAATAAATTCTGTTCATTGTAGATGTCTGAATCAAGTGTCTATTCTCCTCCCTCTCCTACTTCACCCATTTCTGAGAGCATCAGAAAGCACCTGCCAAATATAGAAAGGCTGACTGGCCTTAACTGTAAGGAATGGCTTCGCAATTGGAGACTGGTTCTCGTCATTGCTGGCAAGCTACATCTCACCGAGTATCCAATCCCGGTTCCACCGGAACAAGTCATCATAAAGAGTTTTTATGATAAGCATGACTTCTTAGTTGATGAATCCGAAAAGATTCGTGACCTCATGCTATTGACCATTGACCCCGAATTCCGCAAGGATTTTGAATCCTTGGGGCCATATGAGTTAATGCAGTTGGTTGAGGAAAGGTTCCAAAAACCAGTTGAAGAGGAACGAGCTAGGATCTTCAAAAGACTTGCAGAGTGCAAGCTAAAAGAAGGAAGTAGCATCGATTCGTATGTTCTTCAGATTGAAGCGTACATAGGCGAATTATACAAACTTGGTTATTCCATGAGTCAGTAGATGATTGTAAACATTCTACTCGCTTCGCTGACTAGTAAGTACGATCCGTTCATTCAGACGTATAGAAAGGAAGACCAGAAAAGGGCTTTTATGGAAATGCGTCCACTATTAACTTTATACGAGTCACTATTGGATAGGCATAGCTCCAATGGTTCAGCTACTTCTGGATTAAGTCCAGTGAAAAGACACAGCAATAAACGATCCAGATCGTCTAGACATGTCTTAAATTGGGAATCCACAGAATCAGATACAGTCACGGAAAGATTGGAAGACGCTCCAAGGTCAAAATCTTTTGAAAGCTCAGGTATATCTAGAAACCTCAAAACTCCTGTTCCATAATTCCTTGATACATAATGTGATAGTCACATTTTGGTTTGTATGCAGGGAATCAGTAAGGTACGTGACTTTGGCGCATAGGAGCACATTTGGATTGGATTTCCAGCTCATGCAGTTTTGAAGTTTAGTTAGATATTAAAATCATGTTATTAGCTTATTAGATGCGTATGGCATTGTCTATCATACATTACATTGTTCAAGGATTTTTGTTTTAATAAAATTGTCGATTTTCTTTTTAACACCTGTTGTTTGAAATTGTCCTTGAAATGGTATATGAATGTGTTGAATGCATGATTAGTAATAACTTGAATGATGATGCATCCAAAGTGTTTGGATTCAGGAATCGTGTCATTATGATTGTTAATATAAATGTTATAAGAATCAATTTAACCAAAGGTCCAGTTGGACAGGACTTTGAAATCATTTGACTTAGAGTCTCATGATGAATTGAGTTCTTAATGTGTCAAGAAATGAATCAACCAAAGATTTAGTTGGACAGGACTTTGGAATCATTTGACTTAGAGTCAGATGATGATTAAATTCTTTATAAAGCACATGTGGCAAGAAATGAATCACCCAAAGATCCAGAGGATAGGATTTTGGAATCAGTTGCCTTAGAGTCAACTGAAGATTGCAAGTCTTGAACAGAGTTAACAAAGTCATAAGTTTACATAGAGATATAAAAGACATTGAGATTAGGAGCAACGGACACATCAATTGCTGTGTATTGCCCGAATCTTCAAACAGAACACAATTGTTTGTACTTCACGATATTTGTCATTTGATATGACGAATATGGCTTCGCTTATCAGAATAAGCGATTAAATTGAGACCTTGAACAGTTCAAGGACTTTAAAGGAACTAAGGAAGTACAAGATCCATAGAACCTGAGTGATAACATAAACTGAGAAAAATGTTTCACATTTCAGTCTCTTCCAAGAACATTAATAGCTATAATGTGTCTTAGGGAAGATGATGGAGCATTGGTCGAAACAGTTCGATCCTCGATGTATGAGATACACTGTCAATTAGTTTCCGATGAATTAAACCCTAAACCAGTCAGACCATATAAACCATATTCCAACCACATCCTAAACTAAGTAGGTCTTGAAGACATTGTCTGAAATGTAAAGTTGGGATTGTCTCACTTGCACGTAGAGAGTCCAGGGTCTTGTAGTGTTCGTCCGAACATCAAGACTAGCCTGAACCTGATCAGCAATGTCGTTTCACTGGCTATCCTGTTGTACCTGTAAAACAAGAGTTCTCTTAGAAAGGACTCATGTTCTAAGGAAACAGTGGGAGATGGGACAGTCCTAAATGAGTTCAGGATTAGCCAAGTGAAAGAACCTTTAGTCATCACTAGGCGTAGAGCAGAAATCAGATTTCTATTTCAACACTGACATAATCTTCTCCTGACCAGTAGTACTGATCACCATCATAAGTAGTTATGATCGAGGTGACATACCAATTGGTGGTAAAACACTACAGTTGGTACGGATTTACAATCCGACTACTGAAAGGTTTTCTGCAAACCATGAACTAAATAACCTAAGTTCACATGCAACCTATGAGGATCTATGTTTTCTTCTAATTGAACATATAACAAAAACCTAGAGGCCAATAAAAGAAACTAAAGATCAAAACAGAAAAACCAACCTTAATTTCTTGGAAGCTGAGCAGCAAAATTATCCTGCCTCAAATGAAAGTCACACCCAAGCTAGGAGATATGTGGATCGAAAATTCCAGAGAGAATGTAGGTTGAAATTGGCGAAAATAATGAGTGCCCAGGGACCCCTATTTATAGTTTCCAGATGACCAGTTGATAAGCCTTAAGAGATAAACCTTTTTGAATTCAAATAAGATAAACCTTTTATCTTATAATTCAAACTCTATTTATCCTTATTTATCAATTTCGAAAAATATATGTATCCATATATAATTTCGACACTCATTGGTCACTCTCACACTGCCACTTACTCAACTATTGAATAATTACAGTTTCAGTCCATGCACCTTTAATTAATTAAATTAATCCTCAAATTAAATCCAATTAATTCCAGATTAATTCCTAATTAATTAATATAGTTTCTAATTAATATATTATGACTTTAATATATTAATAAACCATATATTTAATTCCTGTTGATTTATTAATCCCATAATAAATCAACCTTTCTCTCTACCGAATTTTCTACCAAACCTCCAGCCATGAGGGCAACCCAAATGGACTGTGCTTCTATTAATTAGGTAAAATACTAATTATTAGTCATGGCTTAGACACCTAATCCAACAGTCTCCCACTTGGATAAGTCTATGACTATAATTACCAATTTAGCCTCTAATTAACCAGCACCTTAAGCTTCCTAGAAACTACGTGAAACTCTGACTTAGTCAGTTCTGTCCAAAGATAAGTGATCAGATGATCATCCGTCCAACAAGATATTTTCAGACTCAAGAAATGGATAAAATCAATCTGGTCTGATTCACTGTTCCTCGATTTCCGATTTGCATATGACTCTTAGACTACCAATTTAGTCCCGGTTGGCCAACCATTTTAGTCAACTTCAAATTCATCGAGAGGCCTACAGATATCTGTGCCCCGTTAGGGTCAAGGGACGAATAAACTTTGACTCATATACTTATGTCTTTTACCAAACAAATTACTCACAACAACACGTTTTATAACACCGAGTTACCGATGCGTTTTCGTATTATCAATGAACAACCGTCTAGTAAATCATAACTCATATGTCTTAGCTTAAAGATCAAAAGATATTATCGTCTCAATATCGCTCGTGATGTAATCCAAGAAGCAATCCATTGAGCGCGGGTTTATCCAATACTCAAATCTCCATTTCCAAGTACTCATGAATGTTGCAGCAATCTTATTGCAATGTCTAACTCCTTAGACAATCTACAACTAATTCATGACAGTATTACTTCATACTTACTCCCTAAAAGCATGAGCGACTGTGGATATATGAATAATCCAATTATTCAGGAAGTAAAACATGCAAAATGAAACACAATGATATAGCATTGACAAAATTAGTAAACCATTACTCATTAATAAATCTCCATTATTAAATCACAAAAGTCAAATACACTAACATTGTTACAAGTTTCAAAACCTATCTAATTACAAAAACTTATATCATCTCTTAATCCAATGCTCCTAGCATGCTGATTATGCTTAATCCTACTCAGAGCCTTTGTCAAGGGATCTACAGGATTATCTTCTGATGATACCCTCTTTACAAGGAGATGACCTTCTTCTACCCTATGTCTGATGTAGTGGTACTTTCTGTCGATATGTCTGGACTTTCCATGGTCTCGTGGTTCCTTTGTCAAGGCGACCGCACCTTCGTTATCGCAGAACAGTTCCAAAGGCTCCTGAATACTCGGGACTACTCCAAGGTCACCGATAAAGTTCTTCAGCCAAGCCGCTTCCTTTGACGCTTCACTTGCTGCTATGTACTCTGATTCGCACGTAGAATCAGCCACTGTTTCTTGCTTGGAACTTTTCCAAGTAACTGCTCCACCGTTCAAAAGGAATACCCAGCCCGACTGAGACCGACCACTGTCTCTATCCGTCTGAAAACGGGCATCTGTATATCCTTCAACTCTCAAGGTATCACTTCCACCGAGGACTAACACCATGTTCTTGGTCCTTCGCAGATACTTGAGTATATTTTTCACAGCTATCCAATGCGCCCTTCCAAGGTTACCCTGGTACCGACTGACCATGCTTAAAGCAAAGGCCACGTCAGGGCGAGTACACGTCATAGCGTACATGATCGATCCTACAGCCGAAGCGTAAGGTGTTGGAAATCAAGGTTCATGTAGTTAGTTTCAAAAACCAAGAGTTTGCAACGGAAGCATAAAATCATGAACACAAGTTTCATTCCAAGAGGATCATGCTACATGCATGTAGAGATAAGATGAAGAACAAACATAGTTTAAGTTCAAGATCATAACCTTTGTTCTTGGGTTTGGTTTGGATGATTTTGATAGCTAGGAATCAAATTAGAATCCCTCTATAGTTGATCCACCACAAGCTTGAACACCCTTGAATGCTAGTTCCACAACTTGCAAGATATGACTCCTTTTCTTATGAAACCAAAGACCAATTCTTTCTAAGAACTTTAGGAGAGTTTTTGGCTGATTTCTTGAAGCAAGAATGATGTACACATGCCCTCAAAATCGTCCACATTATATCCCACCAAAGGCAAAAGAAAAGCACATGCAACTAGCTTAAAAGAAAGATCCATTTGATTTCTATAATCAAAAGCTAGAAGACACAAGGCATCTTCCTTTTCTTTTAAGTTCTTAATGCATTCTTTTCCTTCCAATATGGCTAGTTATATGATGACTAATGAAGTGCTAGTGGGTTGTTATTATTTATAAAACTTAGATAATTATAAGTTTATAAATAATACATCTTCTCATTTCTTTAATGGAATAACATTTAACCCATAATCAAATATATAAATAAACCATCTAAATATACAATCTTAATTGTATAATTATATATATATATACATATATATATATATATATATATATATATATATATATATATATATATATATATAACAATATATATATATTATTTAATTTACTAATTAAATTAAATAAAAGGCTTACTTATAAATTAATTAAATCGTTTAACAATTTAAACAATTTAATTGTTACTTAATTAATTCATCACATATGAATTACTAATCAACCTTTAATTTTGTAGTTATTATTATTTACCTCAAATAATAATAACCTACAAGATTAAATTACAAGTTTAGTATCATTTGATGTTAAATCAAATTTAACGTTTCTAAATGATCAATTGGTGTCAAACTTGTTGTTGGTGTGACCCTATAGGATCATGTATTATTAGTAATATCATTTTATGATCATCCTTGGGCATATAGAACTAACAATCTCCCACTTGCACAAGGTTGTATCATAGAATGATATCGACAGTAGTAAACGTCTAGCAACATTTTACTGCCCCCAATAACACATGACATTGTGCCATTCAACAACATTCAATTCTTCAGAAAACACGATGCTCTAATTGATGTATAAGGTTATCTTATCAATTATCCCTTTGTCACAGACATCATGTTAAACATGAGACATGGATCTTAATCATTCTCATTTTATGTTCAACTTTCAAACAGGCGCCTTAGATGTCTAACTCTTAACACATAAGAGGAACAAATCCCGTCTTGACTACATACGCCCCTCATATAGTTAGTACTATGCATGAGTATGGCCTTTATGGTTGTCTGTATTTCAAGAACAACAGTAAACCATATCAAAACATAGTACACTCTACACTTGAGTCCCAAATATGTATCTCAGGTCATAGGATACAATGATAATACCTTTATTCAAGAATCACTTATGATGATGATCCATGGAGTGATCTTGAAACGGGTCAAGTCCAATACTTGTTCACTGAGAAGTACCTATGAATTTGGTTGCAACCTTTTGCTACTTTTACCCATAAAAGTCAACCAATCCAATTCATATTAGTCATACTTCATAATTGCTCCCACAACTATGATCGACTATGGACGTTTAGAATAACTAAATTATTCAAGGATTAAACATGCTAATAAAACACAATAATTATGAATGAAACATCACGTCACACATATTACATAATTCTTGTCGTTTACATAAGTTCATATTCATAAAACATTAAACACAAATCAAATCCATTCATTAGAAAAACGGAGTCCAATACCCTTAGCATGACTTTCATGCTTAGTTTGAGGTAAAGGTTTCGTGAATGGGTCTGCCAAATTTTGATCTGTATGAACCTTGTGAATACTTATTTCACCATTCTTAACTTCATGTCTAATGTAGTTATACCTTCGGTGAATGTGTTTGGTTTTTTGATGCAATCTAGGTTCCTTTGCTTGAGCTATAGCACCTAGATTGTCACAGAAAATTTCTATAGGGTCCCGAATGGAAGGAACAACCCCTAGATCTTCTATGAACTTTCTCATCCAGACAGCTTCTTGAGCAGCTTCTGAAGCAGCAACATATTCTGATTCTGTAGTGGATTGTGCAATCACTTCTTGTTTGGAACTCTTCCAAGACACGGCTCCTCCATTTAAAATAAAGACATACCCAGATTGAGATTTCGAATCATCCCTATCTGTTTGGAAGCTTGCATCAGTGTAACCCTTTACCTTTAAGCTTTCTTCCAAACCGCCATAAACTAAGAACATATCTTTAGTTCTTCTCAAGTACTTAAGAATGTTCTTTACAGCAGTCCAGTGGGCTTCACCTGGGTTCTGTTGATACCTACTAGTCATACTTAAGGCACATGAGACGTCGGGCCTAGTGCATAACATGGCATACATGATGGACCCAATTGCCGAAGCATATGGGACATGTTTCATCCTTTCAAGTTCAGTCCTAGAGTTTAGGCACTGAGACTTGCTTAGGATGGTGCCATGAGGCATTGGCAAGAATCCTCTTTTGGAGTCTTGCATCTTGAAGCTTTTCAAGATTTTATCAATATATACACTTTGGCTAAGACCAATAAGTCTCTTAGATCTATCTCTATAGATCTTTATGCCTAATACATAAGCAGCTTCCCCTAGATCCTTCATTGAGAAACAACTCTCAAGGAACGCTTTGACACCTTTTAAAGTTGGGATGTCATTTCCAAATAAAAGTATGTCATCTACATACAATACTAGGATTATGAAAATGCTCCCACTAGCTTTCTTGTAAACACAGGAGTCATCCTCATTTTTGATGAATCCAAAACTCGTAATCTTTTCATCAAAACGGATGTTCCATGTTCGAGACGCTTGCTTTAATCCATAGATAGATCTTTTAAGCTTGCACACTTTGTTTGGATGCTTGGGATCGACAAAACCTTCAGGTTGTTCCATATAGACATCTTCCAATAAGTATCCATTAAGGAAAGCGGTCTTGACATCCATTTGCCATATCTCATAATCATAGTATGCTGCTATGGCAAAAAGTATCCTAATCGACTTGATCATTGCCACTGGAGAAAAGGTCTCATCATAGTCAATACCATGAGTCTGTGAGTATCCTTTAGCGACAAGTCTAGCCTTAAAAGTGTGAACATTTCCATCCACGTCGATTTTCTTCTTGAAAACCCATTTGTTCCCAACAGTCTTACAATTGGTGGGAAGATTAACCAAGTTCCAAACTTGATTATCGTGCATGGATTGCATCTCAGTGTTCATGGCCTCAAGCCATTTATCAGATTCAGGATCTGATATTGCACTCTGATAGTTGACGGGTTCATCAGAATCTATCGTATAACATTCCTCTTCCATCAAAAGGTAACCATACCTTTCTGGTTCAATTCGAACCCTACCAGATTTACGAACACCTTGTGTTATAATTTGTTCCTGATCAACCGTTTGTTCATGTTCAACAATTTCTTGTTGAATGCTAGATTCAACTTCTTGTGTATCAGGTTGTGGTTCCTGAAGTTCCTCAAGTTCCACAAACCTCCCACTAGCCTCTTCCGTCAGAAACTTGTTTTCTAGGAATTCAGCTTTTCGAGAAATAAATATCTTATTCTCGATGGGATTGTAGAAATAGTATCCAAGACAATCTTTCGGATACCCTACAAAGATACATTTAGTTGAACGGGGTTCTAATTTGTTTGAAGCTTCTTGTCTAACATAAGCTTCACAACCCCATACCTTGAGATAGGATAAAGATGGAACCCTTCCATGCCAT
Organism: Cichorium intybus; assembly: GCA_023525715.1. Taxonomy (NCBI): domain Eukaryota; kingdom Viridiplantae; phylum Streptophyta; class Magnoliopsida; order Asterales; family Asteraceae; genus Cichorium; species Cichorium intybus. Next base: position 124,360,624 of record CM042013.1, on the reverse strand, counting down.
ATCTCATAAGGCGTTTTATCTACCTTCTTAGTAGGTGCCATATTTAGGAGATGAGCAGCTGTTTGTAAAGCATAACCCCAAAATGATAAAGGTAGAGTACTTCTACTCATCATGGATCGAACCATATACAATAGTGTTCGGTTCCGCCTCTCAGACACACCATTATGTTGTGGTGTTCCAGGTGGAGTAAGTTGTGAAACAATTCCACAAGTCTTACAATGATCCATAAAGTTTGTACTTAAGTACTCACCTCCTCTATCAGAACGAAGAACTTTAATTGTTTTGTTGAGTTGATTTTCCACTTCACTTTGAAACGTTTTGAACATTTCAAACGCCTCATGTTTATGTTTAATTAAATAAACATATCCAAAACGACTAAAGTCGTCAGTGAAGGTGATGAAATATCTTTCACCATATCTAGTCATTGGCTTGAAAGGACCACATACATCCGTATGTATGATTCCTAACAAGTCCTTTGCTCTCTCATTGGTTCCAGAGAAAGGAGCTTTAGTCATCTTGCCATGTAAACAAGATTCACATATATCAAATGAGTCATTCTCATTTGCCTTCAAAGTCCACTCTTTTGAAGTTGGGATATGCGATTCTTGTTTATATGCCCAAGGCGACAATGCCATAGATAGGTTTGACTCAAATCAAATTTGGGTTTCTTGGTGAAAGTGTGGTATAAAGAGCCATTGTTAGTCTTTTCGTCAAGGTTTACTTCATAAATTCCATTTAAAGGCCTAGCCTCAAAATAGAATACATTATTTTTGTAAACACAAATATCATCATTATTAAAGGAAAGATCAAATCCACATTGTCTTAATTTAGCAACTGAAATAATATTCCTAGTCAAGCTAGGAACATAGTAAACATTCAACAATGTCACACACAAGCCATTAGGTAGTAATAAATTAAAACTTCCAATTGAATCCACCGCAACCCTTGCATTGTTTCCAACTCGAAGTACTACCTCATTTGCCTTCAGTCGCCTACTCCTTTTGAACCCCTGCAACATATTACATATGTGAGTTCCACAACCAGTATCAAATACCCATGTGTTAGGAGATAAATTATAAAGTTCTAGGTCTATCACATAGATATCTGAAGTGCCTTCACCGGCCTTCTTCTTCTTCAACTCCGCAAGATAGGTAGGGCAATTTCTCTTCCAATGCCCAGCTTTGCCACATTCAAAGCATGTTTCATCTTTGGCAACCTTTGCCTTCTTCTTGGGCGGATGGGAAGGTTGGACAACTTTCTTGCCCTTACCTTTGAAAGCTTTTGCTTTCCCTTTGCCCTTGGAGTTGTTGGGGTGTTCTGGTCTAGTTCTCTTTGTTCCACCTTCCTTGATCATGAGAACTTGAGTGGTTTTCTTAGGCAGATTCTTTTCCGCGGTAATTAGCATCCCATGTAATTCCGGGATAGTCTTATTGAAACCATTCATGTTAAAATTCATGACAAAAGGATCAAAGGACTTTGTCAAGGAGTTAAGGATCATATCCGTTGCTAGCTCTTCGGGCATCACAACTCCAAGACGTGCCAAATGATCAATGTGACTCTTCATTTTGAGCACATAAGAGCTTACCGACTGCCCATCCTCCATCTTGCAAGCATGGAAAGCCCGAACAGTTTCGAACCTTTCCGTTCTTGCAAGTTGTTGGAACATTTCCTTTAGTTGATGAATCATGTCATAGACAGAATGATTCTCCAAATCCTTCTGAAGGTCGGGAATCATGGTTGCCAACATGAGGCATGATGCATCGATGGAATCATCCATCTTTTTAAGCCATGCATCGTGTGCGGGCTTAGGAATGGCAGGGGGTTCTTCTGGAAGTGGTTCATTGAGAACATATTCTTTCTTTTCTTGTTTGAGAACAATTCTCACACTACGGTTACCCTGGTACCGACTGACCATGCTTAAAGCAAAGGCCACGTCAGGGCGAGTACACGTCATAGCGTACATGATCGATCCTACAGCCGAAGCGTAAGGTGTTGGAAATCAAGGTTCATGTAGTTAGTTTCAAAAACCAAGAGTTTGCAACGGAAGCATAAAATCATGAACACAAGTTTCATTCCAAGAGGATCATGCTACATGCATGTAGAGATAAGATGAAGAACAAACATAGTTTAAGTTCAAGATCATAACCTTTGTTCTTGGGTTTGGTTTGGATGATTTTGATAGCTAGGAATCAAATTAGAATCCCTCTATAGTTGATCCACCACAAGCTTGAACACCCTTGAATGCTAGTTCCACAACTTGCAAGATATGACTCCTTTTCTTATGAAACCAAAGACCAATTCTTTCTAAGAACTTTAGGAGAGTTTTTGGCTGATTTCTTGAAGCAAGAATGATGTACACATGCCCTCAAAATCGTCCACATTATATCCCACCAAAGGCAAAAGAAAAGCACATGCAACTAGCTTAAAAGAAAGATCCATTTGATTTCTATAATCAAAAGCTAGAAGACACAAGGCATCTTCCTTTTCTTTTAAGTTCTTAATGCATTCTTTTCCTTCCAATATGGCTAGTTATATGATGACTAATGAAGTGCTAGTGGGTTGTTATTATTTATAAAACTTAGATAATTATAAGTTTATAAATAATACATCTTCTCATTTCTTTAATGGAATAACATTTAACCCATAATCAAATATATAAATAAACCATCTAAATATACAATCTTAATTGTATAATTATATATATATATACATATATATATATATATATATATATATATATATATATATATATATATATATATATATATAACAATATATATATATTATTTAATTTACTAATTAAATTAAATAAAAGGCTTACTTATAAATTAATTAAATCGTTTAACAATTTAAACAATTTAATTGTTACTTAATTAATTCATCACATATGAATTACTAATCAACCTTTAATTTTGTAGTTATTATTATTTACCTCAAATAATAATAACCTACAAGATTAAATTACAAGTTTAGTATCATTTGATGTTAAATCAAATTTAACGTTTCTAAATGATCAATTGGTGTCAAACTTGTTGTTGGTGTGACCCTATAGGATCATGTATTATTAGTAATATCATTTTATGATCATCCTTGGGCATATAGAACTAACAATCTCCCACTTGCACAAGGTTGTATCATAGAATGATATCGACAGTAGTAAACGTCTAGCAACATTTTACTGCCCCCAATAACACATGACATTGTGCCATTCAACAACATTCAATTCTTCAGAAAACACGATGCTCTAATTGATGTATAAGGTTATCTTATCAATTATCCCTTTGTCACAGACATCATGTTAAACATGAGACATGGATCTTAATCATTCTCATTTTATGTTCAACTTTCAAACAGGCGCCTTAGATGTCTAACTCTTAACACATAAGAGGAACAAATCCCGTCTTGACTACATACGCCCCTCATATAGTTAGTACTATGCATGAGTATGGCCTTTATGGTTGTCTGTATTTCAAGAACAACAGTAAACCATATCAAAACATAGTACACTCTACACTTGAGTCCCAAATATGTATCTCAGGTCATAGGATACAATGATAATACCTTTATTCAAGAATCACTTATGATGATGATCCATGGAGTGATCTTGAAACGGGTCAAGTCCAATACTTGTTCACTGAGAAGTACCTATGAATTTGGTTGCAACCTTTTGCTACTTTTACCCATAAAAGTCAACCAATCCAATTCATATTAGTCATACTTCATAATTGCTCCCACAACTATGATCGACTATGGACGTTTAGAATAACTAAATTATTCAAGGATTAAACATGCTAATAAAACACAATAATTATGAATGAAACATCACGTCACACATATTACATAATTCTTGTCGTTTACATAAGTTCATATTCATAAAACATTAAACACAAATCAAATCCATTCATTAGAAAAACGGAGTCCAATACCCTTAGCATGACTTTCATGCTTAGTTTGAGGTAAAGGTTTCGTGAATGGGTCTGCCAAATTTTGATCTGTATGAACCTTGTGAATACTTATTTCACCATTCTTAACTTCATGTCTAATGTAGTTATACCTTCGGTGAATGTGTTTGGTTTTTTGATGCAATCTAGGTTCCTTTGCTTGAGCTATAGCACCTAGATTGTCACAGAAAATTTCTATAGGGTCCCGAATGGAAGGAACAACCCCTAGATCTTCTATGAACTTTCTCATCCAGACAGCTTCTTGAGCAGCTTCTGAAGCAGCAACATATTCTGATTCTGTAGTGGATTGTGCAATCACTTCTTGTTTGGAACTCTTCCAAGACACGGCTCCTCCATTTAAAATAAAGACATACCCAGATTGAGATTTCGAATCATCCCTATCTGTTTGGAAGCTTGCATCAGTGTAACCCTTTACCTTTAAGCTTTCTTCCAAACCGCCATAAACTAAGAACATATCTTTAGTTCTTCTCAAGTACTTAAGAATGTTCTTTACAGCAGTCCAGTGGGCTTCACCTGGGTTCTGTTGATACCTACTAGTCATACTTAAGGCACATGAGACGTCGGGCCTAGTGCATAACATGGCATACATGATGGACCCAATTGCCGAAGCATATGGGACATGTTTCATCCTTTCAAGTTCAGTCCTAGAGTTTAGGCACTGAGACTTGCTTAGGATGGTGCCATGAGGCATTGGCAAGAATCCTCTTTTGGAGTCTTGCATCTTGAAGCTTTTCAAGATTTTATCAATATATACACTTTGGCTAAGACCAATAAGTCTCTTAGATCTATCTCTATAGATCTTTATGCCTAATACATAAGCAGCTTCCCCTAGATCCTTCATTGAGAAACAACTCTCAAGGAACGCTTTGACACCTTTTAAAGTTGGGATGTCATTTCCAAATAAAAGTATGTCATCTACATACAATACTAGGATTATGAAAATGCTCCCACTAGCTTTCTTGTAAACACAGGAGTCATCCTCATTTTTGATGAATCCAAAACTCGTAATCTTTTCATCAAAACGGATGTTCCATGTTCGAGACGCTTGCTTTAATCCATAGATAGATCTTTTAAGCTTGCACACTTTGTTTGGATGCTTGGGATCGACAAAACCTTCAGGTTGTTCCATATAGACATCTTCCAATAAGTATCCATTAAGGAAAGCGGTCTTGACATCCATTTGCCATATCTCATAATCATAGTATGCTGCTATGGCAAAAAGTATCCTAATCGACTTGATCATTGCCACTGGAGAAAAGGTCTCATCATAGTCAATACCATGAGTCTGTGAGTATCCTTTAGCGACAAGTCTAGCCTTAAAAGTGTGAACATTTCCATCCACGTCGATTTTCTTCTTGAAAACCCATTTGTTCCCAACAGTCTTACAATTGGTGGGAAGATTAACCAAGTTCCAAACTTGATTATCGTGCATGGATTGCATCTCAGTGTTCATGGCCTCAAGCCATTTATCAGATTCAGGATCTGATATTGCACTCTGATAGTTGACGGGTTCATCAGAATCTATCGTATAACATTCCTCTTCCATCAAAAGGTAACCATACCTTTCTGGTTCAATTCGAACCCTACCAGATTTACGAACACCTTGTGTTATAATTTGTTCCTGATCAACCGTTTGTTCATGTTCAACAATTTCTTGTTGAATGCTAGATTCAACTTCTTGTGTATCAGGTTGTGGTTCCTGAAGTTCCTCAAGTTCCACAAACCTCCCACTAGCCTCTTCCGTCAGAAACTTGTTTTCTAGGAATTCAGCTTTTCGAGAAATAAATATCTTATTCTCGATGGGATTGTAGAAATAGTATCCAAGACAATCTTTCGGATACCCTACAAAGATACATTTAGTTGAACGGGGTTCTAATTTGTTTGAAGCTTCTTGTCTAACATAAGCTTCACAACCCCATACCTTGAGATAGGATAAAGATGGAACCCTTCCATGCCATATCTCATAAGGCGTTTTATCTACCTTCTTAGTAGGTGCCATATTTAGGAGATGAGCAGCTGTTTGTAAAGCATAACCCCAAAATGATAAAGGTAGAGTACTTCTACTCATCATGGATCGAACCATATACAATAGTGTTCGGTTCCGCCTCTCAGACACACCATTATGTTGTGGTGTTCCAGGTGGAGTAAGTTGTGAAACAATTCCACAAGTCTTACAATGATCCATAAAGTTTGTACTTAAGTACTCACCTCCTCTATCAGAACGAAGAACTTTAATTGTTTTGTTGAGTTGATTTTCCACTTCACTTTGAAACGTTTTGAACATTTCAAACGCCTCATGTTTATGTTTAATTAAATAAACATATCCAAAACGACTAAAGTCGTCAGTGAAGGTGATGAAATATCTTTCACCATATCTAGTCATTGGCTTGAAAGGACCACATACATCCGTATGTATGATTCCTAACAAGTCCTTTGCTCTCTCATTGGTTCCAGAGAAAGGAGCTTTAGTCATCTTGCCATGTAAACAAGATTCACATATATCAAATGAGTCATTCTCATTTGCCTTCAAAGTCCACTCTTTTGAAGTTGGGATATGCGATTCTTGTTTATATGCCCAAGGCGACAATGCCATAGATAGGTTTGACTCAAATCAAATTTGGGTTTCTTGGTGAAAGTGTGGTATAAAGAGCCATTGTTAGTCTTTTCGTCAAGGTTTACTTCATAAATTCCATTTAAAGGCCTAGCCTCAAAATAGAATACATTATTTTTGTAAACACAAATATCATCATTATTAAAGGAAAGATCAAATCCACATTGTCTTAATTTAGCAACTGAAATAATATTCCTAGTCAAGCTAGGAACATAGTAAACATTCAACAATGTCACACACAAGCCATTAGGTAGTAATAAATTAAAACTTCCAATTGAATCCACCGCAACCCTTGCATTGTTTCCAACTCGAAGTACTACCTCATTTGCCTTCAGTCGCCTACTCCTTTTGAACCCCTGCAACATATTACATATGTGAGTTCCACAACCAGTATCAAATACCCATGTGTTAGGAGATAAATTATAAAGTTCTAGGTCTATCACATAGATATCTGAAGTGCCTTCACCGGCCTTCTTCTTCTTCAACTCCGCAAGATAGGTAGGGCAATTTCTCTTCCAATGCCCAGCTTTGCCACATTCAAAGCATGTTTCATCTTTGGCAACCTTTGCCTTCTTCTTGGGCGGATGGGAAGGTTGGACAACTTTCTTGCCCTTACCTTTGAAAGCTTTTGCTTTCCCTTTGCCCTTGGAGTTGTTGGGGTGTTCTGGTCTAGTTCTCTTTGTTCCACCTTCCTTGATCATGAGAACTTGAGTGGTTTTCTTAGGCAGATTCTTTTCCGCGGTAATTAGCATCCCATGTAATTCCGGGATAGTCTTATTGAAACCATTCATGTTAAAATTCATGACAAAAGGATCAAAGGACTTTGTCAAGGAGTTAAGGATCATATCCGTTGCTAGCTCTTCGGGCATCACAACTCCAAGACGTGCCAAATGATCAATGTGACTCTTCATTTTGAGCACATAAGAGCTTACCGACTGCCCATCCTCCATCTTGCAAGCATGGAAAGCCCGAACAGTTTCGAACCTTTCCGTTCTTGCAAGTTGTTGGAACATTTCCTTTAGTTGATGAATCATGTCATAGACAGAATGATTCTCCAAATCCTTCTGAAGGTCGGGAATCATGGTTGCCAACATGAGGCATGATGCATCGATGGAATCATCCATCTTTTTAAGCCATGCATCGTGTGCGGGCTTAGGAATGGCAGGGGGTTCTTCTGGAAGTGGTTCATTGAGAACATATTCTTTCTTTTCTTGTTTGAGAACAATTCTCACACTACGGTTACCCTGGTACCGACTGACCATGCTTAAAGCAAAGGCCACGTCAGGGCGAGTACACGTCATAGCGTACATGATCGATCCTACAGCCGAAGCGTAAGGTGTTGGAAATCAAGGTTCATGTAGTTAGTTTCAAAAACCAAGAGTTTGCAACGGAAGCATAAAATCATGAACACAAGTTTCATTCCAAGAGGATCATGCTACATGCATGTAGAGATAAGATGAAGAACAAACATAGTTTAAGTTCAAGATCATAACCTTTGTTCTTGGGTTTGGTTTGGATGATTTTGATAGCTAGGAATCAAATTAGAATCCCTCTATAGTTGATCCACCACAAGCTTGAACACCCTTGAATGCTAGTTCCACAACTTGCAAGATATGACTCCTTTTCTTATGAAACCAAAGACCAATTCTTTCTAAGAACTTTAGGAGAGTTTTTGGCTGATTTCTTGAAGCAAGAATGATGTACACATGCCCTCAAAATCGTCCACATTATATCCCACCAAAGGCAAAAGAAAAGCACATGCAACTAGCTTAAAAGAAAGATCCATTTGATTTCTATAATCAAAAGCTAGAAGACACAAGGCATCTTCCTTTTCTTTTAAGTTCTTAATGCATTCTTTTCCTTCCAATATGGCTAGTTATATGATGACTAATGAAGTGCTAGTGGGTTGTTATTATTTATAAAACTTAGATAATTATAAGTTTATAAATAATACATCTTCTCATTTCTTTAATGGAATAACATTTAACCCATAATCAAATATATAAATAAACCATCTAAATATACAATCTTAATTGTATAATTATATATATATATACATATATATATATATATATATATATATATATATATATATATATATATATATATATATATATATATATATATATATATAACAATATATATATATTATTTAATTTACTAATTAAATTAAATAAAAGGCTTACTTATAAATTAATTAAATCGTTTAACAATTTAAACAATTTAATTGTTACTTAATTAATTCATCACATATGAATTACTAATCAACCTTTAATTTTGTAGTTATTATTATTTACCTCAAATAATAATAACCTACAAGATTAAATTACAAGTTTAGTATCATTTGATGTTAAATCAAATTTAACGTTTCTAAATGATCAATTGGTGTCAAACTTGTTGTTGGTGTGACCCTATAGGATCATTGTATTATTAGTAATATCATTTTATGATCATCCTTGGGCATATAGAACTAACATAAGGTACCCGACTCATTTCAGCTATTTCTTCGTCTATACTCGGACTTTGAGTCTTACTCAATTTTGCATTACTTTGGATAGGTAGCTCTCCCTTCTTGGAATTTTCCATACTAAACCTTTTCAGTACCTTTTCCAAGTATGTACCCTGACTAAGTCCAATTAGTCTCTTCTTCCTATCTCTCAATATTCTTATCCCGAGAATATAGGCAGCCTCTCCTAGGTCCTTCATGGCGAAACATTTCCCAAGCCAAGCCTTGACATCTTGCAAGGTTGGAATATCGTTTCCCATGAGAAGTATGTCATCGACATACAGCACCAGAAAGGTGACTATACTCCCACTAGCCTTGACATATACGCAGGACTCATCCTCGCTCCTAGAGAAGCCAAACTCTTTGACTTTCTCATGGAAACAAAGATTCCAGCTGCGAGAAGCTTGCTTCAATCCGTAGATTGATCTCTCAAGCTTACACACCTTATTAGGATACTTTGCATCGACAAAACCCTCTGGCTGATTCATGTAAACATCCTCAGTTAACTTCCCATTAAGGAAAGCGGTTTTGACGTCCATCTGCCAAATTTCATAGTCATGAAATGCAGCTATGGCCAGCATAATCCTAATAGACTTTATCTTAGCTACTGGTGAGAAGGTCTCGTCATAGTCAACCCCTGGGGTTTGAGTAAAGCCCTTCGCAACCAGTCTTGCTTTGAAAGTGTGTACTTTTCCGTCCATGTCGGTCTTCTTCTTGAAGATCCATTTGCATCCGACTGTCTTTCGACCCGGTGCGTTGTCAACCAAGTTCCAAACTTGATTATCATACATGGACTTGATCTCGCTATCTGTAATACCGTAATATTAAATAGTAGTGAGATTGCGTTAATTTTAGTATAAATATGGTTAAACAAGTTTTGATATGGATTAAGAGGGTTAGAAACTCATTTAGGAGAAGTTTGAACTTAAAAGTAAAATTCCAGATTCACACGGGTCGTGTAGATTCTACACGGGTCGTGTAGAATCATGCAGTGAGCAAAAGGTTGAGTTCCAGATTCACACGGGTCGTGTAGATTCTACACGGGTCGTGTAGAATCAGGCAGTAAGCAAAGAGTTCAGCACCAAATTCTACAGGGGTCGTGCCAGATCCACACGGGTCGTGCCAGGTTATCACACGGGGTCGTGCCAGATTCCACACGGGTCGTGTAGAATCCGGCAGTTTCCACTTCTTTTGAGGCGGTGGATCCACACGGGTCGTGTGGATTTCCACACGGGTCGTGTGTCGCAACAGGGTATTTTTAAAGGAAAATTTTCTTTCATTTGGGGATAAAACCCATTTCGTTCAGAACTTCTTTTAACCCTAAAAACTTGATTCCACCCTTCCAAAGTCGAGATTAAGGCTTATTGATCACGAATTGAAGCTAGAGATTTATCCTTTGAGCTTGAAAGGTAATCCTCCTTGATTTTTATCTTATTCCAACGGTTGAATCATTGGATTTGAGATAGTTCCTTGTGATTTTGATGAGCCACTTTCAACTAGCACGAATTAGAGTGAGTTTATTTGGATTAGGCTGTGTATGTGAGTTCTAATTCGAGACCCAAGCTAAAGAAATGTTGATTGTTGCATTTCTAGGGTTACATGTGTCTAAGTGATGAAATTGAAAGCTACAACTTTGATATTATTGCTATCCTTTGATTATAACTTGCTTAAATGATACAAGTTCCTTGATTGTGATGAATATTGAGTGTAGTTAAGATCATTCTTCATTTGAGTAATGAAAATGAGATGTTATGCTACAGCTAAGGCTAGGCAGGAGCATACACGGGGTGCAGGAGTTCCACATATCGATTCCACAACAGGTGAGTAGTTAATTATTAGATGATTATGCCTTATTATGATGTTATTTACAGATAAGAAGTAAACTATGTTTAATTTGGTTGAATATAACTAAATTTTGAGTATATGGAAGAAAGAGGAATAGTGTGTGAGACACACTATGGACTGAGATAGTCCATTGAGATACAATCAAATGAGATGATGAATGATGCGATTCAACTAACCTTAAATTACTCACTGAGCTTTCAAAGCTCATAAATTGTTTGTTACTGTGATTTGTGTTAGGTTCTGGTAGTGGTGACCGCAGGAAGCGAAACATGGATGGATAGCTATACATGGACTTGGACTTTGACTTAGATTTAATTGTGTTGCTTTGAAATATGAAGTAAACCCGGTTTTGTTTAATAGTTATAAACAGTTGATGTAATAGTTTGGGACTTGAACTAAGCTTTTGATGACAACCTTGTGTATACTTGTTACTCTTTTTGGGATTATACCTCTAATGATATTATGTTTGACTAAAGAAATTGGTATATCCTAAATTTGAGAAACCTGGTGTTACACTAGCCATGGCCTCTTTCCACTTGGCAGACTCAGGACCCGCCACTGCTTCCTGGTAGTTAGCTGGTTCATCCAAATTTATCAGTGTCCTATCACTGACAAACGTGTCCCCATCCGAAGTTATATGGAACCCATAAAACTCGGGTGGCATGCTAACCCTACCGGAACGCCTAAGAGGTAAGGATACATCTGTCGGACCAACAAGAACTTCTTCCTAATGTTGGTTGCTAGTTTCTCCTAAGGTTGTGTCATCTGATGACTATTGAATTTCTTCCAGATCAATGGTACTCCCACTGTCCTCTTTGAATATGAGCTCTCTCTCTCGAAAGACCGCTCGTCTAGATACAAAGACCACGTCCTCGCTTGGTCTGTAGAATAGATATCCAAAGGACTGTTTAGGATAACCAAGGAAGAAACACCTTTCGCTTCTTTCTGCGAGTTTGTATTGAGTCTCTCGTCTAACGAAAGCCTCACAACCCCAGACCTTGATATGTGCTAACGAGGGAACTTTCCCCGTCCACATCTCATGAGGTGTTTTAGCAACCTTTTTAGTAGGGACAAGATTGAGGATATGGGCGGCAGTCTCTAAGGCATACCCCCAGAAGTGAATGGGAAGTGAAGCTCAACTCATCATGGAACGAACCATGTCCAACAGGTTTCGGTTGCGCCTCTCCGCAACACCGTTCAACTGTGGTGTCCTGGGAGGTGTCAACTGCGAAACTATTCCGCATTCCTTTAGATAGTCTAGGAACTCGATACTTAGATACTCTCCGCCTCTGTCGGACCTGAGCATCTTTATCTTCCTGCCTAATTGATTCTCTACCTCGTTCTTAAACTCTTTGAACTTTTCAAAGGTGTCCAACTTGTGCTTGATCAAGTAGATATAACCGTATCTACTAAAATCGTCGGTAAAGGTCACGTAGAACCGCGTGCCATCCTTTGTGGTTGATCTGAATGGACCACACACATCCGTGTGAATGATGTCCAGCAGACCCTCACCTCTTTCAAAAGACCCTTTGAAAGGTGATTTAGTCATCTTGGCCAACAGACAAGATTCGCATACATCATCCGTCCTGAGTTCGAATGATTCCAACACTCCATCCTTTTGGAGTTAGGCGATGCGTTTCTTGCTGATGTGCCCGAGCCGACTATGCCACAGACATGCCTTTTCTACACCACTAGTAGAATCAGTATAATTTACACTATGTCCTAAATTGTCAACACATTCAACAGTTTCATACACACCATCACAAGGATAAGCAGTAAAAATCAAAATACCATTTTTGAAAATAGAAATCGAACCAATTTTATTATCAAAAGAAAATTGAAATCCTTGTCTGAACAATGCGTGAAATGAAATAATGTTTCTTGCCATTTCTGGCGAATAGCAACAATTAAATAACTCTATACTAACATCACTACTAAGCACTAAACTGTAAACGCCGATCTTGGTAACAGGGGACGATCTCCTATTGCCCATGATCAAGTTCAGTCTACCGTGCTCCACCTCCCTGCTTTCCTTTAGGCCCTGCAGATCAGAACAAATGTGAAAACCACATCCTGTATCAAGGACCCAAGAATTAGAAGATGGTGAGTTTTTAGAGATAGTGTATATACCTGCTGTCGATGGCTTTACTTTCCCATCCTTGACATCCTGCAAGTATTTGGGGCAGCTTCTCTTCCAATGGCCCTTCTCTTTGCAGTAGAAACAGTCGGCTTCATTGGGGTTGGCTACACAAGGAATGTGAGAAGACTTGGTTCTCGAGCCATTGCTGGACGACCCGACCTGAACCTTTTCCCTCCAATTTTGCTTAGGAGGGCCCTTCCTTTTCTTTCCTTTGCCACTTCCAATGGCTAAGACGGGCTGATTAACTAAGGGTACACTTTTACCCTTCATTCCGTCCTCAGCAGTCCGAAGCATGCGATGCAATTCAGTCAGGTTAGCCTGATTGTTGTTCAAATGGTAAGCCAGCCTGAACTGGTCATAAGAACTTGGCAAGGAGTTAAGCACAATGTCAACGGCCAACTCCTCGTTTACAGGCATCACTAGCTTCCTAAGCCGTTCCACGTAACCTTGCATTCTTTGCACATGAGTGCAGATGGACTCTCCATCTTTAGGTTTGCTGTTCGTGAAGTCCTTGACCACCTCGCACCTCTCGATGCGCTCTTGCTTGCGGAACTTTTTCGCAAGCTCTTTGTGCATCTCAAAGGGCCAGTAGTCTTCGTATATCCTTTGCAATTCGGGGTTCATTGTGGCGATCATGATGCAGGCCACTTTGGTCGCATCATCAGAATGTTTTTGGTACGAGGCAATCTCCTCGGGAGTAGCAGTTTCAGGGTCAATATCGACAAGCTCGGTCTCGAGAACATACTCTTTGTTCTCGTACCTCAAATCCATCTTGATATTTCTAATCCAGTCATTGTAGTTTGTTCCGTTCAATTGAACATTGGACCACAATGAGAGGATAGAGGGAACACTGGAGTTTTGGTGGGGAGCGGATTGATCAGCAGAAGACATCTATAAAAGAAGGTAAGTTTAATTAGATACATGTCGGTACTTATAATAACCCAATATAAAATAAGGCTAGGATCCAACTATAACAATTTGCAACATAGAAGAGGGATGCCGTAATCTATAAGCAAATTTTATAAAGGTAGGCGAATGACCATTCAGCCAATTCTACCGCGGAAAAATAATCTTATTATAAATGGAATTCCTAGTTTCTTTTGAGATTTATTGAACTATTCAATAGCATGTTTAATCTCGGATATGCCCCACCGTTTGTGACTAGGATGCCGAGGATCACAAACCGGGTGTGAATAACCATGCAAATTAGCTTGGTACTCTCGGGGTCTATTATCATCTCAAATTGATGTGCCGGTAAACCACACACGCTCCATCAACAATGATAACACCCGAGACACCCATTGCCACTCTTTATGAACCCCCATTGGTGTGCCGGTAAACCACACACGCTCCACCAACGTTTCATAAAGTGCAATGTGCAATTTCATGGGTTAGCATCAAATTCACATTTTTCCCTAAAGTAACTAGATTAGGATTTTGTGTAAGGTTCTAGTACTTTGATCATTATACTTTTAATGATTAAGTGGTCCTAACAAAACTGTTCGGCTAACGACCATCCACTGATCAGGCGAGCGGTGGGCGAGGGTGTTCACCCATTAGACGGCCATTTTATAGGCAGCCTCCTTATACCCACTTATAAACCAGCTTCGTGAATGAGGCCTACTATTGAATTGACTGACCAATTTTATCTTATACATATAGTATTAACAATTAATAACATATATAAGATGTATTTTAAAAAACCTTTAAAATATTCAAGGTTTATCTTTTAATTTTACCAAATTTAACAATTAAATTTTAAATTAAATTAAACCTTAAAATCGATTTAATCAATTTTAATTACCAATAAATTAAATTAATTAAATATAAATATTTTAAACATTTTAAAATATTTTTCCGGATTTATTCCATTAATTTCGCAATTTTAAAATTAATTAAATCCCTTTTGAATTATCTTTTAATTAACAATTAATTAAATAAATTCAAATGAAGATAGGTTTATCCAAATTAATCAAATTAATTAAAACCTATCCTAAACCCCCTAAAAATCGATTTCAAATAATGGGGTTTAAGGTTATCCATTTAATTAACAAATAAAGTTACCAAAAATAGAAAACCTCCTAAAACCCTAAAGCCAAAATCGAAAATTACATGGGGGGATTAGGGTTTCCAAAACCCTAATCCTAAAAGTCGATCCATACAATAATAGGGTTTAGAAGCTTTAAACCCTAAAACAGTTATAGCAATTCAACAAGAAAACAAAAACAGGCTCTGATACCACTGAAAGGTTTTCTGCAAACCATGAACTAAATAACCTAAGTTCACATGCAACCTATGAGGATCTATGTTTTCTTCTAATTGAACATATAACAAAAACCTAGAGGCCAATAAAAGAAACTAAAGATCAAAACAGAAAAACCAACCTTAATTTCTTGGAAGCTGAGCAGCAAAATTATCCTGCCTCAAATGAAAGTCACACCCAAGCTAGGAGATATGTGGATCGAAAATTCCAGAGAGAATGTAGGTTGAAATTGGCGAAAATAATGAGTGCCCAGGGACCCCTATTTATAGTTTCCAGATGACCAGTTGATAAGCCTTAAGAGATAAACCTTTTTGAATTCAAATAAGATAAACCTTTTATCTTATAATTCAAACTCTATTTATCCTTATTTATCAATTTCAAAAAATATATGTATCCATATATAATTTCGACACTCATTGGTCACTCTCACACTGCCACTTACTCAACTATTGAATAATTACAGTTTCAGTCCATGTACCTTTAATTAATTAAATTAATCCTCAAATTAAATCCAATTAATTCCAGATTAATTCCTAATTAATTAATGTAGTTTCTAATTAATATATTATGACTTTAATATATTAATAAACCATATATTTAATTCCTGTTGATTTATTAATCCCATAATAAATCAACCTTTCTCTCTACCGAATTTTCTACCAAACCTCCAGCCATGAGGGCAACCCAAATGGACTGTGCTTCTATTAATTATGTAAAATACTAATTATTAGTCATGGCTTAGACACCTAATCCAAAAACTACTTGGAAGCATTGGTGAGCCCGGTTGCTGCCAATTAAGAGAACCTTAGGACGAGATACAGTCTATGTGACAGTTTGATTGATTTTACACTTGGTCTAAAAACCAGTGGGAGTAATTAAATCATCAAAGGAAAGCAACATGGACAGAAACGTACCTTCAGAACATCTGGTTGAGTGAGACGATACTCAGAGCCAAGTAATTGACTCCGAGAGAAGCAATCTCAATAGAAGATGAAATCTGAAAGGATTCTACATGGCACATTGTAACTCATTAGTGGAGCGCGTGTGGATCACCAGCACACTAATAGGGACTCACAAAGAGTATACCGATACAAAGGTATAAGGGCCCAGGATTGCCCCACGGGTTCTCAAAAATATGTTATCAGAAAGGATATTCAGATTCTCAAAAATATGCCAAAGGATTGGATTTTAAGAAAAGGCTGAAAGATTTCCATTAAGATGTCAGAAAGGTTTAGATTCTCAAAATGTGCCAAAAGTTCTGGATTTTGTAAATAGTCCATAACCGTGTCAAAGCCAGTGGGAGTGTCACTGTTATCTACTATCTCCATATGTGAGTTACATATTGTTTCTAGGAAACGTCTCTTTTCATTACAAAGTGTAATGACTTGGTGTTAAGAGACGGATCGCTATTAAAGACTTAATAAAGATACGGCATACTCAAGTGGTTGTGAACATCTATGAGATAGATCGAAACTCTGCCAAGATGATCTTGATGAGATTCAAGTTGCATAGCCCCGGAAAGGAGTTCCTATCATTACAAAGTGTGATGATTTGGCATGAGAGATATAAAGAAGGTGCAACATACTCACATAATCCATAGACATCTATCAGATAGATGTTATCATCAGTATAAACCTAGCCAAAGTAAGCATGATCTTGGTAAGATTCAAGATGCATGAGAAAAAGTCGTGACACAAGAATTATAAGTAATCCTAAGATTCCAAAAGGGTTTGGGATGATATTAGATCGAATTCCACGAGCGTCTTGGATCGATCAGAAGTGTCATGAACATGTCCTGATAACTTAATGCTTAGAGCATAGTGAGTCAAACTCAGGATATGACGTGGCTGGGAATACTTAATGGATTCTGTACATACGTGAGAAATCATTGGAAAATGATTGGGGTGAATGTTAATAGTAATTTGAAAGGAGTTTCAAATAAGTAAAAGGACTTAATGGTTAAAGAGTTTTGTTGCTATTCCGATAGAGCGCGTATGGGGTAACCGGCACATCATAACACCTCGAAATAGTCTTAGGGTGCAGTCATGTAGACTAAAGATCCCAAGAACCATGGAAAGTCACAGTACACAGAATGGAGATGTAAATGAGAATGACGATATATGACTAAATTGAGATATCATCGGAAGAATGTCTGATTGGATAAAGTGTATCAGTGTATGACATTTAGATACATAGAAAGAGTGAAAGGTCATATAGACATAGATACATAACATGAATTAAAAGTTTAAAAGGAATCTAGAAACCGATAATAGTTTTATGAAGAATCCGACTTGGTGCTTACCTCGTGGAGACTTGGTAATAAGCATGAGTGGCTACCAGTTAGATTTTAAGTTTCAATTTTGCATGTTTCACTTTCCGAATAATTTGATTATTCAAAAGTCCACAGTTGCTCATACTTTTCGGGAGTAAGTATGAACGAAGACTGTCGTGAATTGGTTTGTAGATTGTCTAAGGAGTTAGACATTGTAGTAAAACTGCTGCAACGTTCACGAGTACTTAGAAATAGAGATTTGAGTATTGGATAAACCCGCGCTCAATAGATTGCTTCATGGATTACATCACGAGCAATGTTGAGACGATAATATCGTATGATCTTGAAGCGGAGACATATAAGTTGAAATTTACGAGTCGATTGTGCATTAATAATGCGTAAACGCATCGGTAACTCGATGCTATAAAACGCATTGTTGTGTACGATTTTGACTAGTAAAAGACACAAGCATATGAGTCGAAGCTTATTCGTTCCTTGACCCTGATGGGAAACAGATATCTGTTGGACTCTCGATGATTTTGAAGTTGACTAAAGTGCTGGCCAGCCTGGACTAAATTGATGTGTTCAATTAGAAGTTCTAAAGTCATAAGCAGAATCGGAAATCGAGAAACAGAGTATCGGACAGAGATTGATCTCAATCCATGTCCCATGTCTGAGAATATCTTTTTGGACGAAGGATCATATGATCACTTATCTTTGGACAGAACTGATTGGGTCAGAGTTCAGGAGCAGTTTCTAGGAAACTGAGATTAATCAGAAGGTAAATGGACAATTAAAGTCATAGACTTATCCAAGTGAGAGACTGTTGGATTTGATGTCTAAGCCATGACTTATAATTGTATTTGTCTTATTAATTGAAACAAACTCTATTTGGGTTGCCCTCATAGCTGGAGGATTAGTGTAGAGTTCAGTAGAGATAAATGTTGATTTATTAATTGTTTAATAAATCAATAGAAATAAATAAATTGTTTATTAATATATTTAAGTGTTAATATATTAATTAGAAACTATAATAATTACTTAGAAATTAATCTGAAATTAATTGGATTTAATTCAGTGATTAAATTAATTAATTAAAAGTGCAGGGACTGGTTCGTATTTATTCAATAGTTGAATAACTAGCAAGTCAGTTGCCAGGGGCCAAAAGTGGCGCCAACTATGGAGGCTCCTCCAGGTTGGTGATGTAACGCCCAGTTTCAACACAGAGTATGCCCAGAAAATTTTTCGCATTTATAACATAAATAGTATAATTGGGTACTCGTGTGTTCCGGAATCTACAAGAAGTTATCATCGAGAATCGTCCCACGATCCGAGCCGGGCGCTACAACTGCTAACCTGCACACAACATAACACAAACACGTAAGCTACAAAGCTTAGTGAGCAACACTACAACTACATGAATAACTTATTTAAAATGTAATACATCACCCAACTCGTGGGTGTAGTTATTCCCTACAACAATTTATAAGTACTGGTTAATATAAACATATCAAACCAGCTATACTTCATTATTAATAACTACAAGTATTCTTTCCGTAATTACATTGGTATCTACCGATACCTAAGCTACTAATAAACAAGCACGGTGTAATACATGCAACACAAGTATACACCTAACCGACAACTCGATATCACTACTTGATATCACCACACGGTATTTCATCACACTGATTTCCAATACGAAACCTTTTACTCTATAACCTTTTTGATCACAAGCACAAGGCTTTATATCCGACTCTTCTTTATTCTCTACGGTTTCGAATCATCAAATCTCACCACTATCCTTATAATAGTATGAGCACAAAAGTTCTATAGGCAATTAAGCCCTACTTATTAGTCATAGAAGCCAACATTGGTTTCACAAAGGTTCTTACCATATGTTAGGTAGTTAAACCCAACCACATAGCCATAAAGGCTATTATATTTGGATATCAACTCCAAATCTCTATACAAATAAATTCTATGTCTGCTCTACACTTGGGTATCAACCCATCACATGTAAACACAAAAGGTACACGACATGTCCCGATCTCGTCTAGACTCACGGCTTATCCGGTCTTGTCTTTTCACTGACTCACGGCTTATCCGGTCTTGTCATTTCATTGACTCACGGCTTATCCGGTCTTGTCATTTCATTGACTCACGGCTTATCCGGTCTTGTCATTTCATTGACTCACGGGCTTACCCCAATCTTGCCCTTTCATGGACTCAAGGGCTTCCCCGATATTGTCTTTTCCCAAAACTATTACAAGTTATAAGAGTTTAACCAATGTTATATTTGGACGATGAGCCCAATCTCCTAGCCACAAGGGCCGTATAGTTAGAACCATATAGGTCCTCACTCGACCAATAAGGTCTGTATGAACCGTACAAGTTCCCACATTATATTTTGGGTAATTTAACCCAATCATTTGGCCATAAAGGCTCAACACCACGACTGTAAAGTACTCATGCCCAATAGTCCCTGCATACCTGTAAAATCACAAGTATCGTATATATATATACACTACATCATACTACATATATTTCACCATATATATATATATATATATATATATATATATATATATATATATATATATATATATATATATATATATATATATATATATATTCATTTTGCATAGGATTTCTCTATGTGTCTACATAATTTACATGTAATTTACTACATGTATCATCTTGCATATAACTACAAAACTCACATGTAATAACAAGTGATTTCTAACACTTGATACACCTGATTTACATAGTAATTTCTACATGTTTGTGAATCATCTAGCATCATAAACATATATAACATGTTACAACCAACATGTGAGTAGAGTTACTCACCTGGTATTGAGACTCTTTATAGTTCTAGTTTGCACCACCGAGGCTATCAAAAACCTTTAAGGTTTTCCTGCACCTACACAATCACACACACACACCGTGTAGAGGTGAAAACTTTGTTTTTCAATCATCTAGGTTTGAAACTCGATTTCAATAGCTAAGATTCGAGTTTAGAAGTATCTCAACACTTCCCAAACATGTGTATAAGTTAAATTTCTAGTTATACACAGGTGGTCCTTCACCACAACTCGAAACCAACTCCAAAAGATCAAAATCGATCTTTCAAAAGGGATAGAAGTGAACACCTTACCTTTAACTAGCCAAATATCGAAAATCACTTCAATCCAACGTGAATTGGCCTTCAATTTGGTCCAAGAACGAAAGAGGGATGATTCTAGGGTTAAAGAGAGGTTTTTAATCGAGAGAAATCTGACCAAAAGATGGATTTTCGCGACTTAAATGGGTGGGGCCTGTGCGCAGCACGACCCGTGTCCAAAACTACACGGCCGGTGTAGTTTACGGTATAGATTTGAAGTTTTGGTCTGCAGAACTACACGACCCGTGTTAGAATTACACGACCCGTGTAATTCACTGTAAGAATTCATCAACTTATTACACGACCCGTGTAACCTTCGGTATACCCCATAAGTTTAAAAATACTTCCCTACACGACCCGTGTAATTCCTACACGACCCGTGTAACCTGCTTCTAGTATTTTTCAACTTCAAATTCCTTCCAAATGAAATTCTAACCATCCAAACTTTTGCAATAATCCAACTAATCTTAATTACCTTAAGATTAATATATAAATACTTACCGAAAGTAACATGGTGTTACAAATTCTTCCCCCCTTCAAAAGATTCCGTCCTCGGAATCTCGTTGCAACTTATCAAATTGCTTAATGTTTCATTATAAACTTACATTCTCATTTAGGTTCGAATTCCCATTACACGATAGGAACTCCAACTTCTATTCATTCTCATCTTGGTGGTGATGGGTTTGATTGCTAAGGAAATGGTCCTATCAATCACAACCGAGATCACATTCATATAGTTCTATACATACTATATTAATCTATTTTCCTTACTGTATACGTACATCTATCTTTGCATTATAAAATATAATCATTCATGATCTCTACGATGTATATTCATTTACACATACACAGTCACAACCTGCTACATGGTTGTACAGTATTTGATATGCAACTACTACATATCTTTACTGCTACTTATGATCACAAAATAGTCATGATATGATTGCTACATACTACATATGATCACTAGATATTCACTAAGTGATCACCATACACATAACATATGTTATACAAAACATCTATTACACGTCTATTTTGTTCTCAAACAACACATTACACATAGTAACTATGTTCTCGTCTCGTCACTACTTATAATCTATCTCACTATTACAATAGTGAATTGGACTGTCTTCTTTTGCTCAGCACTACGAGCCGTACATACTCAGTTTATCAAACCATGAGTATCTGCTTAGTGCATCTTACCAGTCACAACTGTTCTACATACTAGACTTCAACACGTTTAGTATTAGCTACACATTAGCATATTACATATGATATACCACAATGTAAAAATTGGTTGGCATGTACTTTGCATACACAATCCCAACCAATTACTACTTAACTCATAGTTCTTACATTGTATATAACATTATACCACCATTCAACTTCACTACATAGTACCCTAGTACTATACGCTGCATGGTATCTTCATACCAATTATCATAAAGTGTCACCGATCGATACCCCGTATCAATCGTCACAAAATTTTAAATCACGGTACCTCGTACCGTCTGCTACTGTTACCAATCAATACCCGCTCACGGTACTTTTTATTGTTCTCCAATTAAATCGTGGCACCTTGTACCATTCTCCGATCTCAGATGCATTCATGAATAAATGATCTTCGAGGAGGTAACTACTTTCTTCACAGTTAAAACACGCCTCTTTTGTCTAAGTATCAACATACTTTTAACTATTATGCAATTTATACAACGTATACTCGTCAGTGGGAAATTTGTTACATAGCTAATCAATTACATTCTTCATACAAAAGAAACACAAACTCTTCGTTATGTGTTACTTTTCAGCTACTACTATCACTGTCTATACACAGAGTTCCTCAGAACCTCTAACAGCAATATATACATACATGTATACAATACACAACAAGGTTAGCTAGTACACATACTTTATTCTTAATATTTTTCGTCTTGGGTAGTGACTAGTTTGATTTAAGAAAACAAGATTATTTCAATCACAACTGAAATCACTATAATACTCACCTCAGTATAAATCTTAATAGCTATTTCATTCCAACCATACACAACTCTTTTAAAGCTAACTTTTTCCTTTGTTAGCATTCCTAACAAGGAATGATCACAACTTCTCAATAAGTTATACATGGCTAAACAATGACATTCTAACATCCTGGCTTAGCCAGCCAAAGTGTTTGTTTCTATCTTTCCCAACTGCATAAGTTGTATTTAAACAATCTAATTATTCTTTCATACACCCATTCCACTAGTAAGAAAAGGGAAGTGATTCTCATTTAAACATCTGGGACCACTTATTTTAACGTACCACATTTATAGAATTTAATCATATAAATTCCACAATATCGGTTCACCACGAACCCAAAGTCTGTTACTTATAATATTCCAGCCACAAGGGCTTAATTGAATAGCACATAAGGCTATTCACCTCTTCTTTAACATCTAAACGTTATTTCACAGAGTTTTGCTAATACTTGCCACCAATATGGTGCAATTCTTCCAAAGGAAACATTGGTAACAATTCTTCCTTACCATATTCCACACATTTACCGACTCTATTAAAATTTCAATATATGTCGATCACTTTCTACCAACATTGACTGGTCCATTCTCATCTAGACCCTTACCATGGTGTGGTCTACGGTCATTTTTCCAGTCACCGGCTCTAGCTAAATACTCGTTATTTCAAAGAATAATTTACATACCTTTTTCTATAATGACTGCCTACAACTCCCGTGGACATTTTACTACTTTCATTCTTTCTCTATTCATCGAGCCTTAAAACGACTCGTCTGCTTTCCGTGTACACCCGCAATTCTGTCGGATTTCTTTTTCCTGGGCCACTAGCCCCTCTTTGTACCAAGTCTTAAAACAAACCCGGCCACCACTCGGGCTCTCAGCCCTAAATTTCGAAAATCGGATTACTCCGAATACTTCACATACTTCAAAATTCAGCAATAATCAGGTCATATATATAACACGCATGTTAATATATACCTAATTTAACAATACATTCTACCATCTTTCAAGGTTTAAGTCTAGGGATTTACTCTACAAACACCTAGTTCACTTAAACCACGGCTCTGATACCAACTTGTAACGCCCAGTTTCAACACAGAGTATGCCCAGAAAATTTTTCGCATTTATAACATAAATAGTATAATTGGGTACTCGTGTGTTCCGGAATCTACAAAAAGTTATCATCGAGAATCGTCCCACGATCCATGCCGGGCGCTACAACTGCTAACCTGCACACAACATAACACAAACACGTAAGCTACAAAGCTTAGTGAGCAACACTACAACTACATGAATAACTTATTTAAAATGTAATACATCACCCAACTCGTGGGTGTAGTTATTCCCTATAACAATTTATAAGTACTGGTTAATATAAACATATCAAACCAGCTATACTTCATTATTAATAACTACAAGTATTCTTTCCGTAATTACATTGGTATCTACCGATACCTAAGCTACTAATAAACAAGCACGGTGTAATACATGCAACACAAGTATACACTTAACCGACAACTCGATATCACTACTTGATATCACCACACGGTATTTCATCACATTGATTTCCAATACAAAACCTTTTACTCTATAACCTTTTTGATCACAAGCCACAAGGCTTTATATCCGACTCTTCTTTATTCTCTACGGTTTCGAATCATCAAATCTCACCACTATCCTTATAATAGTATGAGCACAAAAGTTCTATAGGCAATTAAGCCCTACTTATTAGTCATAGAAGCCAACACTGGTTTCACAAAGGTTCTTACCATATGTTAGGTAGTTAAACCCAACCACATAACTATAAAGGCTATTATATTTGGATATCAACTCCAAATCTCTATACAAATAAATTCTATGTCTGCTCTACACTTGGGTATCAACCCATCACATGTAAACACAAAAGGTACACGACATGTCCCGATCTCGTCTAGACTCACGGCTTATCCGGTCTTGTCTTTTCACTGACTCACGGCTTATCCGGTCTTGTCATTTCATTGACTCACGGCTTATCCGGTCTTGTCATTTCATTGACTCACGGCTTATCCGGTCTTGTCATTTCATTGACTCACGGGCTTACCCCAATCTTGCCCTTTCATGGACTCAAGGGCTTCCCCGATATTGTCTTTTCCCAAAACTATTACAAGTTATAAGAGTTTAACCAATGTTATATTTGGACGATGAGCCCAATCTCCTAGCCACAAGGGCCGTATAGTTAGAACCATATAGGTCCTCACTCGACCAATAACGTCTGTATGAACCGTACAAGTTCCCACATTATATTTTAGGTAATTTAACCCAATCATTTGGCCATAAAGGCTCAACACCACGACTGTAAAGTACTCATGCCCAATAGTCCCTGTATACCTGTAAAATCACAAGTATCGTATATATATATATACACTACATCATACTATATATATTTCACCATATATATATATATATATATATATATATATATATATATATATATATATATATATATTCATTTTGCATACTTCTCTATGGTTGCTAAGTACCCTTTAAGAAAACCATTAATATCCTAGTTGTACCTATTCACAAAGTACTCGTCTAGTGATATATAAACTGTACTTCAAATGAACACGAGGTTCTCATCTTAATGCTAGTTACTTCACATCGTAACCATAAACTTCTAGCACATATAATCACATAGGATTTCTCTATGTGTCTACATAATTTACATGTAATTTACTACATGTATCATCTTGCATATAACTACAAAACTCACATGTAATAACAAGTGATTTCTAACACTTGATACACCTGATTTACATAGTAATTTCTACATATTTGTGAATCATCTAGCATCATAAACATATATAACATGTTACAACCAACATGTAAGTAGAGTTACTCACCTGGTATTGAGACTCTTTATAGTTCTAGTTTGCACCACCGAGGCTATCAAAAACATTTAAGGTTTTCCTGCACCTACACAATCACACACACACACACACCGTGTAGAGGTGAAAACTTTGTTTTTCAATCATCTAGGTTTGAAACTCGATTTCAATAGCTAAGATTCGAGTTTAGAAGTATCTCAACACTTCCCAAACATGTGTATAAGTTAAATTTCTAGTTATACACAGGTGGTCCTTCACCACAACTCGAAACCAACTCCAAAAGATCAAAACCGATCTTTCAAAAGGGATAGAAGTGAACACCTTACCTTTAACAAGCCAAATATCGAAAATCACTTCAATCCAACGTGAATTGGCCTTCAATTTGGTCCAAGAACGAAAGAGGGATGATTCTAGGGTTAAAGAGAGGTTTTTAATCGAGAGAAATCTGACCAAAAGATGGATTTTCGCGACTTAAATGGGTGGGGCCTGTGCGCAGCACGACCCGTGTCCAAAACTACACGGCCCGTGTAGTTTACGGTATAGATTTGAAGTTTTGGTCTGCAGAACTACACGACCTGTGTAATTCACTGTAAGAATTCATCAACTTATTACACGACCCGTGTAACTTCTACACGACCCGTGTAACCTTCGGTATACCCCATAAGTTTAAAAAGACTTCCCTACACGACCCGTGTAATTCCTACACGACCCGTGTAACCTGCTTCTAGTATTTTTCAACTTCAAATTCCTTCCAAATGAAATTCTAACCATCCAAACTCTTGCAATAATCCAACTAATCTTAATTACCTTAAGATTAATATATAAATACTTACCGAAAGTAACGTGGTGTTACAGGCGAAAACCCTAATTAGGGTTTAGGAGATCTGGTCCAAGCGGTCAACAGGCTTGCCCACTTTGGAGGCTCTTCTAGGGTTTCAGCTGTAACCCTAGGAGGCTATAAAAGGAACCCTCTGGTACCCTAAAACCTGCGCCGCCCATAACTCTCTGGAACTCTGTTGGATTCTCTCCTCCTTGCTTTGGATGTGACTTTCATTTGAGGTAGGATCTCTTTGCTGCTAGCTTCAAGAACAAGATCAAAAGGTTGGTAATTCTTATTTTGATCTTTAGAAATAAATGTTGGCCTTAGGATTTTGTTATATGTTCATAAGATAGAAAAACATAGATCCTTCATTAGGTTGCATGTGAACTTAGGGTTTCTAGTTCAAAGTTTGTGCAAAACCTTTCATAAAAGACTATGACTGTGAGACCCTATACCATCCAGGGATGGCGAATGTTGTTATAGATTCTTTGATTCGAAAAGTACGACCTCTCCAAATTTTTTCAGCTCAGATGGGTGTAGCAAGTCGATTGCCCGAACTGATCCGGGAAACAAAATTCAAAGCAAGCAAAGGAAAAACACGTAAAAGGTGAACGTATGACGGGCTACATGAAACATCTTGATAAAAGTCCTAGCAGTTGAAGGCTTTCATGGGACGCGTATGGGTACCCAAGTATGGTGAAACACAAAGATTATTGTTGGAAGACGCTCATTATACATGATACACCGTCCATCCAGGCAGCATAAAGATGCATCAAACTTTAAAACCTTTGTACTGGTGACCCGAAATGAAATGCAATGTGAGAATATTTGTAGAAAAATGCCTAACGTATCTACACGTAAAAGGTAATAATCATAAGTTATATAGGAAAATCCAGCATTTTCTTGTCCCAGTTAGGAAGTGGGACGAAATTACCATGGATTTCGTTACAAAGCTACCTCGAACCCCGCGAGGGCATGACTCCATTTAGGTTATTATAGATCGTTTGACTAAATCGACACAATTTGCACCCGTTCATGAAAATTATCCGGTCGATAATTAGCCAATATTTACATCAAAGAAGTAGTCCGTCGACATTGCGTGTTGCTCTCTACTGTGTCTGACAGGAACGATCGATTTACATCATAGTTTTGGAAGAGTTACCAAAGACGATGGGCTCCAAAGTACTGCTGAGCACAACTTATCACCGTAGACAGACAGACAAAACGAGAGAACAATTCAGACTTTAGATGATATGTACCTGTATCATTGATTTTGGTGGAAGTTGGGAGGATTATTTCCCATCGGTAGAATTTTCATATAACAATAGCTATCATTCTAGCATTTAGATGGCCCTGTATGAAGCGTTGTATGGTGCATCCTGTCGCATACCTACTTGCTGTACAAAGGCGGGGGGAAAGGCCTTTAGCTGGACCCGATATTGTTGCTCAAATTGGTTTTATGGATTCCTTAGGAATACATAAGACCATATGAGGTGATTTTGCTATAATTTGAGTACTTATGTGTACATAATTGTCATTATAGTTTTGATTTTGGAGCTATTACACCTTCGTGGCTTACATCCGAGTATTCCCGCCTTACTATTGGCTTATATTACGAGGTGGGTAACCGTTATCTTCCTGTTGTACTTGTGTTGTGATTATATTATGGTGTTGAAGCCTTTGTGGCTTATTGTGGATTTTCCTTCGTTGATGGTGGTGATTGATCATCGTTGGGGGGGTGTAGCGAGCTTAATGCTCGAGACCACATGGGTCGAGGAGGTGACGAGAATTGGTGGCTATGGTTATCATGTTGTGGTGGGAATGCTGAGACAATGTTGAAATATTGAACTTTGTGATTGTGGTTATTTCCCCCTTTCCTTATGATGGTTGATTATAGTTATTCACTAAGCTTTCATTATTACTGTTATTGTTACTAACCCTACAGGACCTATTGAGACTGTGAGAAGTAAAGGTGTAGCTGGACCATAGGATGGAAGTCCTGCATCTTTTTACTGTATAGTTATGATGTATTAGTAACAAATGGCTCGAGAACTTTGTATGTATTTTGTGTTCCTTTTGATACAGCTTGGTATTCAATTGGGAAAAAGGACCGAACTTGAGTTATTGTTTAAGCACAATCTTGTATTTGTTTTTGTATAAGTTTTTCAAGCAACAAGTATTACAAGATCTTAGATTTTTAATTTGCTTGCTTTTAATAAAAATGATTATCATCTATTAAAAATATTATTCATTAAGTCATAATCTTATAAGTTTTTTTATTAAACGTCAAATCAATATAACATTTTTATATAATTGAGATATATAAGATTGCTTTTGAAAACACCTTATTTTTATGGTTAAATGTAAGCAATGCAGTTTTATTGATTAATTTATTATAACACACTAATATTATTATTATTTATTTTCAAAATCAGCTTATTGAACTTTAAAATAACAATTTGATCCACATATTATCCAAACTCAAAATGAAATGCTCTTCAAAATAGTTAGGCTAATTGATTATAATAACAAAAAAATAACAACGAACTTGATTCAATGTAAAGGCAGTTTGCCTAATCAGTTTTTACTTATTAGTATTTGACAGACATGTCGCTATTTATTGTTAACCTGATTATTTATATATGATTTTAGTAAAGTTGGTCACTATAAAAATGATTTTAGTAAAGTTGGATGCTATAAAAAATAATTTCATAAAATCACATATTATTTTTATAAAGTTGGATGCTATAAAAAACATTGAAAGTAGGATGCTTTAAATACAATTTTCTATGAAGTAAGATGCTATAAAAATGATTTTCATAAAGTTGGGTGCTATAAATTTTTTTCTTCATAAAATCATAGTTTATTTTCTTAATGCTGGATGCTATAAAAAACCATTAGAAGTAGGATGTTACAAAAATGATTTTTATAAAGTTTTTTTTCATAGCTAAATTCTCTTTTTTTTAAGTGTTAAATAACATCTTACATACGATAAACTTGCCAACATACATTCAATTTAATATCTATTAAAATAGAGTCATATTTCTAAAGCATCCATTAATTTGAAACTCTCATATCTTTATATATTTCAATGACTTTTGAAATACTTTTTAATAATGATTACTAATTGTTTTAACATCACATAGGTAATTTATCAATTTAAACATGTTAATTAATATAAAATGTTATTATATTAAATTTTTAAATATAAAACCTAAATAGAGATGTAAATTTATTCAAAACCTATTTTTTATAATAATTTATTTTTTTATATTTAATTGTCTTTTAAATTAATTAAAAATAATAAGAGAGAGGAGATAAAAGGATGGGGTAAAAAAGATAAAGCCAAAATTAAATAAATGAAAAAGGTGTAATGTAAAGATAACGAGAGGGGAGCGGATAGAGAGAGAGAGAGAGGGACATATAGAGAGAGAAAGAGAGAGATATAGAGAGAGAAAGTTTGTCACTGAGAGAAGAGAGAGAGAGAGAGAGAGGGGGAAGGGGAAAATCAATTGGGTAAAAATTGTGTATATTTTTATATATGTGAAAGAGAGTAGCCATGGTGTCCGACCAAGAGATAGCTAAAGGAGTTGAGATTCTTCTCAGTCAATCCGACCCCAAATCATTCACAACCCTCAGCGATGTTGTTCACCAGCTCGGCCAAAAATTAGGGTTTGATTTGTCTCATAAAGCCGTCTTCATCCGTGACCAAATCAATCTCCTTCTCTTCCGATCACAATCTCACCACCAACACCCACCAACACCACAGCCACCGCCTCCGCCGCAGTCCTCCGTCACTACCTCGGGGATTGCGAAAGACCATTTTGCCCTACAGCAGCAGCAGCAACACGCGCAATATCATTTCACCCAACCACAGCATCATGTCCATCCTCCTCCGTCTCAATTTCACCATGCTCATTTCGTTCATCAACAACAGCAGCAACAGATACATCAGCAGCAACAACAACAGCAACATCAACAGCAACAGCAACGCCAGCGTCACCCTGTTGAACTTAATTTCAGTAAGCCATCGCCTCCATCGCAGGCGGTGCCGGTGGTGCCTTCTCCTTCTCCGCAGCAGTCTCAATTGCAGCCTTTGCCGGAGGCAAAAGTTGAGGGAGGAGTTGTTGTTCAGGACGTGGCTCGGAAATCGTCTGAAAAGCCCAAAAAAGCGTACGCCTTTCATCCATCTCTCTCATTTTGTATCAATGTTTTGAATAGTAGTTCTTGCTTATCCGTAGGTTAGGGTTAGGGTTACGAATTAGGACCCTCTCTTAATCCTAATTTTCGACAAGGGTACCATGAACAAAAGTTATTACTTCAAAAAAACAGATAACTTTATAAACTAGCATAACCATATTTATCCATCCAAGCACCCTATTTCAGGATTAAAACAGATAGTGATTGAATATACCAACTAAGTCAAGATTACTCATTCTTGAAATTATCAAATTTTGTCAATGACTTGTGTTGTTTTGGTGTGATCTCAGTGGTTCAACTGGAACCAAAAGAAGGGGTGGACCAGGGGGTCTGAATAAACTGTGTGGTATTACACCCGAGCTTCAAGTTATTGTTGGCGAGTCAGCATTATCAAGAACCGATGTACGTACGATTCACAAATCAAAATTGACCATTTTGTCCCTGTATAAACATAACCCTAATACATAATGTTCGTAACAGATCGTGAAACAACTATGGGCATACATCAAGAAAAACAACCTCCAAGATCCCGGGAACAAGAGAAAGATCATTTGTGATGATGCTTTGCGTGTTGTTTTTGAAACCGATTGCACCGACATGTTCAAGATGAATAAGTTGCTTGCCAAACATATCATCCGACTCGAGCCCACAAGTATGTAATAAAAGTAAAACCAATCATCACATATTTCCTAATTCATAAAGAAATTTCTTAAATTCATCACTTTTTATTTGCAGAAGAATCCTCACGGAAAAAGTCAAAAGTCAATGTTGACCCTGTGGTTGAAGATACAAATACAAATACAAATGCAAATACGGATGTTGTTACTTGTCAAGTTATAATATCTGAAGCACTTGCTAACTGTCTTGGTACTGTAGAAAGAGAAATGTCTCAATCTGAGGCTTTGAGACTTGTTTGGGAGTACATAAAAGTCAATAATCTTGAGGTATGTATAATTGTATATGTCTATGTCTATATTATATTGTCAAATGTCTAAAATACCCTTAATGATAGGATCCTGGAAATCCGGTGATGATTGTATGTGATGAAAAGCTTAAGGAGCTTTTTGGATGTGAGAGCATTTCTGCAATGGGAATACCAGAGTTGTTGGTCAGTCACCATTTATTCGAGCAATAGTTACATGGACTGGTAAATATATTTTAATTTCATTTGGTAAAAAAATAAAAAGTTGATTTTGAAATTGGTGAATGATTATTTGTTTGTTTGTTTTCAGATATGAAGGAATTGAGGGTCTGACATATGTGAAGAAAGTAGTAGTAAAGTTTTAAAGTTTGTTTGAGATGGTTTAGATTTCGAGACTTGTTTTTAATGTAAAAATCCAAGAAATGGTGATTTCTTGTTGATGTTATGATGTTTAGTTGTGTTTACCCTTGTAAATGCCTAACCGTGGACACAAGAATGTAGTGGTCAAACAACTAGTCTTTAATGGAAGGATTTCTTTTAGAATCTTGTCGATTAATTCATTCATTTTGCTTACATTCTTTTATGATGTATGATGTATGATGTATGATGTATGATAATATGATGCGTGATGTTTGATATATGATATTTAGTTTCTTGTTGGTATACATGTAGAAATGATTTAGGGAATGAGAGCTTTTATGGTCAATATATTACTTTTATGTAATTTTTGTCCAATTTATCTTGGTTATATATCATGTCGTCTTGAGGTGTTTGAAAATTGTTTTTTACCTTCAACACGGAATTTAAAGTAAACAATTATAGTTTTCACTAAATACGCAAGAAAGCTATTCGATTATTAAACTTTGTTTATACTTTTTTATTAATAATTTTCTCTACATACGCAAGAAAGTTGTTCAATTATAAAACTTTGTTTATATTTTTTTATTAATAAATGAATTGGTGCATTTGTTATTGTTGTTTTTGTTACATAATCTATAGATAATAATAATATGTATAAATTAACGTTTACAATTTATTTAAATGCTCACGTTGATTGAGGTTAATTGAGATTATTGGACTAAACCAATAATAATACGTAAGAGCATTGTATGACAGGTCGATGATGTAATCAAATGTCAAAAGTCAACGATTAACACTGAGATAGCACCGCTATCTCCAAACAGATTGGGGTCTTCACGACAGATAGCAGCACTATCTCCATAGATAGCGTCGCTATCGATGAAATTTCCTAAAACTTCATTAAATACTTAATCCATTAAGTCAGGGGCTACAACTTTCTAGAACTCATCCATTAGCTCTGAAATCCCATAAAAATCCAAACTTTCTTGACATCATGCATGTCACATCTCATACTTAGGACAAAAGGTGAATCAAACTTATGCTTAATCACTTGATGGTCAAAAATCACATCCCTAATCTGATCCAGAGAAGAAAACCTACTAATCCAAGGGACCAAAAGGCATGGAGTTGCCCCAACTCCAACACCAATCCAAAACAAGATCCAAACTTCTAAATACTTAACTTAATCAAGAAAATGATCTAATACAATGCACAAAACAAGTAAGAACAACTTACAAAGTTACAAAGGTCCATATCTGGTGTTTGAGGTGGATTCCTAGTTGAAAAGGATGCCCAAGCTCCACTTCTACAATCTTCCTTCTCCAAAATGATCCTCAAGCAAGCTTTAAGCTAAAAATCTCTCTCTCAAGCCTCCAACACATTTTTAGAGCTCCCAAGGGTGAAATAAAGGGATAAGGACGGTTGCTAGGGTTTTAAAATCCTTAAATATGGCCCAAGGCCCGAGATCTAGGACTTTATGCAATCAGAGGCAGATAGTGGCTCTATCTCTTAAGCGTCACTATCTCCACGATCGTGGGAAACCACGTTTCACAAGATAGAGTCGCTATCTCCAAAGATAACGATGCTATCTCCCATTTTTCTTAAAACAAATTCCTTTAAGTCCACACTTGGCTATTCCGGAAATATGGTCTTACAGACAGTAAGAGATTGTTTACACAAAACAAAAATCCGTTTACACAATATAGAAAACATAATGGTATCCTACGATTGTCTAGAAAAAATAAGACAAACTCAATTCGGAAAGATTATAAGACGAAGAGAAACTTTGTTTAGGACTGTTGAATATCCAAATGTTTTTCTGAATTAAGCCAGCAAAATAACATTAGTTACAAACACAAGTGACTGAGGCTCATGTTTAACACACTTCCCTTAAACATATTCGCTGTTTGTTTCCAGAGTACAACAGTCGAAGCAGGAAGTACTGCCGGAGATGACACTTGCCTGAAAACGTTCGTCGGAAAAATGTATGTAGAGAAAAGGAAGAGTTGAGAATGAAAGCCAATTACTGTTTATATACTGGTTTCTGTAGCAGTCGTAATTAAATGGATTAATTACGCATTAACTCACATTTAATGCATCAATTACAATACCTTAAAGCTGACAAAAAATTAGCAAAAATGTGGGTTGCATGAGCCTGAAATTTCGGAGCTACATTCGTGTTTGCAGGTCGCACCCACATACAAGTTCGGTGAATTTAGCCTATGAAATCCAAATTTGCATCCCCGTCCCTACGCACATGTAGGTGTTGGAGTAAAACCATACATAGAAGCTTATAAGCTCATTACGTATCTATGCTTATAAACCTACAAAGAGTTTACATTTTCTTCACATGTGGGACACATTCCCATACCCACTTAGTTTTGCTAACGTTCTTTCTAGATACCCAACTTTGAGGATCAATATCTCATTCACAAATACTCCGTTTTAGACAATTATATATCGTCTCGAATCTCTCACAGATGAGAGTACTAACCCACTAAGCGTTAACAATCTATATAACATAAAAATGTGTCCAAAGTTAGGAAAAATACATTGTTTTTACTAAATTTCCAAACAAGCATGACTGTTAGAAAAAAGGTTCTTCTGCCAACCGATGCTTTAGCTTATTACATATAATGACACCATGATTAGGTTTGCATGTCATGGTTAAAGAAGCATCATGCCCACCTTCATGCTGAAATTAAAGCCATTTAAGTTAGTTTAAGATTGTTCATCGTATTCCAAAGTGATAAAACTCATTCTAGAAATGTTGAAAGGCCAGTTCAATACGAAAGAATAGGCATATTAACACCCTAATACTAGTTCTCAAAGTTATTTAAGGCTAAAAAAACCATTCTATGGTTTATGATTTGAAAAATCGACGATATTCCAGACTCATTCTTCGTATTCCTAATTAAGTTTTCATATTGCAGAGTATGTGAATTTAGTTTCTAACACAGTAAAATTGAAAGAAATAAGTAAAGATAACAAGTACGTACACATAAGATCTCAACATCATCAAGACCAACTACCTTTGTCATATACTACACAGACTCCCAAATAGTGTTCCGAGATGGTAGTGAGTGCCACATTCTAGAATTCTTTTTATTAGGTGAACCTTTCAATCAGATTGTATATGAATCAGACATGTATCATAAATAGTATGGAATGACCCATTCCATAATTATTGGTTACATTGCTAATATTCCAAAAAATAGATTGTATTTCGTATATATCATTCTTAAACATGAAAATATCATATTTGTCTAGCCTAATTTCTAAATATCATATTTACCCTTCATAAACTTTCAAAATATCGTATTTTTCTAAATTCCTTATTTTTAACATTTTATAATCATTTTATCAATCGACTATTATGCACCTGTTATAAATATAACTTTAAAATATTTAAAATCAATTTAATGAGCACTCGTTGTTGGTCTCACCTAATCCATATCGTCTATTCTTTGACACATGGGTTCGTTGTGTTGTCTCCACTGATTTTGTCTTCGTTTACCCCCTTCTCCATTTCTCTCCTATGCGATGGTTGGTGACGATATGGATGAACAAGATGTTTGAGATGACGCGAGGAAGTCGGGTGTCGGAGAAGAGACGATAGGAATTAGGAGAGACCAACAACTAGACATTAGTAAATCAATTTTAGATGTGTTAAACTTCGATTTATAAGATGGTATAATAGTCGGTTGATAAAAATATAGATTTAAAATGATAATAAAATATTTAAATATGCTAAAAATAAGGATTTAGGATATTTTAAGATTTTATGAAGGATAAACATGATATTTAGAAATTTGGCTTAGGTAAATATGATATTTTGAAATTTTATAAAATGGTAAATATAATATTTAAAAATTGGAATAGACAAATATAATATTTTTATGTAACCTATAACGGGCTTTTATCACGGTTACGGGTCCGGCCCATATCCTAGCTTTTGATTGACTAAAATTTTTTTTTGGGCTTGGATGGAAAGTGGCCCAGTTATGAAATTTGGTGCAGATAAACCCAAAACATACTGATGTTTAAGTAGTTTTGGGGTAAACGAGAAGAGATCGAGGAACCAATCGGATCAACCAACAATGGCGGAGGATTTGGTGTTGGACACAGCCATCAGAGACTGGGTGCTCATACCGTTATCGGTAGTCATGGTTCTCATCGGAGTACTTCGTTATTTCGTCTCCAAGCTCATGCGTACTACTCAATTGCCCGATGCCAAAATCATCAAAGAAGGGTTAGTTCAAGTTTATGTTTCAATGAATAAGTGTCGAAATTCGATAAGCTATGAATGAATTTGAGTTTATTCTTGTGTATTGTTAGGCAGCTTATAGTTAGGGCTAGAAACCTACGAGCAGCTGCTAATTTCATACCTCCCAAGGCATTTCGTGCTCGGAAATTATATTATACGAATGAGGTATGCCTTTTGATCTGACCTATAACTGTTTTTGCTTTAATTTTTGGTTGAACATTGCTGTAAACGTTAAGCTGCGAAGTCTACAAATTCTCTTAGTATGTTTGGGAACTCAATTTCACTTGAATTCTATGATTTTGGATTCCAATTCCAAGCCTCAAATTTATTGTTACCACTAGGGACTGCATATGATAATCAGATGACATTGCTCTTGGTTTTGCAGGAAAACGGTTTACTTCATGTTCCCAAGGGTCAAGCTCAGAATCCACAGGCACAAATGCTCTCTGATCCGAACATGGCCATGGATATGATGAAGAAGAATCTTTCAATGATCATACCACAGGTATGTTTTTTTAATTTGTTAATCAGTTTCTTTCGTCAAAACTGCTAAACTTCCCTCTGTAAAGGATCTAATCCTATTCTCTTCTCCCTTTTGGCCAGACCCTCACTTTTGCATGGGTTAATTTCTTCTTTTCTGGGTTTGTAGCAGGTATGCTCCCTTTTTCTTGTGTTTTATACTTGGCATGCAATTTTGAGGATTTATATCATTTGCACTTCTCTTTTGGTCTGCTTGGATGGAATGAAATGAACATGGTAGTGATATAGGCAAGGTAAAGGAATGAGCCATTACATTTCATGATCATGTTTGGTTAGCATCTAGGAATGGAATGAAATTTCATATGAACTTTTTATCTTGTATGAAAATACAGTGCATGGTGTTAACTCTACTTTATACATTATTTAATCATAATTAATGGTTTTGTTTATCTTTATCCAGCAAAGATACCTTTTCCATTGACTCAGAGATTTAGATCCATGTTACAGAATGGAATCGACTTGAGTACTGTTGATGTCAGCTATGTTAGCAGTCGCTCATGGTATGCCATCATGCATATTAATGTAGACTATTTTTTTTTTTCTTTTGAAAATAACATATCCTGTAATAATAATACATTTATGATGATAAATGTTTGTTTTGATCAGGTACTTCCTTAATCTGTTTGGATTGAGAGGTTTGTTTAGTCTCATTCTGGGAGAGGAAAATGGTTAGTATCTCTTTTTGCACTTCCAACTTCTTTATAGTAAGGATGAGGAGGGCCGAGGGCGTTTACGTCTTTTGCACACACAAGAGATTGAGTGCTAGTCCTTATCACACATTTTTGGACGAGACAAAAAAATTACTATTTTTGTCCAATTGACATAAGTCCTAGTGACAGTACAATCTGTTCTGTCCTTTCGTGTCCTGACAGTTATTGTTGCTGCTGAATTTTTTTATTAAATTATTTAACATTGCATAATAATGCAGCCATGGATGATACACAACGAATGATGCAAATGAGTGGATTTGGGTTTGATCCATCCAAGGTATAACACAAATCAATTTTCATTACTATATTTAGGTAAAATTTTCAAAGTATGAGTGATTTTGCATGATGGATAATTGAATCTTGATTGTATGTGCAGAGTTTGGGTGCGGAAAAAGATGGACTAGACATAGTTAACCATGAGTGGGTCCTACCAAAACTTGAGCAGCGTGCTGAAGCTGTACTTAGAAAGCGGCTAGCTTAGGTAGGCCACATATTATACCATGTTTTTTTTTAACTACCACTTGTGGTAACTATAGATTATATGTTTTTTCTTATAGTCTTGTGATTTGTCTTCCATCTTTAGAAGAAACGTTTTTTTTTTGTGTGTGTGTGTGTGTGTGTGTGTGTTTTAAATTTTAATAGTCTTGATAAGTGTTCTATGTGACAGTGACAACAATACCCATTTCCCACAAGGATAGGAAGATGATGTTATAGATGTAGTCATTGATCTTATGCAAGATGAGTGTAAAGTCTTATTTATGTAAGGGAAAACCGAACCATTAACACACAAAAGGCACAAAATTGAAGGTATGGGAAAAGTAAAGGAACTAGGGTGGCAAAACCCGAACCGCAACAAAAAAAACCACATTAACCGAAACCGAACATGCGGTTTTTATTTTTCAAAAACCGAAAATTTTTGGTGCAGCAAAAAAACCGACCCGCACCGTTTGTAGGAACCGAACTGCAATATATACCGAACCACACCATGTGTTTTATATGATAATAATAATTAATTATATCTAAATAACTATTATCTAACTTTTATTATATTGAAAGTTACTAAAAATTGTGAAACGAGATTACGAATATACGATTACAATAGGGTTCCAAAAAAATCTATTTTTAGTCGTTCACGACTTCTCTTATGATGAGGCAGTGCAACCGAACTCATGACATCATGATTGGTTAAATGAATAACAAATAATTGTTACCCTTCATTTCTCCTTGTTTTTTAAAAATAAATAAGAACAAATAATATAAAACATAATAATTTTTTTTCATTAATTTAAAATAAATAACTAAAATGACATAATTAAAGTTAAAATGAACTTAAAACAATCATAATTGCTATATTTTTGTTTAAATAATATAAATACCTTATTAAATTCCGTTATCCATATTAACTTTATTTGATTAGTCAATTGGTTTCATCTTACCGTGTATATCTCCTAGATTTATGTGGTAATTTTGTATTTATACCTTTCTACATGATCAATAAGATTTACGGGAGAAATTTATCTCATACTTACAAAAATCAATTTATCGTAGGCTGCATCGTAAATCTCCAGGCAATTTCCTAATTTACTTGCTTAAAATCAATTTATGTAAAGTTTTCAGCGATGCTTTCTTTCTTCCTGGCCGATTAGCGATGCTTTCTTTCTTTTCCTTTTTTCAGTTTGGCCTTCATATATCATTTGGGCTATAATTATTTCAGGTTTGGGCTATGATTTTAGGCCATTTCTAGACAAAATTGAAGTAGTGGCACTGGCCCCTTGGGCACCATACCAGATCCGCCAATGACTGTGTACCAACTTTTTTACGTCTTAAAACTTGGTGGTCAATTGATGTTCCTTTCTGACCTTCGGGTCCCCCGATATGTCGACCTACAAACGAGCCAAGACAACTTCTTCCTCCACTGTCCACGATTGAGTGGGTTGCTTGCATTCAAAATAGTTAAAAAAATTTAAATGTGTTAAATATAAAAATTGAAATCAAAATGTCATATAAACTAAAAAAATTCCAAAAACTACTTTTTATAAATGAAGCATTTTTTACTTTCATCATATTGATTTGAAACTCCAAACCTTTCAACTTTCAATCTTATTTAATTTGTTAAATGTAAAATATTATTAGATTAATTATAAAGTTTTTAAATTATTAATGTTATATACTTAATTTGTTATTTTAAATATGACGTTAAATAACCTAAATAAAAACTTTTAGTTATCATTTATAATATATTTAATTTGTTGATTTAAATATGGACAATGTTTTAAAATTCTGCCAACTCGGACAAGTACTCGGTCGAGTACTCAAACTCGACCTCTTACGGCGAGTTAAGCTAACTCGGAAATTTGTCAAACTCGGTGCTACTCGGGTGAAACGCGGGTCAAACTCGGTAAAAATCGGTCCAACTCGGTAATTTTGACTTTTTTTAGAAAAATAAATAACTATACATTTTGTGTAATTTTTAACATGTATTATATATTTAGTTATTTATTAAACATTGTTTTAATATAATTTTGTTCAATTTAATATAAATTTGATAGAAAAAAAAAGTAATGGTTAAATGATTGCTTCAATATTAAAAAATAAATATCAATTTTTGAAATAGTTCACCACTTTAATATTTGAATATGTGCCAATGTTGTTGATATTCATCTATTTGTTATGAATTTTAATGAAGTTATGATAATTTTTATATATATTGAGCTCATTAAAAAAATACAAGTTATCAATAAAAGAAAGACTAACAAGTTGAATATGAATCACATGAAGTTAATATCATTAAAAAAATTTGGAGCTACATTGGAAAATGACGATTAATTGATTAATTCAACTATCTAATATTAACAAATGAATATCTATTTTTGAAGTCATTTAACATTTGAACTTGTATCTTTTTATTGATGCCAACTAATTTTGTTATGAAATTTAACCAACTTATGATTTTTGACATATATAATTTCCTTAAAAATATTTCTGTATAATTATTTCCAATCCGAGTACTCCTCGAGTAATCCGAGTACTGGCTACTTCTCAGTTGGCCGAACGAGTACCGAATAACGAGTTCTGAAACACTGAATTTGGTACTAAATGAAAAACCTACATCAAAATATCAAATAAAATTAAAAAAATATTCAAATACCTTTTTTAAATAGTTAAAATGTTTAATTGTACTAAATATAAAACCAAATCGAAATTTTAAATCAACTAAAGGATATCCAAAAGCTATTTTTACAATAGTTACAAATTTTCAAATGGGAGTTTTGAATCATTTAACAATAATAGTTAAAAATAATATAAAACTATAAATTATATTAAGTTACTTTACAACCTCTGGTATGTAGCTCAGTAGGTAAGGCATGCGGGAGACTTGGGTCCATAACTGATAGGTCCGGGGGTTCTATCATCGTCCCTCCATGATTCCTAGCCGTTGAGTGAGTCAAAATATGCCCATCACTGAGTATCCTCGTAGGCTGGGTTCGATGAGGCCGGTTGGGGTTGCCGACATCAATCTTTTGGTCCATATTAAGTTACTTCACAAACAAGCCGCAAGCGAAAACTATTGGGTAATTTGATTCTAATAATTTTTTATCTTATAATATCCTCAAAATAATTACAATTTTATATGTCAACTTAGCATAAGAATTATATTTCAATGCAAATATTAATAACATAATTATTTTCAATAACATGTATTTACTATAATTTTAAATATATAAATTTATTATGCATAACACGTAGACATTCTTTTAATTAAAAATAACCTAAACAAACTTGTCCGGATATCGTGTAACTAAAGCTTAATTAAATTAGAAGAAAAATCATATAAAAGTTTGAAATCTACAAAACGAAACAAAAGAATAAATGAGAGACTTAATAACTTGATGGTTTGTCGATTTCACTAGTAATTGGTTCAATAATATATAAGTAAATAAATAGAGCTATTGATTGAAAGATGAAACCATCTTGTTTGATATCTTTGGTTACATTTGGGCATGTTCGATAGACATACACATTGGTCCATTTCAATGATGGGTCACTCACATTCAAATCCAATGGATGATTTGTTACTACTTACTACACATAAAATGTACATCACATTACATTCCATCCATTTTCCAACAAACGAAAAATGACACATACAAAAGCTTTCAACTACTACATTTGGACACATACATATATACACGTACATACGTGCATATGTATATGTTGGATTTGACTGTTACACATTCCGCATATCTTAAACTTTATTGATTTTGGTCCTCAACTCTAACTCTAACTAAAAAGATGGGATGCATAAAATTCTTGTTAATATAGCTAAATTAATCTCTAACCATGATGTTTACATTTCGGATCTTTCCAAGTTTTTATTTTAAGGTAAACTTTTTTAATTATAATTTATTCATATTAATTATTATACATCATACATTTAAAATGTAATTTACCTTTTATTGGATATCATGTATATAAAAAGTAAAAGTGAAAAAACAAAGAAGGGGGAACATGAATGGAGAAAACGACTGTAATCCCACGTGGCAAATCAGATTGGGGTAAGGTGGATCCCAATTCACGAGCTGTACTACATGTAAACGGGCTAAGATCCACTGTCACTGCCATCTTTAATCTTTTTCCTTGAAAAGTAAAATGTCATATTCTTGGGCCCACATGAGGACACGTCATCAGTCATCATGGCCCTTGATTGAAGACTTTAACGGTACATGATCCACGTTTGTGGGCAAACGTGCCACCGGCCTACAACACCACCATGTTCGGTCCTCGATTTATTAGCAATGTTTTAAAAATCGGTTTTTTAGTTGAATCGATCGGATGACGTTTTTCGGTTGAATCTGATGGTCAAACCGGCTTTATATTTTTATATGTTTTTTAATTATTCTGCATAAATTGATTACAAAACTTGTCATCTTTTTAGTATTACAAACGTAAATAGAATGCAACATATAAAAACAATTATTATAAAAGCTAAAATCAAACAAAGAAGCCCAAAACAAAAAAAAAAGTTCAAAACTGTCCGGTTCAATCCGGTCCATTCCGGCTCAATTCAGCCGGTTGAACCGGTTTTTTACCAAAATCGGCCGGTTCAATCCGGTTAGGAAATCGTTATAAAACCGGTCCAAATCGAACCGTCCTCACATTCGGTTTCCGGTTCGACGGGTTCAACCGGACGGTTTGAACCGGTTTTTAAAACACTTATAGTGACGATCAATAGTTGTTGGGGTAAATTTTATTTAGGAAAACATATTATTTAGAGTAAATTACACTTTTGGTCTCTTATGTTTATTAAATATTGTATTATAAGATCAATTATTGAAAAATTACATTGGAGGTCCTTAAGATTGTATAGCGTTTACACCGATGGTCCCGGTCATAAACGCTGGCCCCGGTCAGGTAAAAAAACCTAAAATGTCATTTTTAATTTCTTTTCTTTTTTTTAATTTATTATTTATTTTATTAATAATAAAAAAGAAAATACACTCCACCCCACTCCCATCCTGTACGTCTCTCTCTCTCTCTCTCTCTCTCTCTCTCTCTCTCTCTCTCTCTCTCTCTCTCTCTCTCTCTCTCTCTCTCTCTCTCTCTCTCTCTCTCTCCATACATAATAAAAGAACATGTAGCCTAGTCACAGTGAAATAAGGCTACCGATCAAATCTGGTTTTTTTTTCTTCAATATGTCTACCATATCCGATTCTTTAGAAATCAACTACATAAACTAGCTCTCAAGGCTTAAGTTTATTGAATGAAGAAGGGGCAATAAAATAACCATACAGAGCATGAAATCAGCAAAGTGGATACACCCACGATCTACCAACTAAGCTATGAAAAGTTCAAAAGGAAATCCCTTTAAATTAGGGAAACTAAATAAATAAAAAATCAAAGACACCTAGTGGACTTAAGACTGAGTCAAAGACATGTAAAAAACCCAACAAATTCATCTTTTGTTTATCCGTTTCTACACATGTTTTCGCATTTAGTTGAGGTCAAATCTCTGTTTTTTTTCTTTAATATGTCTCATGCCTCTATTGCATTGGAGGGATCGAAGCACGACCTGTCTCAGTCAAGTAGCTTCAATCTTTATCTCTCAATCGGCACTGAAATCGATGCATAGAATCGTCGATTGAATCATCCCCAAATGAAAGAACAAGATTTTAGCCATCGAAGTCGACTGTTTTCAAAACCCCTACGTAAGAATCATAATTCTGTCCGATCTCTGCATCGTCGCTCCACAATGGTACCACCGAGATGGCGGTGACGACCCTAACGCCACCGGAAAAGTTTCTGGAAACATTCAACTCTCCGTTTGGATTGGAACTCAAGCCGACGACAAGGAGAGAGATCAAGAGAGATATACGGGTAGTTAGGGGGTGTGGTTTCATTTTTCAATTTTTTATTAATTAATTATATAATATCTTAAAAGAAAAACAAAAAAGAAATTAAAAAGAACATTTTAGTCCTTTTATTTGACCAAAAGACCACCGGTGTAAACTTTATAAAACCTTAAGGACCTCAAATGTGATTTTTCAATAATTGGCAATTGCCAATATTTGATAAACATGAGGGACCAAAAGTGTAATTTAGTCTATTATTTAAGTTAAATTAAAAGTAC
Source organism: Cichorium intybus (assembly GCA_023525715.1). Classification (NCBI taxonomy): domain Eukaryota; kingdom Viridiplantae; phylum Streptophyta; class Magnoliopsida; order Asterales; family Asteraceae; genus Cichorium; species Cichorium intybus. The sequence goes on along the minus strand of CM042013.1, from coordinate 124,316,536 downwards.
ATACTATAGGAGTAGAAGTAGGAGTAAGGTTGCACGGAGTGAGAGACTTGGGTGCCGAAAGCATCTGAGTTGGCAATGCATGCCGGTGGCGTACACTGGGCCGCGAATGCGGCATCCCTAAACGACATATTCTTGCCGCTGCTGTTTCTCTCATTTTTCAAAATATTGACCGTTTTTCAACATTAATTTTTTTTTCAAAGTTACTTACAATATATATACATATAAATACATTACCATAAATTCTATATGGTAATGTAGAATACGATTAACCATTGATCATTTAGAATAAAACCATGATTCATTAATACAAGACATGATTCATTTTTCTATTTGAACGATTGATAATGAAAAAGGACTCGTTACATGGAGTCAATATTCCATTGATTCCGATGTATAATTTTCTTTCAGATTGATCTAAAATCGTTCCATTAATCGTTTAGAAAAACAATACAACCTCTAGAAATTCAAAGCATTCATTTTCAGGATACGAATTTATAAACCTAGATATACATATAAAGCTTAAAATTGATGTTTATGGCACAACTATGCACAAGTACTTAATCAAGATCACACAATGTATAAACACAATTTAACCAAACTCTTTTTGATTAACAATCGGGAAATATCACTCAAAAACCCAATTCACTGAATATACATATCTCTGTGCCTTGCCTATTTCTATCAATTGCTAGACTATTTATACACATAAAGAACTCAACAGGTTCCTAGCTATAATGGAGAAGGTGGTATCCACTACCATTTGTTTCCCATTAACATTTGTGTGTGGTCCCCGTGACTTAGGATTCCAACACTTAATTGTGCCATTGAGCGAAATATGCATTACAAATTTAAGTCGAGTATATTACCAATTTCGTCATCAGTTTACCATAAAGCCATAGTTGTGTGCTTATTGTTATATGTAAATTGTTTGTGTATATTATCCTGTAAATTTAATTATATATTGTATGGACACTGAAAGAGTATCGTTATACTTTAAAAAAGTATCGTTTCAAAAAAAAAAAAGTTCATTACAATTGTTAATCTCTAACACGTATATATTAATGTTATAAATTAATTAGGTTGCAAAAATCATATAAAACATTATAAATAAGAGAAGAAAAAACAGATGGCAAATGGAAAAGCAAGAACATGAAAACATGATTGTGTCAATTCATCAACATGAATTCCACTCGAATACATTACCCCTTCACCATGTGCACTCGACTTTCGTACTTTACAACCTTAAGAAAATATATATACCTATCAAGTTACAACACATATTATAAGTTATCTTAATAGCTTATTGTCTAATTTATATATTTTTATTTTAAGATTTGTACCTACAAGAAAATAGATAATGAATGCTTGTATAAGTAGACAAGTTTGATGGGTCCTTGAAATGATGTCAATCTGCTCAAGATTAAGATTCTCCCCCCACCCCACCATGGATAAAAGATCAAATCAGTATCAAATTGTTCGTTTTTTCATGTATATATTTAAAACGGTTAACTCACAAACTTACTGTTCTACGTCTAAATTATTGCATCCAAGCCAACAAATTTATAGTTGATGTCATTGTTGTCTAATGAACTATTTTTTATTTTATTTGGTCACTTATAGTTTTCGTGTTCTAGGTCCTAAACTTGTAAATTACATATGAAAGAAGGTAATATGATTTTTTCTTCCAGTTTAACCGGTAACCTGTATTTTATGTGGGATCGAGAAGGGTCTAGTAAGCATAATTATACTCATGGACTTCTACATAAATCTTTTTATTTTTATTTTTTCATTTTTTTATATTGAAAATAAAAATTAAATGGAAACCTAGAATGGAACGGCAGTGGTGGAGCAAAACTGGAGCTATTTCTCATGACTTCCTTTCTTCTCCATGCGGGCCTTAAGGTCATCAACACATGACTGAATCTCAATTGTCTTGTTAGTTGTGGTCGATTAAAGGTTCTGTGAATCATACTTTGGTAGAGACGTTGATTGAAGGTTAGACAGGTCTTCTGTAGATGTTGAAGAGACGGTGATTACTATGAAGAATTGGAAAATAATAAGTCCAGATTTGGCATGGATGCGGAATAAAAACATCATAAACACTCAAGAACAATATCCAATATAACGAATGATTCATATATGTGAAAGAGTACAAGGATCTTGTAATTTGATGTTGTTGGGAAATAATAAGTCTAGATTTGGCATGAATGTGAAATAAGAACATCATAAACACTAAAGAATGATATATAATATGCCAATGATTCATATATGTGAAAGAGTACAAGGATCATACGCATATGGATATGGAATTCCGAACAATGTTACTACGCATACTAAATGACCAATGTTCCAAAAAGATTTACGTCATGTGTCGAACATCTACAACTTCAAACTGTAACTTTGGTAATCATCGTCAAAACTCAATGTTTCAGTAGATCAACGCCTAAATGAGTTTCCCAAAAAACATTTAGGATAAAAAGGTAAGCACAAAGCTTAGCGAGTTTCCCAAAATACCACACGATCCATCACATAAACATCGTTGGCTCTCGGGCTTGCCCCGATCTGCCGGTAAACATCGTGTGACTCTCGGGCTTGCCCCGATCTGTCCTCGGCTCTCAGGCTTGCCCCGATCCACCGATAAACATCGTCTGACTCTTGGGCTTGCCCCGATCCGTCGGTAAACATCGTGTGACTCTCGGGCTTTCCCCAATCCGTCCTCGGCTCTCGGGCTTGCCCCGATTTTCCGGAAATCATTGTCATCGGCTTTCACCGGCAAACATTGTAAGCACAAATAATCACATTATTACACAAATTAATAAAGACCATCTACACATGTAATATCACCCATAATATAATGAGAAGACTCACCTGATTCGCGACCTTAAGCTAGATAGCACTCCATGCGATTGCCCTCAAATCCTGACAATACACACTTCCTAACAAGGATAAACCTCACTTAGAACTTTCTAAATCCCAAACGGAATAATCCTATAAGACCGGCATCCAAAACCCTCAAGTTTGACCAGAAGTCAAAATGGTCAAAAAGTCAATGGTCAACGGTTAAAGTCAACAAAGTCAACAGACGAAGTTAGCGCTGCTAACTCCTAGAGTTAGCACCGCTAACTCCCTCTTCAGCTCAAATCTCCATTAAGTGCTTAATCTTTTAAGACAGAAGCTATAACTTCCAGGGGTTGTCCCCAACAGTCCAATAACTCATAAAAACGTGACTTAACCCACCAATCATTGCCAAACAAGCTTATGGTGACAAATCTAGTTCCAAAATGAAGGTTAACAACTTAAAACTGAAAGGTTTTATGCAAATCTATGAACTAAAAACCCTAAGTTCACATGCAACCTATAAGGATCTATGTTTTCTTCTAATTGAACATATAACAAATTCCTAAAGGCATAAGAAAAATAACTAAAAGAATAAATCAGAAAAAACTAACCTTTTAGGTTTTCTTGGAAGCCAAGCAGCACAAGTGTCCAGCCTCAAATGAGATCACACCCAAGCTAGAGGAGAGAGTCACGAAATTCTTAAGAGAGAATGTGTAAAATGGCGTGAATTATGGTGCTCACAGTCCCTATTTATAGGTTCCAACTGATAACCAGATAAGCCTTTAGAGATAAACCTTTTCGAATTCAAATCAAGTTAAACCTTTATCTTTAATTCAAATCTATTTATCCTAACTTATTATATTCGAAATTATGTATTATCCCATACATAATTTCATGGTCACCTGGCCTACCATAACTGTAACTTACTCAACTATTGAATAATTACAATTTTAATCTCTGCACCTTTAATTAATTAAATTAATCACTAAATTAATTCCAGATTAATTTCTAATCAATTAATATAGCTTCTAATTAATATATTATCACTTTAATATATTAATAGACTATTTATTTTATTTCTATTGATTTATTAATCATATAATAAATTAGTCTTTCTCTCTACTGAATTTTCTACCAAACCTCCAGCTATGAGGGCAACCCAAATGGACTATGCTACTATTAATCAGGTAAATACTAATTATTAGTTATGGATTAGACACCTAATCCAACAGTCTCCCACTTGGATAAGTCTATGACAATAATTACTAATTTAACATCTAATTAATCAGCAAACTGTAGCTTCCTAGAAACTGCTACCGAACTCTGACCCAGTCAGTTCTGTCCACAGATAAGTGATCATATGATCCTTCGTCCAACAATATATTTTTCAGACACGAGACATGGATTGAGATCAATCTCTATCCGATACTCTGTTTCTCGATTTCCGATTCTGCTTATGACTTTAGGACTTCTAATTAAACATATCAATTTAGTCCAGGCTGGCCAGCACTTTAATCAACTTCAAAATCATCGAGAGGCCTACAGAAATCTGTTACCCATCAGGTTCAAGGAACGAATAAGCTTCGACTCATATGCTTATATCTTTTACCAGTCAAATAATTCACAACAACACGTTTTATAACATCGAGTTACCGATGCGTTTTCGTATTATCAATGAACAACTGCCTTGTAAATTATAATTAATATCTCTCCACTTCAAGATCATAAGATATTATCGTCTCAAACATTGCTTGTGATATAATCCATGAAGCAATCTATTGAGTGTGGGTTTATCCAATACTCAGATCTCTATTTCTAAGTACTCATGAATGTTGCAGCAATCCTATTGCTATGTCTAACTCCTTAGACAATCTACAAACCATTTCATGACAGTCTTAATTAAATACTTACTTCCCAAAGCATGAGCGACTGTGGACCTTTCTGAATAATCAAATTATTCGGGAAGTAAAACATGCGAAAGTGAAACATAAAGATCTGATTGCCAGATACTCCTGCTTATTACCAAGTCTCCACAAGGTAATAACCAAGTCGGATCTTGTCATAAACTATTATCGGTTTCAAGATTTCTTTTAAACTTTCAATTCTAATTTTATCTCTATGTCTTCACGAATCTTTCACTCTTTCTATGTGTCCAAAGTGTCTTACACTGATACACTTTATTGTAGATGATCCAATCGGATGCTCTTCCGATGACATCTCAATATATTATCTTGTCTTTTTCTCTCCTAACTTCATTCTAGTAATGTGTACTGTGACTTCCTATGGTTTTTGGGGTCTTTAGTCTACTTGACTGCATCCTAAGACTATTTTGAGGTGTCATGATGTGCCGGTGAACCACACGCGCTCCATCAGAATACCAACGAGATTCTTTAACCATGAAGACCTTTAACATCATGTCCTGAAGTTAATAATTACCACTTTGAAAAATTTTCAAATTATTACTATCACTTTCACCCCAATCATTTCCCAATGAATTCTCACTTGAGTTCAAACAATATATCCAGTATTCCCAGCCAGACAATGTCCTGAATCCAACTTATTATGCCCTAAGCATCAAGTCATCAGGATATGTTCATGACATTTTGATCGATCCAACAAACTTGAGGAACCCGATCTAATTTTATTCCAAACCCTTTCGGAATCTAAAGATTATTTATAATCCTTGTGTGATGATTTTCGAAAAACTATTTCCTTTCGAAGACTCTTCTCATGTATCTTGAATCTTATCAAGATCATGCTTACAATGACTAGGTCTATGCTGATGATTCCATCTATCTAATAGATGTCTGTGAATTACGTGAGTATGTTGCATCTTCTTTATTTCTTTCATGCCAAGTCATCACACCTTGCAATGATAGGAAACTCCTTTCCTGGGGCTATGCATCTTGAATCTCTTCAAGATCATCTTGGCAGAGTTTCGATCTATCTCATAGACACTTACAACCACCTGAGTATGCCGTATCTCTATTAAGTCTTTCATAGCGACCCGTCTCTTAATACCAAGTCATTACACTTTGTAATGTAAAGAGACGTTTCCTAGAAACACTATGTAACCCACATATGGAGATAGTGGATAACAGCGACACTCCCACTGGCTTTGACACGGTTATGGACTATTCATAAAATCCAAGACTTTTGGCACATTTTTGAGAATCCCGGTCACATGTACCTTTGTACTAGGACACTCTTTGTGAGTCCCTATTAGTGTGTCGGTGATCCACACGCGTTCCACTAACGATTCATAATGTGCCATACAGTATCCTTTCAGATTTCATCCTCTATTGAGAGTGCTTTTCCCGAAATCAATTACTTGACTCTGAGTATCGTCTCTCTCAACCAGATGTTCTGAAGTTATGTATCTGTCAATGTTGCTTTTTTTTGATGATTCAGTTACTCCCACTGGTTTTTAGACCAGGTGTAAAATCAATCAAACTTTCACATAAACTGTGTCTCGCCCTAAGGTTCTCTTTTTTGGCAGCAACCGGGCTCACCAATGCTTCCAAGTAGTCATATTGTAAATCTGTACCAACTATAGTGTTTTACCACCAATCGGTATGTCACCCTGATCATAACTACTTATGATGGTGATCAATACTGCTGGTCAAGAGGAGATTTTGTCAGTTGTAAAACAGAAATCCGATTTCTGCTCCAAGCCTTGTGATGACTAAAGGTTCTTTCACTTGGCTAATCCTGAACACATTCAAGACTGTCCCAACTCCCATTGTTTCCTTAGAACATGAGTTCTTTCTAAAAGAGCTCTTTTTTTACAGTTGCAGCGGGATAGCCAATGAAACGACATTGCTGATCATGTTCAGGATAGTCATGAGGTTCGGATGAACACTACAAGACCCTGGACTTTCTATGTACATGTGGAACAATCCCAACTTTACATTTCAGACAGTGTCTGCAAGACCTACTTAGCCAAGGATGTGGTCGGAATATGGTTTATATGGCCTGATTGGTTTTTCAATTCATCGAAAACTAATTGACGATGTATCTCATGCATCGAGGATCGAACTATTTCGAATAAAGCTCCATTGTCTTCCCTAAGACACATTATAACCATTAATGTTCTTGGAAGAGAATAAACTGTGAAAAAATTCCTAGTTTATGATGTCACTCAGGTTCTGTGGATCTCATACTTCCTTTAAAGTCCTTGAACTGTCCAAGGTTTCAATTCAATCGCTTACTCTGATAAACGAAGCCATATTCATCATACTAATTGAAAATTATAGTGAAGTATAAACAATTGTGTTCTATTTGCAGATTCGAGCAATTCAACAAGAAAACAACCAACAAGCTCTGATACCACTGAAAGGTTTTATGCAAATCTATGAACTAAAATCCCTAAGTTCACATGCAACCTATAAGGATCTATGTTTTCTTCTAGTTGAACATATAACAAATTCCTAAAGGCATAAGAAAAATAACTAAAAGAATAAATCAGAAAAAACTAACCTTTTAGGTTTTCTTGGAAGCCAAGCAGCACAAGTGTCCTGCCTCAAATGAGATCACACCCAAGTTAGAGATAAACCTTTTTGAATTCAAATCAAGATAAACCTTTATCTTTAATTCAAATCTATTTATCCTAACTTATTATATTCGAAATTATGTATTATCCTATAAATAATTTCGTGGTCACTTGGCCTACCATAAGTGTCACTTACTCAACTATTGAATAATTACAGTTTTAGTCCCTACACCTTTAATTAATTAAATTAATCACTAAATTAACTACAGATTAATTTCTAATTAATTAATATAGTTTCTAATTAATATATTATCACTTTAATATATTAATAAACTATTTATTTTATTTCTATTGATTTATTAATCATATAATAAATCAGTCTTTCTCTCTACTGAACTTTCTACCAAACCTCCAGCTACGAGGGCAACCCAAATGGACTATGCTACTATTAATTAGGTAAATACTAATTATTAGTCATGGCTTAGACACCTAATCCAACAAAAACTTCATCCACTAACACATTAAGACTAGGCTTGGTTTTTTCTCAAGGATTCAGAGACTAAAAGGGGAAGAACTCATCCTAAGTCTCAAATCCCACCCTCATCCAAGATATGGAGCCATCATTATCTTGAAAAGCTTTGAAATAACTTCATAACTCCATTAATAACAAGAACTAAGGGAAAACAAGCTTCTAAACACTTATAATGATCCAAGAACAATAAGAACTTGACTCCTTCTAAGCACCACTATCTCTTGAACGCCTTGCTACCTTCTTCTACCTCCAAGAACATTCACAATCCCACACATGAGCCTTAAACAACCATGGAAGCTTGAGAGAGAGAGAGAGAGAGAGTATAAGAGTGGTTTTTGGAGTTCTAGATGCCAAATGACGAACTTGGGGTGATATGAGGCTTAAAAATGGTCCATATTTCGAAAATGCACACTTTTTCCCACTTAGGCGAAGTTAGCGGCGCTAACTTTAAGGTTAGCACCACTAACTGCAAATGTGTCCAAAACCCTGCATTTTCCAGCAACTGAACGCAACTGTTTCAGATCTTTGCAGCTTAGCGTCGCTAACCATAGGGTTAGCGGCGCTAACTTCTTTTTTGTCATTTTATCACTTTTGTCCTCTTATTAAATGTTGTCTGCTCGATGCCTGGTTCCGGGATTTACACTTTGACTCTTTAAGACTCAAAACTTGACTTTCTGGGATTAGTGTCTTACCACAAATTAACCTAATAATTTGGACTTATTGAGTGTGAAGCATTAGAGGTATTCTCTTCCTTAGCTAATGGTTTGATTTACACAAGAGTTCTTCAAGGAAATTGGTTTTGCTAAAGGTTGGTAATCTTAATCCTTCTTGTAGTTGTAATTATCATTAACATCCTTCTAGGTTTTAGTAAATGTGACTTGACGTAGATTTTTTTGTGTGTCTCCATTTCCTTAATTACTATATCTACGGTATAGGAAACCTATAAGGTATTAGAGTCTATACTTAGTTGATATTTGCCCTACATGATTTTTTGCTTGATATATGTTTTTCAAAAATTCTATATGGGCTAGGATAAATTGATTTTTAGAGTTTTGTAATTTTAAAATGTTTTAAAATATTTTTGTAATTATCTCCAAAATGTTTTATTTATCCTTTGCATTATTTGAAAATTTGAAATTATTTCCTTTTGTTAAATTAGGAAATAGTCGATTTAAATAGTCTAAAATATTTTAGGATAATTAAATTAAAATTAACCATCATCATGTGTCCTCACATGATTTAAATATTTAATTGGTAATTAATTATTGTCATTTGATTATACATGAATAATTAGGATTAATTAGTTAGTTCAGTTTTGATCCTAAATGTGTTACTTGTGTGTTTAGTGTTAATTATTAACATGTGTCCTCACATGATTAGAATTTTAATGGTGATTCAATATGATCATTTGAACACATAATTAAGTTAATATGAATTAATATGATTAAACAACTGGTAAAGTTTAAAAGTTTAAAAGTTTAAAATATACCTTATACATTATATAATAGTTTATACTATATTTATGATTAAATTAAATCCATCAACTTGGATCAAGACTAGGCTCATCCATTCTAAGCACTCTAAGATGGTTTAAGGAAACTTGTATCAAGGGTTATAATCAACGTGAAGGAATACACTATGAAGAAACATTTTCACCAATTGCGAAAATGGTAGTTGTTAGGTTGGTAATAACAATGGCTATAAATCGTGGTTGGAGTCTGTTTCATTTGGATATTAATAATTCTTTTTTGTACGGTAGCCTTGAGAAATATCTCTATATGACAGACACCTCAAGGTTATCATGATAAAGGAGATGTTTTTATGATTGTTAAAGTCATTATATGGGCTTAAGCAGGCCCCTAGGAAACATAATGAGAAACTATGCTCTTCTTTATTTGATTTTGGATTCACACAAATATGAATGGTTACTCACTGTTTACTCGTACTAGTCATAACTCATTTGTATATTAACAGGAAATGAAGTTTCTGAAATTACAAAAGTTAATTGTTTTTTGAATTCTCGATTTTTAATTAAAGATTTCGGAAAAGCTAAAATATTTGTCAGGTATTGAAGCTATTGACATAACTGGTGGCGTTTGTTTAACTCAACGAAAGTATTGTTCAGAGTTGCTTTATCACTTTGGAATGTTGGGGTGCAAACCTGTAAAAACACATTTAGAAATAATTTTTTTGTTTAAAAGAAATGAAGGTGATGAGTTGTTACAAAATATTACAGAGTTTCAAAAGCTAATTGGAAAATTGATATATCTTACTATCACAAGGCCTGATATTGCCTATGTTGTGCAGACACTTAGTTAGTTTATGCATAGTCCTTGCAAATCACATCTTGAGGTGGCATTTTAGTTGTTAAGATTTTTAAAGCAAAATCTTGGAAAGGGAATTAGAATTTCAAAAACTGATACATTGGTTTTAAAAGGGTTTGTGGATACAGATTGGGCAAAATGTTTAACTTGGTGAAGATCTGTTACAAGCTTTATGGTATACTTGGGAGAATCAATTGTATCATGGAAGAACAAGAAACAAGATATTGTTTCTCGTTCTCCCACTGAATCCAAATATAGAGCATTGGGTTCCGTTGCTTATGAAATTACTTGGACTTTAAAAGTTTTGTTGACTTGTGATTGAAAGAGTTAACCCCTGTTAACATTTTCTGTGATAATGAGTCAGCTATAAAGTTGGCTTTGAATACAAAACATTTTGAAGTAGATGTGCATTTTGTTTGAGAAAAGGTTTCAAAAGGGGTGTTAAAAATTGAGAAAATGAAGTGTGAAAATCAATGTGTTGATATTTTGACTAAGTCTTTGTCAAATTCTCAGCATGAGTTTTGTTTCAACAAATGGGTCTAATTAATCCATTTCAAGGTAAGGTTTGATGGTTGTTAAGTTGGGGGGGGGGGTGTTGAAATATCTATAACCCTTAGTCACACTTAACAAAATAGAAAAGGAAATATTTTATATCTAATTTATTGTGGTTGTTGCAGGGCAGTACAAGGGTGAGTTATGCAATAACTGGAACTTAAAGGGTTAAGGTTCAAAGAAAGGACTATAATCGGTGAATAACTGGGGACTAAAGTTGGGTGAATAAGATAGCTGGTGGGGTGCAGCTCGTTTCTTCCAAAGATAAAAACACGTGGATTATTATAACCCATGGATTATCTATGGGTTAACTCGATAATATAAAAGTTGTGTTAGTTGCGTATTTTGGGTGACATAAAAGAAAACTGTGTATGTATCTCATTATTTCTCTCTCAGTTTTACATAGATTTTAGTCTATTGTTTTAGGGTTAGGTTGAGTTCGTCTTTCTAGATCATTAATCCGTCTAAATGTATTGAGTGATCTGGATTTCAGATTATTAACCCATGGATTATCCATGATTTTTTGAAATAAAAATTGTTTTCATCTTTTTACTTTTTAGATGTGATAAAAAATCACAATTTTTGTCCCATTGATTTGTTTATAAAATCGTACTTTCATTTATTCTTGTTACATAAAAAATATATACAATTATAGTCATGTCATTCAGAATACAAAACAATTTTCCTTGCTATAATCGGTATATTTTTCAAAGTAAATAAGTAACAAACAAAGTACAACGCTTACATTTGTAGGAGAATGTAAGCACGTTGCTATTATTGGTTCAAAATAAAGTACATTTCTATTATCGACAAAGTATAAATAAGTTGTTATTATGCGTCTTAAAAAAACATTGCCGATATTGGAGGCTGAGAGTAAAATATGTTGTTGTTATGGATATAAAATAACATATATTGCCCACTTCAGTATCAAGAGTAAACTATGCTATTATGTCTCTCGGTCAGTGTTGCAAAACTCGGCCAACTCGGCCGAGTACTCGGACTCGGCTAGGTACCTTGGCGATTTTTCAAGAATCGGTCTAATAAATCGGACTAGCTATTACTCGGAATTCCACGGATTTCCTCGGAATTCCTCGGAAATTCCTCGGATTTACTCAGAAATTCCTCGGTCAAACCTTATACTCGGTTTGTTGACTGAAAAAAAATGAAAAAAACCCCTAAATTAATTGATATTCATCTATTTTGTTATAAATCTAATGAACTTATAATATTTGTCATATATATAATTTACCAAAAATTAATTTCTTTATAATTTACGTTATCCGAGTACTCGTTCGAGTACTCCCCGCCTAGCCGAGTAATCGCTACTCGCTAGTCCACCGACCTGGGAGCGCCTAGCGTCTTTTGCAACACTGCTCTCGGTTTGTACAAAAATAATAACAAGAAAAGTATAATCAAAATTAACAGAAACCATGTTAAGGATTTAACTGACATCAATAAAAAAATATGGTGGTTGTCGAGGTCAACAAATTTACGTATAGCGGTAAAGGGATCGTATCCATGGAGATTGATTCGGTTTGTAAAACTATGCGATCAATTAGAAAAGATATATGTTTTGAACATTATAAAGTAAAAGGGGGTTTTGTTTATTTTAGTTAAAAATGAAAACAAGAGCAAATAATCAATTTTTTGCGAAGAGAATTAAGTTTAGGGAAGCAACCAATATTGGGACTTCATCACAATTCCAACTAGTTAGTTTATCATCAAAGATTATGGTGCAATGTATTTGACTTAATCTAGCTTGACTATAGTGTCTCAAAAGCTTGAAACACCTAGATTCTTCTTAATTGTATGTATATTAGAAAAGTTTTTAATAACCATCTTAATCAAAATAAAAAGTTAAATAAACATCCAACTTAAGTAATTTGACTAGCAATATAGATTTAAGAATCACCAAGCTCAAAGGAAATCAAGAAGCTTCTATTTCACCTTGAAGAACACAACTCCATGATTTTAAAAATAAATATAAGCATCCAAAAAAACATTTTTCGCTAGTTTGTTTAAGAAATCAAATAGGTAATTCAGAAAACAAATGACAATAATTATCCGAGCATTCAATCTCATGAACAAGAACAATTTAAGCATGCAAACAAAGTTGCATTCATAGATTTGGGAATCAAATACTCATAAACTTCTCAAAAACTTAACTAGTTGTTCAAGGATTCACCAAATATTGATAATGAAAGTCTGGCCAAGCATGGATAGAACAAACAAAAGAAGTATAAATGTACCAAACATCAAATGTAGCAAAATAATACAAACCCATGTGAAGAAAATGATGAATAAAGATTCAATAAATCTTCTCCCAAGCTCCCCAGCTTGTTCTCCATGAAATTCTGGTGTGGAAGATGTAAAAGATGCTTCAAAACCCTTTTCACATACCCCTAGCTTAAATTGACAAAAATGCCCATCAGGACCATTTGCGCGGGTCGTGCAAACATAGTGCAAACGACCATGCGGGCCGCGCAAAGTCACAGAAAGCTCAGAAAGGGCCTGATCTGGTCCAGCTCGCCAAAAGTAGGTATTGTCTCATTCTTCTTAGGTCTAAACCCGATTTTTTACCATGTTTGACCATCTTTTGGGCTAGGTAAGCCCACTTGCGCCCATGTCTTTATTTTGGTCCATTAGGTTGCTCTAAATCCAAGTCCGGTAAGTGATACAAGCATCCAAAAATTCCACGCTCGCTAATTTTTCTCCGTTCCGCTTCCACGATATTCATCCCGCTCCCTCTAGTCTTTAATAATATCTACATTTAAACACAAAATACTAGAAAGTATCATTGAATGATAAAAGTATAAAAATACAAAATATGCATGCTAATTATACTAAAAATAAAATAAAACGTGCTAAATACATTATAAAAAGAAGAAATAAAAACGAAGTGTCAATATACATGTGGCATCCATGTCGGCTAGACTTTATAAACAAATCAACATGTAACTAGTTGAAGAGATAACTTTCACATAAATGGAACTGAAAACCCAAAGTTTTGGGGGGGGGGGGGGGGACTAAATTGGACATTTTGGATGGTTGGTTACCTTAAAACCTAACCAGTATTAAAGATATAGAGATGATTTCACTGGACATAAAGCTGGCACAAACTTATGGCTAATATGATTCAACCTTTCTTCAATTTATCTTCATACTCAAATTTTGAATTCCTTCTTACATTTTTATGGAATATTATGCTTACAAAGGTTCAAATTTTAAAGGATACGTTACTCATAGAACAATGCAAACATGTCCTTCTCTCCACTCTCAAATTATTGCTTATCAGAACATTTGGACTCGGTTTATTCTGGCTTATTTGTATCTGGCCCAAAATAACATCCACTACGTATTATTTATACCGGAATTTGTCAAAAAGTCTATATTTTGGCTCTTTTTAGGGTTTTTTTGCAAATAAAATGACTTTTCATTTGTTTTTGTAAATGACATAAATTTTACGTATGATGTCTAAATTCTATAAACTTTATATCCCTGGAAAGATGGTAAGTAGTACTACAACTTTGTATTACTGACTTTTGTTTGAATATATTCAGGTCTTTTGCTACAATCTCTTAAACATGAGAACAAACTCATTTATGCGATTTTTTAGTCATTTTCAAACATTCATCTCTACTTTGTTATAACTCCAATTAACGTGAATGTTTTTCTTATGTTTTTATTACTTCAAATATTACAATTTTCATATTGATGACTTTTTCCAATTCCTCATAGATTTTGAGATATATAGCTATAAACATTGCATCCCACAATAATTCAACATTTCATTTATATGAACACCCATTTTCAAATGAGCATATATTTTTTAATACACATTTATTTCACTTGATTCGTTTGTCTATGTACTCTTTGAAATATATACTAAAACTTTCATTTAAAAAGTGTCTTCGTAATAGCTTTAGATATTGACGTATTCATCTTCAAACATGGCATCTTGATAACACTTATTTTCTAATCAGTATTACTTAAATGGATGTGTACAACAAAAGATAAGAAAAATAATCAAGCAAAATGGATGTGTATACCAAAAGTCAAGATCTAAAGTTATTAAGATTTGAAGCTATGTTTATAGATATATGTCACAAAACTCCACATGTTCATTTGAGGCCATGTGTGAAGATGAATAAGTCCAGATCTGAAGCTATTAAGAAGAAACGTTCTATATGAAGGTTTCATATATATTCCAAAGAGTACATATGAAAAAGAATCAATTGAAATGGATGTGTATAGCAAAAAATATGCTCATATGAAAATAAGTATTGAAACACATGGAATATTGAATTATTGTGGATAAGATGTTTATAGCTATATATATCAAAATCTATGGAGAATGAGGAAATGTCATCATTATGAAAATTGTATCATTTGAAATAATAAAAACATAGGAAAAAAATTCATGTTAATTGGGTTTATAACGAAGGAGAGATAAATGTTTGAAAATGACTAGAAAGTCGCATAAATGAGTTTGTGCTGATGTTTAAGGGATTGTAGCGAAAGATCTGAACATATTAAGAAAAAAGTCCGTAAAAAAGTTATAGTACTACTTACCACCTTTCTAAGTATATAAAATTTTTAGAATTTGAACATCGTATGTAAAAGTTATGTCACTTACAAAAACAAAGAAAAAGTCATTTTATTTACAAAAAAGCCATTGAAAAATCGTTTTACTTGCGCATTAAACCCTGACCTGCTGTTTAGAGGATTAAATCACAAACTTTTTCAGGTGAAAGGGGCATTTTTCACAAACTTTTGCACGTTTAGAATACTTTTTTTTAAATAGAGCCAAACTATAGGGACTTTTTGACAAATTTCCCTTATTTATACATCTATATCTATATCTATATAAATCTTATAAAGGAGGTCATCCAAATGATATGGTTCAAGATATGTCTCATTCTTGCACCATATTCATTTGAAACCTCCACAACTTTTCAACTTTCAAGCAATTAATCACTACCACTCAAAAGTTTTCTAACTTATGGCTTCTTCTAATTAGATTTAATAGGTTTTAACTAATTGTTTCTTCATATTTATAAAACTAATGACTTTTTATCTTCCTCTCATTAATATGTAGTGAGTATATTAGTAGTATATAAACAAGATTTTCTCACAAAAATCATCATATTTTGAAGAGTTTGTGATGCAAATATGAAGACGAAGAAATGGGTTTTGAAGCATCATTGGTTATAATGTTAAATTTCTTGGGATAATATAGTTTGGGATGAGATGTAAATCTACAATACCGATAATCTTCCTTTTTAGTTAAAGGATAAAAAAACGAGAGTTTGATAAATTTTCTCAAAAAAGAAACATGTCAAATGTATGTTGGTGCTTATATGATCTTTTTGTATGATTTATGAATGTTCAATATGCTGTTTTTGAATATAAATGTTATCATATGTGTTTTAAGATTTTTATGTTATTAAAAGTTGTTGTATTAATTTTCTTTCGTATTATTTGTTCTTTGTTATGTATAAAGATCAATATGTTTGATATGTTTGTTATTCAATATATACATATACACACATCAATTTAATGTGATAGATGATCAATGAGTCGTTCAAAAAAAAGATGATCAATGATTTAAAAGTATGATTAACAATTATTTGTTATTGTTTATTTATTAATATATTAATTTAATAATCACAAAAACCATTCATATTATTAGTTTGTACTCATAAATGTTATGATAAAGTTATATATATATATATATATATATATATATATATATATATATATATATATATATATATATATATATATATATATATATAATGATATTATAATATTTATTATGCTAACTCATTTTAAATAAATGTTAGCTTTTAGTTGTTAAATTTGACGACAAAATATATTTTTAATGTTATTGTATATGTAATGTGTAAAATTTGTTGAATCGGTATACGATAGCCTCTAGCCTGATCAATTGGTATATTGTTATTATTTTGTATTTAAACAAATTATTATTTAAAATTGATATCAACATTCAACAACCAATTTAGTTGAAGTTGAAAATACATGATTTTTTATATTTAATGTTAGTATTATTCATTATTTTAAATTTCATAAGTATCAATTAATTATATTAATGTTAAAACCATTTGGAATTATAGTGATTTAATGATAAGTAAGATTAGTTAGAATTAAAGAGTTTTGACATTAAAATAACTATTTAATGGAATCAGTTAATTTTCATTGAATATGTGGTTTAATATAAATAGTTAACTTCAACCACATGAAAGGCGATTGAATTATTTTAGTGCAATTGTGTAGGATATGAGAAGCAACAAATCTTAAAATTAAAAATGTTATAATGAGACCAGGGATGGTATTTGTTTATGATATAATATATTTGTCTTTATTTTTGTATTTTTATTTTCTGTTGCAAATAAATGCAAAATAATTATGATGCAAAATAACTAAATATCTATTTTCAAGCATATTAATTTGAATATTATTTGTTAATTACATTATATTATTATAACTACTTTAAAATATTTAATTTTCAGCTTTCTAATAGATATCAATTTTTTTATTATTGTTAAATATAATGTCAAAAGTGTATATCAACCTTTTATTTTAGTAGAGTATTATTTTATAGTTAACAACAATAAACTAATTATTATTCACAATATATATTTGTTAGTATTTTGATTATATAAATTTTATTCCTGCGCAACGCGCGGGTATTCGTCTTGTAACTCTTATAATGGAGGCCATTCAAATGATATAATTCAAGATAGCTCATATACTAGCACCACATTCATTTGAAACTCCCACTACAACTCAAGAGTTTTCTAATTTATATGTACTTAATATTTACAACTCAAGAGTTTTTAAGTTATGATTATTAATTAGTAATGACTTTTTATTTTCCTCATTCATACACATTGTAACTTATATTAGTAGTATATAAGTAAGTTTTGCTCACTAAAAAGATGCATGTGTTTGAAGAGATTTGTGATTCAAATATGAAGAGTTGAAAAAGTTAGTTATTGCTTATATAAGATCATTCAAATATTCAAATCATACTTGCTTCTCTTTTCTTTTTGGTTACTCACACTTTTGTTTCTCATTTTTTTTTAGATTTTGTTATGTAGAGTGCATGAAAACGAAAAATAAGATGCAAATATGTAAAGTTATATGACTTCAAATTTTTTATGTAATTTATTCATATATAGTTCATTTTTCTAAATTTTTAGAGAACATTTCTATTCATATTTTTATGATTGATATTATGTTGTCATGTTTTTTGCACATTATGATTGTCATGATTGATATTATATTGTCATGTTTCTCTAAAAAAAATAGAACCTTTCTATTCATACATGTATGTTTTTGTTTTTTCATGTTTCTATTTTAGTTTTTAGCACAATGATATCGTGTTTATATGTATTTTGAGATAATTGTATTTTAATTGTTTGTTTCATTTTCAATTTTACTTATTAAAAGTAATTGTTATATACATAAATCTCATGGTTAAATAAATGTAATAAGAAGAGAAGTTGTTGATGAATGTATGACTAACAATCTTAAACTTATGATAAATCAATAGTATAATTGACTTTATCGATCGGTTAATTAATAGGCTCTGCATATAAAATAACACTAAAATATTCAAATCATGCTTCACTTCTCTTTTTAGTTACTCATACTTTCGTTTTACATTTTCAGATTTTGTTATCAAGAGTACTTGGAAAAATATTAATATTATATTGTCATCGTGTTTCGTCGTTCATGTTTCTATTATAATTGTTAGTACAATGATGTTGTATTTATTTGTATTTTGAGATAATCATATTTTAATTGTTTGTTTCATTTTTAACTTTACGTATTAGAAGTAATTGTTGTATATATGGCTTTTACGGTTAAATAAATGTAATAAGAAGGCATATTTTTGATAAACAGGTGTCTAAATTTCATTAGTATAAACCATTAATGAGACTGTTAAAAAATTATATTATTTTACTCATGTTAAAATTTTATTTTATATAGTTTTTACTTTTAAATTGATTAATCTATATACTTAGTCATGAACTTAATGAAAAATAACAAACTTATTTTATTTTTATTATTTTCATCTTCAAAAACTTAAAATCTAAATTACATTATAAAATCCAAATATAACTCCTAAAAAGTTAAAATTAAACAAAAATCAAAACCAAAAGATCAGCCATATAAAACTCCATGATTAAATAAACTATTTTCAATTAAAGTTTATATTTGCAATTTGATGTGAGGATTAACTGGTAATTACTAAACAATTTAATAATAATTATGTAAAGAGATGGATAAGAATAAAAGAAATGAAAAATCATAAAATATTAAATATCCTTACCATGATAAATAAATTCGATATAAAACTTACAGTTATATATAAATCATTTTAGATATATAACACACAAGATATTAGAGGTCTATAATTAAGTCTTTAATATTATGTCTTTAGGTTTTTTATGTTTGACTATCTATATAAAATTGAAATCAAAAAGCTTATTATGTAACCTTTTTTAAATTTTGGATGCAAATATTAGTATTAATACATGATATGTATTATGATACTCATTTATATTTAGTATTTTATGTTTAGATTAGATATAAAGTTTTAAAGTTCATGTGACCGACCAATATTTTTACTATATAATTTTATTCATGCGCAACGCGCGGGCTTACGCCTCGTTGAATATAATAATAGATACCATTGATTTGCTCATTTGGAGTTCCATACTTAACAGCTGAATCCTCATCTAAAAAATTTATAAACCACTAAATAACATAACTTATGTCAAATGCTCACATAATCAAAAATTTTCCTACAAGTTTTCTTTAATCAAATGAGCTTTGAGTTAAATATGAAACAAATAGTTACCATGTAAATGAGCCCAACAAGGACCTTCTCCGCTTGTGCTAACCTGCACCATAAAACCAAGCATTAAAGTAAGCAATTTGCTAACCTACAAAAACATCAACTTGCAACCTGTAAAAAGCATCATAGTGAGACGCATTTAAAGATCTATAAATAGGTCTCATATCCCACTTATTTACTCACTTCACTCTCAAACACACTCATCGTTCTCTCTTCGTATCGTATCCTTCCAAAGACTACCAATGACAAGTGTTGAGGTAATCACTCCACAGTCTCTACTTTCTATGAAATCATGGTGTTTAATTAGCTGACTGTGGATTATTAGAATCTTCGTAAAAAGATTTGTTATTTGGCCGCTTTAAACTTATTTTAATGGATGTTTCAGGTTGAATCGGCTGTAAACACTTTGCCACAGAACGTGGAAGAAACGATTCTAGAAGCACCAAAAGAAGTGGAGCCGGTAGTTGCTGCACCGGAGCCAGTGACTGAGGAGTCGCTTGAAGAAACCACAGTCGATGCTCCTCCGCCTGTGGAGGAGCCACCCGTTGAAGTCCCGGTTGAAACTGAAACCAAAGTGGTGGAGGAGCCTAAAAGTGAGGTAGAACAAGAACCCACGACAGAGACGATCGATCAAGAAGAGGTGAAGGCTGCTGAGGAAACCAAAGAAGAAACTCCGGAGGCAGTGCCGGAAGACATTCCGGTGGCAATCCCAGAAGAAACTCCGGCAGCTGTCTCAGAAGACACTCCGGTGGCAATCCTAGAAGACACTCCGGCGGCAATCCAAGAAGACACTCCGGCGGCCGTCTCAGAAGACACTCCTGTGACGGAGGAGCCCAAAGAATCTGTGGAGGAAGATGAAAAACCAGCTGAGGTTGTTGCCACCATTGAAGTTGCAGCAGAGGAATAAAGAGTGATGTTACGTTCTATTTTTAGCATGGCGGATGTTTGGTTTCTATTTTGTTGAATCTTCAAAAGCCAAGTGGCAATAGATGATTGGATAAAAAATAGTGGGGCGCCCCTTTGGAGTTTGAGTTTCATTCCATGATGTTTTCGATTTGATATATTCTATTTGTTTGGTTTCACTTTTTAAATATCAAGACTTCCGGCTTTTCTTTTCCCTCACCCTAAAACACTCTCACGTTTTAGATTAGAAAATTTTCCGTAATGGATTCCAAAATAATTTCAATGAAGGTCAAAAGTAACAGTAACAAGATACGAACGTAAATATACATACGGATTAATAAGATTTACAAACCATGTTAAATAAATGTCCTGATTATCTATCCTGTCTTTTAACAAAATAATAAATTACACTTCTAGTCAAGTCAAGGGGCAAAGTTAAATCTTTTTTAGAACAGCAATATCAATAAAATCCAGCAAAATGGTAAAAGGTTACAAAGTTAATTAGAAGTCAAGTAAGGGGGCAAAGTTAATTAGTTCTTGAAGTTTTGAGGGTTAACGAAGCTGTTGTGAAACCCAAGGGACTGAAAACATAATAATGGAGCAATATCAATAAATGAAGGATTCTTACGTTTTATTTCGATATAATTTTTTATTTTTATTATGTACGGTGAATTGGTGAAATAATCTTTAATAATTGTAACAAATAAAGTACAACGCCCATATTTGTAGGAAAATGTAAGTTAGTAAGTGTACATTGCTATTATTGGTATAACATAAAGTTCATTTCTATTATCAATGAATTATAAGTACGTTGCCATTATGCATGTAAAATAAAATGAACTTTGAGTTGAATATGAAGCAAAATTTTACACAACAGCAACTGCCAAATCAAAATTAAGGGCATTTTAGACTTTTGACATTCACGAAACTACTCATCATCATCGGAAGAACTATCTTCTTGTCTTCCAAAATCATCGATTGCTTCAGGCGCATCCTACACATCAGAATTCCATATTTACTACCCACAAAAATCAATAATAAAATTTAATATTTTTAAAATTTTAATCTATATATATATAAAAAGGTAAAAAATAAAATAAATCTTACAGCTGCTTTATCCCAGTCCTTTAACTTAGAAGTTGTGAGCATATAGTTATCACGTAAAGGAGCCCAACCTGGACCCTCTCCACTTGTGCTAACCTGCACCGCAAACCAAACATTAACGTAAGCAATTTGCTAACTTGCACTGTGTGTGAGTGAGAGAGAGAAATAAAAAGCACCGTTGCATTTGATGACTGTTTACCCAGCTCTGAAAAGAATGCTTCTTTTCTCCGTTTCTGAATAACTGAAAAGTCAACGAAAAAGTCAACCTTATGAGGACATGTAAAAGAACTACAACAAAGCTATGCTTCATTCATATAATATTATAATATAAATTGATTTTAAAAAACATATATGTAAGAATTTAGTTGCAGACCTTTAGCATCTTTAGATCTTGATGGATTTAAACCTTTTTGTGAACTTTGAGCCTTGTTAACCTATAAACAACCACCAACATAAAATATAAAAATATATTTATCAAAGTATCAATCATATTTAATTATATATGAATAAGAAACTCACAGCGTTAAACAACTTGACAACTGAAAGTTCAGCCAAGACATGAAATTTTAAAACCAAGTTAGTTTCCAGAAATATAAAAGTTTATAATTTTAAATAATTTATCGAAAAAATATATATATATTTACCTCCTTTTGTTGCAATTCCCATGAGTAATTTTTCATGCGAGACTGAGAAGGCATCAGGCTTTACGTGTCCTTTTTCTCCTAACTTTATATCCAAGAAAATTCCATTTATTCAGTTAGCAAATGGGCCAAATAAATATTTATAAAAATCATGAAAATATAAATTATACCAAATTTTTTTCCTTTTTTGCATCGCCCTTAACTTTCTTTTCAGCAGCATCTTCAGCAAGCTTTTTTACTACGAGCTTTTTGTGAGCAGATAAAACAGGACCCTACAACAAAAAAAAAAAATAATAATAAATAAATCAAAAAACAGTAATCATGTTTGGTTGGCATGTAGGAATGGAATGAATTTTCATATGAAAATTGTATATTGTATACAGATACATAATTGTAACTCTAGTTTATACATTATTGTTAATTATAATTCACTGATTTTTTATTTATCCATACAATAGTTAAACATAATAATTAAAGAGGCTTACCAGTACATCATCTGATCCACTTCTCTTTATAATCTTCTTAAAAGCTTTTTTAAAAGACGTGTTTCCTTCAAAAAATTTCATAATTCCAGGTTGGATTGTTCCATCTTCATCATCAGAAACTTCATTGCTAACATCAACATCTTCATCTGAAGATTTTTCATCTTCTTCTTCCTCGTTTTGAAAATGCACCTGCTTTTTTTCAAACTTCATTGGAGGGGCAGGCTCTTCTTCATCTACATCATGATGATGATCATCATCATCATCATCATCACTATTATCCGAATTATAATCTCTTGCCCTTTTTCTAAAAAGCTTTTTTGTTTTTCCATCCATTTTAACCTTCTGTCCACTGCCTTGAAAGACTTTCTGTTTCTTCTTCCCCTTATTACCCTTCTTGTGTCCTATATTTCTCTTCCTCGGGCCTTTACCAACTTCTTGCATTTGAAGTTCTTCAGCCATTACCCTAATCCCCCTTTGCTCAGCTCAAAATCTAACCAACAAAATTAACAAAGTGATATGAATTCACCTCTGATTCATGAAGTCTCACCTGATAAGAAGAAACAAAAAGAATCAAGTCGTTGCTACTGAGAAAAAGGCTAGATATGTAGTACCATAACAGATTATACAAGCAGAAGTATATAACTATAAACATTATAATGAATATAAACACCACACACATGTGATTCATAAACAATCCTTAGTGTGCAGCAATACACTACAGAGAATCAATGAAGTTTGCCAATGAGCATTTACACTACAAAACCTGGGATACAGAATATCAGGAATATAAATAGCCCAAAATCAGGAATATACAACCAGCAAATATATTTTCCTGTTCAGCGATTCCGATTGGGAGTGGGATTTGTTTACCATTCAGCGATAATGAGAGGGGGCGAGAGAGAGAGAACTCACCGGGGAAGCAAAGTGGAAGCGCGGCCTGTTGAGTAGTCGGAGAAGCAAAGTCGATTGGGAGGGGGGATTGTCTTTGCGATTTCAGTGAACAGAGATAGAGAGATTCAGAGAGAGAGAATTAACCGGAGAAGCAAAGTCCTAGCTCTGCCGGAAAATCGATTTGGAGAAGACGATGTAGGCGGGGGTGGGGGAAGCTGAGAGCAGACGACGACGTGAACAATTTCTGCAGTGAAGGGTTTCAATCAGAGAGCGTAGGAAAATGGCAAAATTGTAATCAAGCAAATTCCCACCTTCATGCATTTAAATTCCTTCGTTAGAATGGAATTTTAGCCAAAGAAATTCAATTTTCTCCTAAAACTTGAACAAAATATAACATTTTGAAAGAATTAGATTTCAATTCCCTCAAAATCCCATCAAATTCTTTCGAACCAAATGGGGCCTAAGGGCTTATTTTTAGGGAAGGAATGTCGTTTTATGATACTATCATTTTAAGGTAACCGATTTTTTAAAATATCTAAAAAGCATTTTTAAACTAAAAAAATATCTTTGAAAGATAACCACTTTTGCTTTCCTTTTTTAAAATATATTTGTTACATGGTATAACAAATTTATTAGGTAAAACTGTCATGTTGGCAAGGTGACATGGATTTAACTTTTTAAATACCATTGTCATCCAAATATATATTATTGTGCCTCTCATCGACCCTAATTGCTATGTAGATAAACATAGCAGCAAAAAGATGTGAGGGAACAAAAGTCGGGCTGCTAAGCTGGTCCAGGAGAAAATAAAGGCTGAAGCAATCGTTGATGTTTAAGGCTAAAGAAAAATGAGTTCTTGGATGATTGATGGATTTCAGAAGCAATCGTTGATGTTTAAGTTGAAGTTTTTCTTTCCTGTTACCTAGGGTTTTTAACGGTCCGGGTAGAAAATTTAGAAGCATCTCGACAGCTTGAGGTAATTTTATCAGTCAATTTTACTTTAGGTTCAAGACTACATGTGAGACCCGTTTTCTTATCGAGATACTTTGTTGGTATTTTTAAAGATTAACACTAATCATATAGGCAGCGAAAGATAAAACAGATTAAATCCTAAAAACTGAGCAAAAATCATAACATGTTCATAACAAGATCACAAGTTCATAATAGTTGCATCAACAAGAAGATGAAATCGATCCATACCTTTTGTTTGGATGTTAATGATCTAAACCAGAATCCTTCTAATGACTCACACCCAAGATCACCAGAAGAACAAGCAGACAGAAACTTCCAAGGCTTGAGGAAATCGATCCAGAAACCCTTGAAGGGTTTAAGGATTTTGACAAAGAGGAGGGAGTTAGCGGCACCTTTAGGGTGTTGGGATGCCTTAGGGTTGCACCCTAAGGCCTCTATTTATAGTGCATGGGCTCCTAGGGTTTCAAACTTAGGAGCCTTTTGGCGGCCCACCCCCTAGGCTTGTTCTATTAATTATAATTAATCCAATCCTTAAATTAATTTCTATAAATTAATTCTTGATCCAGTTTCTAATTAATTAATTTCTCAATTAATTAATAAACTGCTCATTCCTCTATTATTTCAACTACTGACTGTTTTTTTGGGCCGTGAGGGCAACCCAAATAGAACCCTGCTATTATTAGAAACATCGCCACAGTTGATGACTTGGACATATTTCCAACATCCTTGTAAAGGTAAGTGGAGTTGTTATCTTATATTTAGTGTGGTTTTAGTTGTGAGTTACTTAAAGTAGAGGTATGGCGATCGTTGCGATTGCATTAGTGTTTTGAGTTTTTGATGTGTAAGAAGAGGTAGGAGTCCTTTCTTGTGTATTATTGGCGATTTGGAACTTTTTGGGTGTGAATTTGAGTTGTGGAGGGTGTTATGCCGAAAATTGGTGGAAATAGAGCTGTACAGGTGAGATAGCGCCGCTATCTCTAGAATATAAGTCCTTTCTTGTGTATTATTGGCGATTTGGAACTTGTTGGGTGTGAATTTGAGTTGTGGAGGGTGTTATGCCGAAAATTGGTGGAAATAGAGCTGTACAGGTGAGATAGCGCCGCTATCTCTAGAATATAGCATCGTTATCTAAAGTATATTGTCTTTTTGAGATATAAGAGATAATGACGCCATCACTGAGCATAGTGACGCTAGTCACCATATCATACTCCCTTCTTAGTATGTTAATGTTCATTTCGAGCCAAAACATATCCCAAACACCTCTTAGTAGTGATTGAGCCTTAATTCTCCAAAATTGATCGAGGAAAAAACATAAAAGAGCCAAGGGAGATCGAAACTAACATCAAGAACGTGTTCTTGATCCATAAATTCAACAGGTATGTGGATTTATATGAGTTTTGGGTTTTTGGAAACCCTAAGTATCTTAATTATTGAAATTGACTACTTCCTTTGATATATGGTGTTAATATATGGTTCTAGTACGTTTTCCTTAATCATTACTGTGAAAATTATGGAGTTTTTGTGACTCGATGATATCAGACAAGAAGTAGAGCTGAATGGCATGGATAGTGACGCTATCCTTATAGATAGTGTCGTTATCTGCTGTTTACAGGCCATTACATTTCTCAAATCACTTGATCTTTTAACCAACCATGTTGGGATGTTTGACGATGATTGAGAATTGATTGTGATGTTATATCACAACTGAATTATATAGGAAGGAGGCAGATACGAGAAATTTAGGCTTACACGTTCCAAAACAACCTAAGCTGAGTAATATTTAGTACTTGAGTAAGAGATATACATTATTATATGTTGATATACATATATATATATATATATATATATATATATATATATATATATATATATATATATATATATATATATATGTGTGTGTGTGTGTGTGTGTGTGTGTTATGGAAAGATAATAAAGTTTTTTTGCTATTAAGGATAAACATATAAGCATGTTGCTATTTTGGATAAAAAAAAATAAAGTACATTGCTTATCATGGACAATAGAGTAAAGTGCATTATTATTATGGATTAAAATATGTTACTATTATGAATAAAAATAAAGTACATTCCTACTATGGATATAAAATAAAGTGGTTGCTATTATGGATTGAAATATAAGAAGGATGCTATTTTAGATAAAAAAAATGCCAGTGTGTTGCTATTGTAGATAAAAATATTAAAGGGCATGGCTATTATAGACAAGTATGTTTCTATTTTGGATAAAGAAATGTAAGTATGTTGCTATTATGGATATAATATAACAAGTACAATGCATATATTTGTAAAAAGAGCAAAGTACGTTGCGATAATGGATAAAAGTTAAAATGTGATGCTAGTATGGATAAAAATAAAATATATTGCTATTATGAATCAAAATCAGTATGCGACTGTTATGGATTAAAAATGTAAGTATATTACAACTTTCTATAGTTATATTTATTTATTTGGTTGATACTAAAAACCATAATTTGTTTGTTTGTTATAAGTAGATTTTTTTGCATTATAAAAAAGGGTAAATTGCATAAAAATCACTAACTTTTTCAATTTTCTCGATTTTGACACCGTATTTTTAGTTTTTGCAATTAAGTCATTATGTTTTTAGAAAATTGCAATTAAGTCGTTATGTTTTCCAAAAAGTTGCGAAAATGACCATACGACAGGATGGCAACAGGTTACCAGGTCATATGGTCAAATTTGCAATTTTTCAGAAAACATAATGACTTAATAGCAAAAATAAAACATAGTGTCAAAATCGAAAAATCTGGAAAAGTTAGCGAATTTTATGCAATTTACCCTATGCAATTTATATAACTTAATCACTTTACATGCCCCATACGTGTCCGAAAAAATAAATTTGTTGTTACCTTGTTTTTCCATTTAAAGTAATCAAATTTATTGTCCTAAAAATGGAATTTCAAAAAGATTTAGGATAAATGCATACGAATAACAATTAACTTACATACCCTTAGTGTGAATATCCTATTAGGTAATTGGTTATGTAAACAATGTCTTTATATGATGGGTTATAAAAATCTATATTGATGTTCGTTCATTGATTTATATAAATGTACAAAAATAAAATAGAATTTTACAATGATACAAAGGCAAAACTTGGTTATTATTTAATAAAATTATTTTAATGTTTTCATGTGAATCTTCAGCAACAATATTGGCCGTGGAATTGCCATGTTATCGTTCCAAAACAGAATACAATTATAAATTACCTAATACAACAAAATTAGGTAAAGTTAAAACTTAAATGGTTAAACATTTACAAAGATAGTTTAAGCTAAGTAGATAAAAAGTTCAATATACTTTTACCATTTTTTCAATCGAGTCCATCAACTTTTTTATTGAAAAAAAATATTTGGTAATACAACCTGTCAAGCTAGTAGCATTTGCATACTCGAAGACATAAAATGTATAATTTTAATCACTAGATTTTTTGAAAGACTTAATCGCTAAAAATTATGAAAATAAACAAAATAAAGAAAGGCGCCGTCATATTCGAAATTAAAGTACTTGTTTTCAATAAAACAAAAAATGTATACTCATTTTCAATAAAAAAACTTAATTTCAATGAAACAAAAAGTATTAAGAGTTTAAACTAGAATTTTTTTTAAGTAAAAGAAGGTTTCGTAAGCATTTATCCTAAATCTTTTTGAAATTCCACTTTTAGGACAATAAATTTGAGTATTTTAAATGGAAAAACAAGGTAACAACAAATTTTACTTTTTGGACACGTATGAGGCATGTAAAGTGATTAAGTTATATAAATTGCATAGGGTAAATTGCATAAAATTCGCTAACTTTTCCAGATTTTTCGATTTTGACACTATGTTTTATTTTTGTTATTAAGTCATTATGTTTTCTGAAAAATTGCAAATTTGACCATATGACCTGGTAACCTGTTGCCATCCTGTCATATGGTCATTTTCGCAACTTTTTGAAAAACATAATGACTTAATTGCAATTTTCTGAAAACATAATGACTTAATTGCAAAAACTAAAAATATAGTGTCAAAATCGAGAAAATTGGAAAAGTTAATGACTTTTATGCAATTTACCCTATAAAAAAATTCAGATCTTCTGTAATTTTAAATAGTTTTTTTTTAAGAAGTTGATAAACGTAGTGACAAGTTTTCGTTGCTAATCAGGTCGTCACTTGTCCATCGCAACCCCTAACCAGACATACGCCGCTAATGTTCCATGTCTCTAAATCCGGCCATCGCTAGTCGCTAGTCGCTACTTGGCTGCTTGATATCTTTAGCCAATCCGTGACAAATCTATGGCTATTTGGCTAGTTAAAATGTATCATAAGCTATTGCTGAATTCGAAAAAAAAAAAAAAAAATCATCGCTACAAAATTTGCCAAGTTGTTTTATAGACACCTCGGATCCATCTCGATCTACTATCATCACACACAAATTAGCAAGAGACTAATCCGTGTGTGGCACGATGATTTATGGTAGTGTAACATTGTAACCGGTCATAATGGTATAAAAAGATAAAAAAAATTTGTTATCCTTAGATGTACGCAAACTACTGATCATGCCTATGCCCACTACTAGAAGATAGAAAAAATATGCGTTTGTTGAGGCATTACGTCAATTAAATTTCTTCAAATAAAAGAAATTAATATAAACGCGAGTATGATAATAGATAGAAAAAATATGTGTCTGCTGAGGCATTACGTCAATCATCTTAAGATATACATAAGAATCAAAAGCAAATGCATACAACCCTGGACTCCATCATGAATATCTCTGATCAATACATTATACCATTTAACTTTGAATCTAAATTTAACCAAACACCAAATGTATATACGAGATTAACCATATGATTAAGTACACGATAAAAAAATATATCAACCAATCTGAGTGCGATTCAAACCCTCCCATTAGTAACTCCTCCATATCCATTATGCCCATTGCTACCACTACTCATTTTCTGTGCTGTTGCAGCCTTCTTCCTCTTCAAAACCACAAACCATGTGTAAGCTTCCAAAACCAACGATACAATGGCTACCCCAATGATAATTCCAGTATACCATCTCTTCCATTTCTTCTCTGGGTTCAAAATGTCAAAGCCTTTGAATATGTTGATGATTCCCAAAACGATGATGCCGTAACCAAGTGAATGGTGGTATACGTTCCAATATATTCTGTATTTGTGATCCTTCTTTGGCCTCACAAGCAAAGCAATCACCTAAATATGACCCACAGATTTCTTGTTAAAATACCATCATGATCGGCCCATCAATTTTCTAGTTAAGTAAAGTGTTTGAAATTTTCAGTATCTGTATGAGTTATGACATTAGAATCTAGAGGGGGTACCTGGAGGGTGGCCAAACAGAAGAGGATGATGCCGATGACTCTGTGCGAGGTAAACTGGATGCCCGATGATTGGCTGCCTAGCCGGATTCCGGTGGCCCAGCCGGCAACCCCGATGGTGTATCCAGCGGTTTGGCAAGTAACATGAAGGTAAAACCATGCAGGATCGGCCGACTGGAACACTCTTACGTATCTTGCCAATATAGCCCCTAGAGGCATCATGATCCCCCAGCTGATTGCATTTAGCACACCATGAATCTGCAAGATATCTAAATCAAGTTAGTCACCATATATAACACCTCTCTCTCTCTCTCTCTCTCTCTCTCTCTCTCTCTCTCTCTCTCTCTCTCTCTCTCTCTCTCGGTTTCTATATATACAATATATGTATGTATATATGTGTATATCAGACACATCCATGAGGAAAGAGTGAACTTTTCGAACTTACATTTCTTTTCTTGTTTTTTGAACTGCTTCCGGCTGCTGGTGCACTCCCAGATTGTCCTGAAAGAACATTTAATGTTGCCATAGACTTAACATTATCACCAGAGGTAGAGTGGGCCATAGGAGCGCTTCCTGAAAGCTGACCATCTTGCCAAAGTTGATTGAGGTTGGTGCTCGCATTTTGCAGACCCAAAGTAGCAAAGATAATCATCTCATTATTCGAATAAGTGGCAGATAAGTCAGAAACCGGGAAACTCAGGTCGCCTTCCTGCAACTGCGTACTGTAACCTGTAACTGGTGCTGTGTACGCCCTCATCTTCCCGTCGGATTGCTGGAAAGCGACGAGTGCTTGTGAGCCCACCATGCCTTGAGAAGTTGGATTGATGGCCCATGCGACCCATCGTGAAGAACCGACGTTGGTGTGCCGATACGCGATTTTGAGCGTTCTGGAAGATGGATTGTATGTGTAATGGAGAAAAGAGTTCAAAACTGGGAGGTCATTGCAAGCACTGAAAATCTTGTTGCTTGCAAAGGCATAGGTAGAGCAAGTTTGAGCAAATGAAGACGAAATCAATGTCGTTATGGTAAATAACAAAAACACCCCTCCGAACCCCATTTCAAATACTTTCCTTTGTGTAATCTTTAAGGGATGAACAACAAATCCAAACACACCCACATAAAAATCTTGATTTGTGAACGTGTAGTTTATATAGGTGGGGTAATTAATGTGTTAGGTTAGTTTGGTAAGGAAGGTGAGCAAATACATACCTTTTGTAACAAAACATGCATTTAGTATTTTAGAATCTTAGAAATTAATTTCCACCATAAAGAGTAAATTACAATAATGGTCCATATGGTATGCATGAAATAACAATAATTACCCAACTTTTAAAAAAGCATCGAGAGTGGTTTATATGGTTCCGATTTACTTCAAGAATGGTCCAAAAATAAGTAAAAAGACCAATTTCTCATTTTTAATTTCTTTTTCATTTTTATTTTAATGTTTTATTTATTTTAGTAATTAAAAAAAGAAAAATACCCCACCCCACCCCCACCCCCTGCGTCTCTCTCTCTCTCTCTCTCTCTCTCTCTCTCTCTCTCTCTCTCTCTCTCTCTCTCTCTCTCTCCTGGGTTTTTTTTGTCTGAGTATAATCCTAAATATATGAACTCATAATTTAGCGTAAGAAATTCTGTGATCGTAATGCTGCATTAGACTTCCATCGCCAGATTCCATTAGCTCCTTTATCTATTCCTTCTTCCCCATGATCCGTGTATGCAAGATCAGGGTCATTGTTTATCTCCTCTAACACCCACTTTGGAAAAGGGATCCTGCAAAATTTTCATAAAAAACAGTTTGTAAATTGAAAGTGAACTTGTGATTTTTGCTTGTTTCGAGATTTACGTTTCCGATAAGCTTTTTGTTTAGTAATGGCGCCTCCCTCTCCACCAATCCCCACCCCCTTTTCCTTATCCCCAACACCAGCACTACGATGCTCTCTCACCACCTCCTCTGTCGGAGCTCTCCTCCGTGAGCTCCATCTTTTTTTTTTCATGCAATTACATTGATTTGATATTTCTCAAAGTCAATTTTCTATAAAGTAAAAAACGTCACCAAAATGTACTTTCTGATGCTACAAAATACAAATACGAACTTCGATCTACTTCACTACAAAGTTTCTTATATATTTATGTTTCATTCAAGGTGTCGTTGGATATCTCCTTTTGAATCCACTATAATTTTCCAATTATGAGAGGATCTTGTGGCTGTCACAATGCCATCGTAGTATTTGGAATCAAGCTTTTGCTTGTTCCGGTCTTTGATGAATTCTGCAAATAGTTTACGTGCAGATTCATAAGAAAGATCTGAGAAAAATATCTCTCTCTCGTCTTTCAGCCAAGTGGAAAATTCGTTGTTCTTTGAGAAATAATCAGCATCTGAAATCTCCTTGAAATTTGATATCACACGACGTTCATGCTTGTGGTGTTTGTTGGATTATGTGTCTAAGCCATGACTAATAATTAGTATTTACCTAATTAATAGAAGCACAGTCCATTTGGGTT
This sequence comes from Cichorium intybus, assembly GCA_023525715.1. Lineage (NCBI taxonomy): Eukaryota > Viridiplantae > Streptophyta > Magnoliopsida > Asterales > Asteraceae > Cichorium > Cichorium intybus. Next base: position 124,284,056 of record CM042013.1, on the reverse strand, counting down.
GCCCTCATGGCTGGAGGTTTGGTAGAAAATTCGGTAGAGAGAAAGGTTGATTTATTATGGGATTAATAAATCAACAGGAATTAAATATATGGTTTATTAATATATTAAAGTGATAATATATTAATTAGAAACTATATTAATTAATTAGGAATTAATCCAGAATTAATTGGATTTAATTTGGGGATTAAACTAATTAATTAAAGGTGCAGGGACTAAAACTGTAATTATTCAATAGTTGAGTAAGTGGCAGTGTGAGAGTGACCAGTGAGTGTCGAAATTATATATAGATATATATATATTTCGAAATTCATATAATGGGATAAATAGGAGTTTGAATTATAAGATAAAAGGTTTATCTTATTTGAATTCAAAAAGGTTTATCCTTAAGGCTTATCAACTGGTTATTCTGTAACTATAAATAGGGGACCCTGGAACCCTATATTCTACGCCACTTTTGACCTAGATACTCTCTAGAATTTTCGATCCATATACCTCTCAGCTTGGGTGTGACTTTCATTTGAGGCAGGATAATTTTGCTGCTCAGCTTCCAAGAAATAAAGGTTGGTTATTCTTTTTGATCTTTAGTTTTTTATTGGCCTCTAGGTTTTTTGTTATATGTTCAATTAGAAGAAAACATAGATCCTTATAGGTTGCATGTGAACTTAGGTTATTTAGTTCATGGTTTGCAGAAAACCTTTCAGTGTTTACGTTTGTGTTTGTGCTTCTCCTCTGTTTTCCCTTCTTTAGTACTGGAGGATTTATGCGATTTGTGCTTCCTATGGGACTCTCTCTCTTTCTTATCACTCTTTGTTTCTAAACTTCCACGTCTTTTGTTCATTCCTTCATCTTCAAACTCATTGACAACACAAATCGAGCTGTTTTCTTCTATGGCTGGAGACCACATGTCGGACCATGACCAGACCATTGATTTTGATCGGAAGTCTAACAGACTGATGTAACAATTGTCTTTTCTGGGAAATAAAGCGGCGACTAGTAAACAATTGGAGCCGTTTAGCCATTGGAGTTATCAGCGTCTCCGAGCGACCACCCTTGTGGCTCGTAGAAGAAATCGACTTGTTGACCGGTGTTTTGGAACATCATTATTTTAAACGGATGAAACATCATTATTTTAATTTCCATTGAAGAGAGAAACAAGTGTTAGAATATAGAAAGGCTAATATTCTCATTTGATTCATAAGAGAGGTTACATAAGAATATATATATAGCAAAACCCTAAACGACATTAGGCCGAAACCCTAACCCAAACACTAACACATTGGGCCGAAGCCCTAACCCATACACTAACATCCCCCCGCAGTTTTATCGGGAGGGACGATGAAACTGGAAAACAAATAAAACAAAACAAAATGAGAACAAAAAAATAATAAAGATGTTCCACTCGGTCGGATTTGTTGAGAAAAAAAGGAGGAAAAAATCATCCGCTGAATTCCTTGACCATCCGATGGAGAAAAAGTGCGCCGGAAGTAGCTAGGGTTTCGGCGAGATAGGGGGCTCCGGCGAAGTCGGCGCCAGAAAAAAAAACAGGTAGACTCGGCGTGAGCAGATCGGCAGAGGGGAGTGGTGGGTTTTGCACCGGAGGCTGGCAGGAGCACGGAGTCGGTGACAGTTGGAGGAGGGAAACAAGAACAGCGGCGGCGGTTGACAGAAGGTGCAGAACCGGCGGCTGGGCGGCGCAAATCATGAACGGAAACCGGTTGCAGGTTGCGAACGGGAGCAGGAGGGAAGGAGAAGGAAGAAGAGGCAGCAGCAGGTAGAGGACGGTGGTGGTGTTCGCTGGGGAGGAGCGGGCGAACGGAGAAGACAGTCGGAGAAGGAGAAGAAGATGCCGGAGAAGGAGGCGGCGGAGGTTGCTTGAGTTTTAGCGACAGAAGAGAGGGTGGCGGTGGTGCAGAGGCGGCGGAGATGAGCCGCCGGAGAAGATGACGGCTGAAGGAAGAAGTGCAAACTCATGTCTCGATAAAGTGAATGTGTTTGGGTTGTCGTGGGTTATTTTAAAGTGAAGAAAGGAAAACTGAAATGCAAAGAAACAAACGGAAGGGAAGGCACCTCCGACGAAGAATGTCGCCGGAGGTGGGCGGTGGCGGCACGTGGTTGTGGTCAGCACTAAACCCGCTCTGATACCATGTTAGAATATAGAAAGGTTAATATTCTCATTTGATTCATAAGAGAGGTTACATAAGAATATATATATATAGCAAAACCCTAAACGACATTAGGCCGAAACCCTAACCCAAACACTAACACATTGGGCCGAAGCCCTAACCCATACACTAACAACAAGTTGATGTACAAATGAGACCGATGAGAATTTTACAAAAAAAACAAAAGATCCACAACGACACAGCTTCATTAAATGTTATCCTCTCATCTAATCTACAAACGAATATGGATGAACAATACCGTAACGAAAGATGCCTAATCACAATTAACAACTAGTGGCACCTAATATTTGATAAATCAAACGAACAAATCGAAGATCTTTATTTTCAGGAGGAGATGTTTGTTCGCAATGAAAAGAGATGACTGGCTTTTCCAGAAATAATTTTGGCTGTGGATTGTGGATTGATTGAACTAGGCAAAGGCTTTGGTGGGAAACCCAGAGAGAGAGAGAGAGAGAGAGAGAGAGAGAGAGAGAGAGAGAGAGAGAGAGAGAGAGAGAGAGAGAGAGAGAGAGAGAGAGAGAGAGAGAGAGAGAGAGAGAGAGAGAGAGAGAGAGAGAGAGAGAGAGAGAGAGAGAGAGAGAGAGAGACGCAGGGGGTGGGGGTGGGGTGGGGTATTTTTCTTTTATTTTTAATTACTAAAATAAATAAAATATTAAAATAAAAATAAAAAAGAAATTAAAAATGATAAACTGATCTTTTTACTTATTTTTGCATCATTCTTGAAAATAAATCGAAATTATATAGACCACTCTCCATGCTTTTTCAAAAGTTGGGTGATTATTGTTATTTCATGCCTACCATATGGACCGTTATTGTAATTTACCATAAATTTATATGTGAATTTGATTATACAAAATCATAATAGAAACAACATTGTGCAGACAAATGCCAAAAAATCTATTAGATTTTAACCTAATTACAGTTCCGTTTGAATATTTAAAATCAATTTTAGTTCTTCATTGTTTGATCAATTATCGTGCTTGTTTTTTAAGAGGATTATGAGTTCCAATATTGAAGGAAAATATCAATATAATTTACGACAACATAATGTTCGATCAACATCATGATGAATCAATGTGTATAGGACTAAAACGAAAAAGACACTTGACCTACAATTATGATTTACTTGAAAACATACTAATAACATAATATTCGAATGGTAAAATGTGATTTTCTGTACCATGGTTTGAAATATAATTTATCTTACTCGTGAGTCCCTACCAAAAATGAAAACAACGTAACCTAGGAATTGTGTTTTGAGGAAGATGAAAAGCTGTTTTTCTTTAATTCTTCATGTTTGGTTTTTCGTTCTGGTCACAAAATAAATATATAATAGTAACATAGGTTGCAAATTCTTTTTGGAGGAAGGATCATAATATAATGCAAAATAGCCACTTTATTTGATGATTTTTTCGGTTATACAAAATTACGGAAGAAGCTTCAAAACAATGATCCAATCATAAGAGCATTTTTATAATAATTACTTCGATGGGTTTTTTGTATATCATTTTAATTTGCCGTAATTATCACTAGATCTGGAAACCAAAGAAAATGTCATCCTATCAACACTTTTTTACTATTTTTGCTTATGTGCTAGAACTAATTAGTTTTAGCGTAAAACAATGAGACTTTATTAGAAATTTCCCTAATATTTATTATCAATATATTTATTTTTAATTGCTTTTACAACGGCTTACACATGCATTTACATTTTTCATCTCAAGGAGGACTTGAACTTTTGGCAAAGAGATACCTACCAATCAACTCTTGATAGGGATAATGTCTTGCTAGGGTAACGAACTTTTGAAATTGTTCACATTTGGTCACTGAACTTATTTTCGTGCTTGATTTACCCTTGAACTTTTTAGAATTGTTCACATTATACCATTATGACCGGTAATAGAAGGTTTGTGCTGATTTGAAATCCTATTGTGGCATCCTAGAGGACTTGGAAGGGTAACGAACTTCTAAAATTGTTCACATTTGGTCACCGAACTTATTTTTGTGCTTGATTTACTCATGAACTTTTTAAAATTGTTCATATTATACCCTTATGACCAATGATAGAAATTTTGTGCTGATTTGGCATCCGACGTGGCATCAGAAAGCCGAGACATAAATAAGGGCCAGTGGTCTTCAGTTAGGGTTCATTTTTGTGTCCTAATCTGCAAGGAACGATTGTTCAGTCTTGCAGTGTCTTCCACTCCTCAAAATTCTCTCAACTTCGCAAGCCTTCTAGTATGTATTATCATAATCACTATGATTGTGGTTTTCCTTCATACGTTCGAAACTCGTGTTGGGGCAACGGATAGACACCAACAAACACGACCAAGCTCAACAAATGATTAATACACACAATTGTCTAGACTAATGAGAAATACGAAAATAAAGTTGAGAAACACAAGGATATGAAGTGGTTCACTCGAAAATGACTCGGTTAAAAAACAATACGATTTAACCTTCTTCTATTGCTAAAGCATTCACTCATGTAATTGTAGCCCAAGCTACTGCTCTCACTATGAACTACAATCCATAGAAGATACTGATGATTGACTTCCTCTAACTTGGATCTTCAGTCCGGATGAGATTTTCTCCCTTCGACACAATTCTTCAGTCGGTAACCTCCTCGGTCTGAGGACCTCCTCGTTTACCAGCATCTCATGTTGTCTATATTGGATGCCTTGATTTGCCTGCACAACCGATGACATACGGTATGATCCAGACTTCCTTGATCGGGGACTGGGAATCATCTGAGGCACAGACCAATGAGTTATCGCACATTAAGAATCGCCTTCCTAGGTTCTTTTATGTGGTTGAGGATCGAATGTGTAAAGGAAAACCACAATTACAACAATAAATAATACATACTAGAAGACTTGTGAACTTGAGAGAATTTTGAGGGAGCGGAAGACACTGCAAGATTGAACAATCGTTCCATGTAGATTAGGGCACAAAAACGCCCCAACTGAACACCACTGACCCTTATTTATGTCTCGGCTTTCTGATACCACATCGAATGCCAAATCAACACAAACTTTCTATCATCGGTCATAAGGGTATAATATGAACAATTTTAAAAAGTTCATGGGTAAATCAAGCACAAAAATAAGTTCGGTGACCAAATGTGAACAATTTTAGAAGTTCGTTACCCTTCCAAGTCTTCTATGATGCCACGTAGGATTCCAAATCAACACAAACCTTCTATTACCGGTTATAATGATATAATGTGAACAATTCTAAAAAGTTCATAGGTAAATCAAGCACAAAAATAAGTTAAGTGACCAAATGTGAACAATTTCAAAAGTTTGTTACCCTTACAAGTCATTATCCCACTCTTGATATATCCAGGCAACAGACCCTTTGGTAATGCCTTAAGCCATTAAACTTTTGTTATTACTATGGTAGCATTTTTACAATATTAAAATGGTTACATTATTTACATGTTTTACATGAATCAATGCATAAAAATATTAAAACATTAGATATGATAAATAAATGAGTTAATAACATAAAAGTCACTGTAGTTTATCCAAAATTCCAATTTAACCATTATATTTCTTTTTGTTTCATAAAAATCATTCATACTTTCAAAAAATTACATAGTGACCATTATTCGTTTATTTTATAACATTTAAGAATTATTTTCATCGAAATATTATGTGAAAAGTTTCATATCAACATTTGAAGCATATATTGGAACTCCGTTGCAACGAAAATATGATATATAAAGTTTACTACATGTGATTTTTGTTTTTGTAAGTGCAACTCTTCGGCCATGTTGTGAATGCATATGATGTCCAACTAAATCCACTAAATTATGAATATGACGGGGGTAAGGAGTGTTCCGAGTCAGCGTCATACAATCATGATTTTATTTGTTATAGTGGTTGCAATAGATCTTTTTGAAAATATGAGTGGTTTTTACGAATTTTTTTGAAAGTACGAGTGGTTTTTTTAGAACAGTTTAAACCGTATTTTGACCAAACTACAGTGGTTTTTATATTATTAGCCCTAAATAAATCTATAGATTATAAGATATAGTGCTGAGAATATATTTTAACTCAAATTATTATTAGAATTGTTAAAATATAATTTTATATGTATACATTTTCTAATCACACGGTGCAAGCAAATTTATCAATAAAATACTCAGGATTTAAATCATAATAATTATATTATTTCGATCTATCCAATTTTGATTGAATTAATTAACATAAATATATAACATAGGATACGAAAAGTAGTAATAAAACAAAGAATTGACAAAAAGGATACTATTTATTTCAGTTATTATCAACCGATTATATTATAAGGGAAGAGTTCAAATGAGAACCACTAAAAGGTTGAGAACCGTGAGAACCACTAATTCACAGTTTAATAAAAAACTTACGTTATAGTATTCACAGTTTAATAACTACAAATTTTATTATATTGTGAATATTGTAAAACGTATTAAAAAATAAGGAAATTTATTAACTTTGATGTATTTTCCCATAATTAACAAGTGTGAAAAAACAAAAAAAACGAAAAAAAAAACATAATTATTAATGTGTGAATATCGGTTCTCACAGTTCTTAACCTTTTAGTGGTTCTCGTTTAAACCTATTCCTATATTATAATTATATAGATACAAGCAACATAATTAATATACTGATAAAGTATTCAAACTGAACTAACAAATTCTTTATTCAATAACTAAAAAAATATAAGAATTTATATGGTGAAAGATACTTTGGTTTAGTAAAGTGGTTTGGCCGGTGAACCATCGCAACCAGAGTCGAATCTTTGACCTTCGGAAGTTGGCCAACATTATATTTGATTGGTGATAGATATTTTGACCATCGCAACCAGGGTCGAATCTATTTTCCAGCAATTTCGAAACCAGAGTTTAAGCAACCAAATAGCAGCAAATTTGTCATGGATTGGTGATAGATATTCTGTGACCGATTTTGTGGCGGATTGGAGGCTGGTGTAGGGTTCAGTGGAGCATTTAGTGACAAGTGTATGGTTTAGGGGTTTAGCGACGGATTACTTGCAACAGATATTCATCGCTAATTTAACTGTTGTTCAAATAATCTATAAAATTTAAGAGAATCCATATTTTTCTGCAATGCGAAAAAATCGAATTATAACAGAAACGAAATTTCATCATCAACCACATAATAAACACAAATCTAGAAAAATACAATACAAAGTTCTAGAAATAAAAAACTACTAGAACGATTTTCAGATTAGAGTTTTCGAAGTTCAGTGAGATCAAGGAGATAAGCGCAAAATGACCTTTAAGTTAGACGACACATGGATGAAAGACACAACAAAGAAAAGATATGTACCATATCCATGAAAACCAATTTACTATAGAAACGACTTTTATAATTTACTCACAATTTCACCAAGAAAAGACTAACAAAAAAAAACCACAAAAACCCTTTAAAATACAGATAAACTTAACTTGATTAAAACATAAAACCACTCAAAATCCTTTGCCAAAACTAAAACCTAAGAAGCAGATTTAATCTCCTCCTTTTTGCCACAACATAACTTTGGTCGATATCCTTTTTCCAACATCTTCTCCACCTCCTCAAACTGCAACCCTTTCGTCTCCGGGACAAGAAAAAAAATAGCCACAAGTCCCGCAGACGAAAAAGCTGCAAACAAAAGAAACGTTCCCGCAGACCCTAATGCCTCAGTTAGGGTCAGGAACGTTTCACTCACAATTAAATTTGAGACCCAATTTGAAACCGCCGCGATCCCGCCCCCAGTGCCCCGGTAACGTAAAGGGTATATCTCGGAATTTACGATCCATGGCACGGTCCCCATCCCAGGAGCATAGCATAGAATGTATAACCCGAGGACTAAAACCGTCAAAAACCCAAATTTGCTTGGGCAACCATAGGTGTACCATGTACGATGTTGTGCTCGGCATGTGCCTCGTGTGACGGTGTCTACAGCCAAACATGCCCCTGCATTGTACTGATTAATATATAAGATTGTTAGCGACCATACTTTCATTTAATTTACTGATAATATTAAATCCAAGAAATAGCGACGTAGTTCCATTTATTTGTTTATTTTGAACATCTTAGTTTCATTCTTCTTGTTACAACATCATATTCTGAAATATATACCCAATTATAGCAATGACCAATGAAAGCTGTTTCTTCTCAATACAAAGAAACTCACTACTATAATTGGATAGATTTTTCAATTTATATCGTCTTAATAAGATAAAAAACGAGAGTATATAATGCTACAACTTTGTACGTTTTTTAAAGTAAAACGCCTTCATAAGAAAAAAAAAAGTAAGTACTATGTTGTAATAGAAATGAAAGTAAGATGCTATAACAAAAAAACTGGAATGAGATTATCGGCAACATAATCTCATTTAATTAACACATAGAGTTAAATTTAAGAAAAAGCAACGTACTTTCATTTGACATCCTACTTTCATACCTTCGTGTTGCAACATTGTACTTTAAATTTTTTCCCAATAATGGAAAGTTGGAAACGTCATCCAAATAGAAATGAATTTTCACTGCTATAAATTGGTAGAATTATCAAAGTGCATTGTCCTAATAAGAAAATGATTGAAAGTACAACGGTATATATAGGAAAAAATTTCAAAGTACAACGCTATAACTGGATAGATTATTCGAAGTACAATGCCTTAATAAGATATAAATATTGTAATAGAAAGAAATGAAAGCAGGATGCTATAATAAATAAGCAATAAGTTAAAACTTACAATATTTTGTCCATTTGCACAAAAAGCACAATTGGATGAAGCTCTCAAGCAAGTCATGCAGTTCCAGGATGCCGGATCGGTTGACTTTTTGAAATCCAAACACGTAGAATTAACCCCAAAATGACTCGACTCAATCACGCTGACACTCGAAGCATGAACGGAAGCTTGAAAGAACATACCCGATAAAACAACAAGGCAAACTATGATTCCAACCATTGAAATAATCATCAACCTCCTTCTCCCAAACCTATCAACAAACAACATACTCAAAATTGTCCCAATGGAATTGAGACCCGTGGTAATTAGTGATAGTGCTAAAGCTGTTCTATTGGACGCGAATCCGGCAAGTTGGACAATGGTGGGACTGTAATACATCACGGTGTTGATTCCGACGAATTGTTGGGCCACTTGAACTGTGATTCCGGCGTATAATCCCCTTCGGACAATTTTATTGCTCCATGCGCTTTTGATTTTTGAAAAAGGACCATTTCCCATTGATCGTTCATCTTCTTTTTGGGTTTCGATGGATTCTTGTAAAGATTTTAATTCTTGTTCTACTTCGTTAGCTGGATAGATCTTTTCCAGGATTTCTGTTGCCTCTTTTATCCTATTCTGACGACCAAAGACATGTTATGTTAATGTTTCTGCAAAAGGGTTATTCTTTCAGTAACCCCAGAACTGGCCCGCACTGCCTACCCTAAAGTAAAGATGAACAAAGACCGGTTCTAGTCCTAAACGGTCAAGTTTCTAAAAGGAAAAAAAAAACAATTTCCATTTGATGAAACCAATCAAATGGAAATTGAAAACTTGATTTTCCATTGTTTTCAAATTTTTTGATTTCTACTTAAGAGGGTTTAATCTCAATTTTGTGTAAAATCCAAAAAAATCAAAATAATGGAAAATAAAAATCAAGTAAATAACGAAATGCAATAATATTCTTCTTGTTTCGGAACCTTAGGTGTACAAAAAGACAAAAAAACAATACATTTTGTTTATTTATCATTAAAAGTAAATAATAAATATGAGTAACAAGGGTATAAAAAGCACAAAAAAATTCTATAAAAACACAACTAATCAAATTTTCTTTTGTTTAGGAACTATAGGTGTACAAAAAAAGCTCAGTAGCACAATATAAGCCTTTAAAACATCTAAACCTTCGATCACTGATCAATGGTATAAGTAACACAAATGAAATTGATTAGGGCCCCTTAATGTACAAAAAATAGTTTCATGTCCATTTCAATATGGGAAAAGTTGTTTAATCAAATTTAACTTTTGCCCTTCATGAAATTGTTTTTTTTTTCTTTTTTTTTTTTGTCTCTTGTTACCTGGCCATACAACCATCTAGGCGACTCGGGGAGAAAACACATCAATATAAATTGCACCAACGGTGGAACTCCAGCAATCCCAAGCATCCAACGCCAGTTTCCCGGTGTCTAAAAAAACCATCGTTACCAAAAATACCAATAAAACAAAATATATTTTTCCAAAAAGTTTCAAATTTGTGTAAAAATGGTACCTTCGCGAATGCTAAATTAATGAGGTACGATAAGAACTGTCCGCCTGTTAGAAGTAAACCATTGGTGCTAACAAGTGCACCTCTAATTCTTGCAGGAGAAGCTTCAGAGATGTATAATGGTGATGTCATGGAAACTATTCCAACACCCAAACCAACAAAAAGTCGACCCGCGATTATGACCCACGGGTTTGGAGCTACAGCCATGACTATTGAACCGATCACAAATAAAAAGTCAGCACAAAGTATTGACTTTTTCCTCCCGAATCTATCGTTCATCCATCCCCCGAATGCTGCACCAATTATAGCTCCCGCTACAGCCGTGCTAACGATGGTTTCCTAAAAATTCAAAGACAGAATGGTTTTTTTCATGACGAAAGTTGTAATGACAAGAAAAAGAAATAGCAATGTACTTTATTTATCCTACTTTCACTTCTTTTTTTTTACAACATTGTACTTGGAATAATCTACCCAATTATAGCAATGTTATCCAGATACATAAAAATTTTCATATTTACGACTCAGAGGGTTTTTCCAAGTATGATGTCCCATTAAGAAAAAAAAAGATAAAGTAATTAATTGTTGCAATTGGGTAGATTTTTTAATATACAGAAAAAAACTGAAAATAAAATGTTGTGATGGAAAGAAATGAAAGTGGGTTGCTATAATATATTAAAGTATTTATACCGAACAAAAAGTAGCATATTATAACTTTATTGATACCAAAGGTGGCAAATTTTGACTTTGAACATAGAATTGGAATAAGATTCTTGGGTTTTTTCACTAAAATAGCAACTTCAAATTTGCTAAATATAATTTTACCCCTCAAATGTCAATTAGGACAATGAATATTATAAATTAGAGGACAAAAGAATGTAAAGTAGGTTACTTGTAACCATGTATGCCTTTCAACTTCTTGAAAGTCGTCTCGAATATATAAAGAGGCACCCGAAATAACCCCTGTTTGGGAGTAAAATCATCAATATAAACATTAAAAAAAAAAAAAAAAAGTTAACAAAAACAAACAAGAACATAAATTACCTGTATCATAACCAAATAAAAGGCCTCCGATTCCAGCAGACAATGCAAGCAACATTATATAAGGTGTACGCCAAATGATCCTAAAACACTCTGAAAATTCGGTTTTATCTGGTTTTGTAACACCACCTTCCATTTTGCAATTTCTTCTTGTATATTTAGAAGACTTTAAAAAAAAAAAGTAAAATCACAACCTGCAATTGAACCGAAATTAACCGATGCTCAAAATTGCTAAAACATCAAATAATATTCCCTAATTTTGTTTACAGCTTTTCTACTGTCGAAGCATGCAAGACAGACAAAGAACATAATCTGAAAGAAATCAGGTTTGAATAATCTTGATTTCCAGAAAAGGAATTAATGGGTATTCAATTTTGATGCTTTCGAAACCGATAAAGAAGAGCAATTTGAGTATAAAGAATTGAATGATCCAAGTACCTTGGGGTTCTTTCACCTTCTTCCTGTTCTATGAAATCATAAAGAAAATCGTTTATTTATGAAGCATTGATGGAATCATCAATCAAATCATACATGAAAATATAGTGGAATGATTGTAGGACCAGGATTCCATTTGTTTCGACTGCTTTAAATGTTCTGCGCTTTCCAAGTTACAACTCTGAGAACGAGACTGATAGACTCCAACGTAAGTTCCAGTTACATCCTGCAACTTCGAATTAATGTTTATTCTAACCCCCTATTTATCAAAGAAGATGATAATTATGTGTTTGAGAATCATTTATTTTATTTGAAAGCTAACTTTGTTCTATAAATTTTATAGATATTAGTTATAGATTTGAAAACTCTTGTTCAAGTTCTCATCATTTGCTACTTTAGTTAATGGATATTTAATTATAGATACGTTTATATTTCAAGAAATATAAACTTGAAATTATATACACAATTATCATTAAACATTTATATCGGATGTAATCATATAGAAGGGGCATTTATATATCGATATCCATGTTGTGTTATGGTTTAATCTTCTGTAGTTCTGTAATACAATATACTATTACGGTTTAATAAAATCAAATAACAATAAGGGATTGAGTTTGGTGTTTACGATTAATTGAAGGGGAGTATATGTGACTTCAAGATAATTGAATGTGCATGCATAATCTTTCCGTAAGATATGGTGCTGCTGTTTGTAGAAAGATAACATAATATCTATTTTGATTTTAAAAAGAGAAATTTGGTTTTTATTATTTTGATGTTATCCCCATATGTAGAATTTCTTAATTTTACTTTCTCCTTCAATCTTCCCTATTTCTATAGATTAAACTACAGAGTATTCTATTATTAATAATAATAACCATCCTTGCCGTTCAAAGAAAAAAATAAACATATTCGTTCGGCCTTGTTTTTTACTTTTAGCTTAAGACCAAAAATGAACTAGAAAAAAATTACTTTCTACGTTCTATCCCAATAAGCCAATTGTGTTGGTTGTTGGGTTTTAACCGGATGGTTTTCGTTTTATTTTGATTTGTGTTTTAATTTTCAATTTTCAGTAAAAGTAAAAATAGTATTGGAATACATGGATTTCTTTAATTCAAAATTTAATGGAAACATAGAAAGTCATCGTTGGATTTCACAATATATTATGTTTGGGAGGGTAATTGGAATGCAAATGAAAAGTAGAAAGACCCTAAATAATTGTTGAATTTCACAATATCACCACGTGACTATTTCAAATCTTCACACCATAGCAATAATTGTTTTTGTGTGTCTAATCAAACTTAATAATTGTGTGTCTAATCAAACTAAATCATCTTTTGTTTTTGTGTGTCTAATCAAACTAAATAATTGTTAGTTTCAATGTAATTGGTATTTATCTAGTTTAGAAGAGATCAAAACTATGATCTAATACATGTATGATACGGAGTAATATGGAATGCATATTTATATAGCATAAGTTTAGTTCTGAATATGAAGAAATGTGGTGGTTCGCATCTTTTGGAGTTTGACGTAGAGCCCCATTACCTCTAAAGAATTTTGGAGTTAAAATTCAACAGAAAAACATGGTTAGAAATACAAGTTAATGTAAAAGTTAGATTTTTGCTTAAAAATTCAAATGCAAAGAATTGCAGTGTCGTATGAAAAACAACGGTTGCGGTATGTAGTGCGGACCTGTTGGATTTTATAATTTGATATAGCAAAAATTATTCTACGAACAGCATGGGTAATTGAAATGCAATCGAAAGCAGAAAGGCCCTAAACAAATAATCATATAAGAAACTTATATGTTATAAAAAGATGGAGTATGAAGATGGAGTTTTAATTTACAATTTGAAAAACAAAAACCGAATGAACCCAAAAATTTGACTTTTTCGAAACAAACATAAAATATCCGTCGTTTTAGTTTTGCTTTCTACGTTTTATTCGATTTTAATTTTTCTATAAAAACTCTACTAATCACCGTCATGTATGTTTCTCACTCACAAGCAATGGCCAAGAAACATTTACGATTAGTTCCCGAGTTTTAGCCAAGAAAGAGAAGAAGAGAAAAAAAGGATGAGAGAAAAAAAAGGAAGTGAAAGGAAAAGAAAGTCATATTTTTGGGTTCCTGATCGGAAGGAAAATTAGGAGAGGTGAGAGAAAAAAAAAGGAAGTGAAAGGAAAAAAAGGAAGTGAAACGAACATTTTATGTGTTCTCAAGTAGGAAGGAAGAGAAAGAAAAAATATATTGAAGTCTTATTTTTACTAGTCACTTTCTTTCGCTATCCTTCCAAATCGGAAGGAAAATTAGGAGGGATGATTATCTCTCCCATTCTCTTCTCTTCTTATTCTTTTCTCTTCTTTCCACTTCATTCCGTAAAAGAAACTCAAAAACATCAAAATTTTCTTTTTCTTCACAATTCCATCCAATTCTCTTAATTTTCCCTCCTTAAATGAGACTCGGGAACACGGTGTTATGAATAAGTACATTAATTATATTAATGCACTTCGAAATGTAGACGATGGAGAGAGCAAGGGGAAAGGAAAAGATGCAAGAAATCCTAGGCTACGAATCGATGAGGATGGATGGAGCAAAGTGGATCGGAGGAGAGAATCAAGATTAAGAACGACTAATATCGGAGAAAATGATATGAACAAGTTGGCAATTACATTCTTATCTACAATCTGTCTGAGGGACAGAGAAGCAACATTCTATGGAGAAAACTTCAAGGATATGGGGTTCTGGTTGATACATATGTCACCGACAAGAAGAAAAGGTTTGGTGAGAATTTCTCTTTCGCGAGGTTCATTAGAGTCAAAGATGCCAGGAGATTTAAAGATGAATTAAACATGGTGGTTTTTGAAGGAAGAAAGATCAAAGTGAATATCTCAAAATGCAGTAGAAACCAACGATTTGATGGGGGAAAGGATATACCTAGAGTAAGTTTTGAAAGTCATGATAACAATTATTATTCAACAGTTAGTAACAACTTGAATTTCAAGGAGGCTCTAATCGATAGAAAAATGAAGTCGGGAGAAGCTGATCAAAACTGTGATAAAGAAATAATTGTTGTCCCTGAGGGTGTGGACATATCGTACATGGAATGGCTTAACAATTGTTTAATAGGGGAGGTGAAGGACATTTAAAAGCTAACAAAATTCTTCTCGGTGTTCTTGACGGCTGGTTTAGATGATTGTTCAATCAAATATTGTGGTGGCATGAAGGTGTTGTTAGAATTTCGAAATGCGAATGTTGTGGAGGTATTCCTTGACGAACATAGAGATACGTGGACTGCATGGTTTGTCTAGATAAGGAAGTGGATATGACAAGCAACCAAAATCAAAGGATAATATGGTTAAAGATCATGAGGGTGCCGATTAGATTTTGGGATACTACGGTGTTCTGTAATTGCAGAAATTTTGGAAGGATTCTTATATATTACCAATGTGTCAAGGAAGGCGTAGATAAATCCTCCGGTAGGGTTTGTATGTTCACATCATCTCAGTAACTTATTGATAGATGGCTTGAAGTTAAATGGAGAAATAATTATTTTAGAGTTAAAGTTACAGAAGATGGTAATTGGACCCTCCCCAATCAGGATGACGGTATTTAACGCAAGAAATATAAACTTGAAATATTTAACGCAATTATCATCAAACATTTAAATTGGGTTTAATCATTTAGAAGGAGCATTTATATATCGATATCTGTAACGCCAAGACACTCTTTTTATGTAAATAAAATAAAAAGGGTAAATTGGTCATTTTACCTTAGAAGGGTAATTTGGTCTTTTGGACAGAAAAGAATTTGGTTTGAAATAATATTTTGAGTTTTGGACTTAAAATGTTATAAAAAACTGATTTTTGGTCATTTTACCACGAAAGGGTAATTTGGTCATTTGACCATGTGAAGGACCAAATATGAAAAACATTGTTGTTTGTGGCAAATGTATAAAGAATGAAAGTTTTATTGTAATAAAACTTGATTATTGTGGTCAAAGTTCAAGAAATGGAACTTAGGGACCAAAATTGTAAAGTTTTGAGGTATAAATAGAGAGGTTGACTCTCTCTTTGACTGGCCATTTGTGCAGCTACGGGAACGATTTTGGGAGCAAAATTCTGCAGAAATCATGAAGCTTGAGGCAAGGAATTGGAATCATAGCTTGGAATTGGTGATTCCTATGTTAATCAAGGTTAGTAAACTTGATTTTAACCAAGTTCTTGAAGTGTTCTTGATTTGGTTTTATAGAAGCTGAAATTTGTAAATTTCAGTTATGATTATGTGGTTTAGATAGTTTATTACTTCCATTAAGTCATGTTAAAAGGACTTAATTCAAGAAAATGGAAGTAGATTGCTATTTATGATGAATTTGAAGTTTTGGGGTTTTGGGACTAAGAACCCTAATTCTTCATATTGATTGATTTAGTTGTTTTGAATGGTTAAAAACCTTGTTTTGACATAAGGTTTTAGCCTAGAAACAAACCCCAAACGATTAAGAACAGAAATAAGGACTTAATGGGCCAAAACTGCGTGCTACAGTGCACAAATCGCGACTGGACAGGAGACCTGCGCAGGCGCCAGGCGCGGTGCGCCCAAGTCCCTGGCGGGGTGCGCCCAGGCGCAGTGCGCCCTGTCCTAGGCGCAGTGCGCCTCCGAGCAGGGGCCAGGCAGGGGATCAAAAATGCTAACTTTCGTTTGGCTTGTCCGTTTTAGCTCAAACTTGAACCGTAGGCTCGTTATGGTCTGAAAAGTTTGGGAAAATTTTTATATTGAGTTTTCGACCCCTCGGGGGCACTGTAGATCGATTCGAATGCCTCGGTGAATAGTAAAATTCATAAAAAGTTAGTAAACTGAAAGTTTATTAACTAGGCATTGTTTGTAATGATATTGTATTGAACTCTATTGCATTAGAGTCAATTGGAATGATTATTAACCTATTATCATTTGGTATATAAATGAAAATATAGGTATGGGACAAAGTGGTTGTGGTGCACGCAAAGGCAAGAAACAACCGGGATTTAAATGCAGCTAGCATCCAGGTGAGTAATCTCACTTATATCACATATGATATGTGTTGATTGGACTGTTACAGGTTGAAACAGGTTTGGGGGACGAAAATGATAATCTAAAGTTATGGTGAAAAGGCAATACCGGATAAGCCGTGAGTCAATGAAATGACAAGAACGGAGCCGTGAGCCACAAATGATTATAAAATGAAATGTCATTAAATGGTGCAGCCACTTGTGGCTATGATTTCTGGATTTTATATCCAACTGGTGCGGCCTATATGGCTATGATTTTGGATGTTATATCCAACTGGTGCGGCCTATATGGCTATGATTTTGGTGCGGCCTTCGGGCTATGATATTCTGGTGCGGCCTTCGGGCTATGATTCTGGTGCGGCCTCCGGGCTATGATTCTAGTGCGGCCTTCGGGCTATGATTCTGGTGCGGCCTTCGGGCTATGATATTTGGTGCGGCCTCTTGGCTATGATTTTGTTACAGGTACATGGTGCGGCCTTATGATTATGATATCCGGTTATTTAACCCAGCTGGTGCGGCCTTCGGGCTATGATTTATATATTGATAATGTTTTGGTGCAGCTATTATAGCTATGACACAGGGTGCGGCTTAAATAGCCAGGATATACGGTGCGGTCCGATGTAACTAAGAAATATGGGACAGAAATGGTTATATATGATTATATGTGCAAATAACTGACGTGGCTGATAATTGCAGGTTATCATGTTTTAGTCTGTAAGGCTATAAATTAGGATGTGAAATCCTAAGAGATATTTAGTCAGCCAGTAAGGCTAGGAGTTTGGATTCGATATCGAGACAGTTATATGAATGTATTTCTAATACTTGTTATTTGCAGATATGATTACTCACTGAGCTTTATAGCTCACGATATTGTTACTGTCCCTGCAGGTTAGCATGATACTGATAGGGAACAAGATAAAGTCCGTGACTTTGAAGTGGGACTCATAGATGCTGTCAGTAGCAGCCCGGCTTTAAAGGAGTTATGGTATTTTATACTCTCCTTGATACACTTGTACCCGTTTTTATTAAAATATACCCCTTTGTTATGGTTTTATGTATTGAAACCTGTGTTTAAATGAAATTTTTTTTAAGGGGTGTTTTGTTTTAAAAGTCGGGTGTTACAAGTTGGTATCAGAGCCGTGGTTTAAGTGAACTAGGTGTCTATAGAGTAGATTCCTGGACTTAAACCTTGAGACAGTAGACACGATGTACCGTTAGGTGTATATAAATTGTTATTATACATATATAACCTAACTGTTGCCGACTTCTGACGTATAAGAAGTATGAACTGTGAATCTTCTTGGAAGACATTTAGGGCGTGAAGCTCTAAGAAATGGACCAACCCTTTATTAAAGCTCCATCGAATGAGGGCCAAAAGGGGGACGAATAGCAGAAAATCCACATGATGAGCAATATTGGCTGATGTGGTCAGAAAAAGAAATCGGTTGCTCACCCTGATTGATATTCAAGGTGAAAGAACAGTAGTTGAGACTACAAGAAAAGCAGAAATAAAATTGGTGGACTTTTCAGAAGAAGTTAAAACGAATTAGGTCTAACCTTAAAGGGAAGGGACCAGAACGAAAAGATGATGTGATATGAGAAGTGCAGGAAAAGCACTTAGAATATTTTAGAGTTGAGACTCTACCGTTGACATGCTGAAATTACAGAAAATGAGAGTATATTGCTCGAGTCTGTTAGATGGAACGGAAGTGTGTCTAGCGCGGAGCTATAGAACACTTTCTTATGAAATACTCACATGCTAAATGTGGAGTAATGGGTGATGAACCCAGGAAAGAATGGGGAGGAAAGAAAGAAGAAACGAATGGTCGAAAAGGACCAGTAATACCATGAGCATTCCAGCGGACTGTGGAAGAAGCTCGTGAGTATATTAATATGGTCTCAAATATCATTGTCTTGAATATAATCCCCGTATATGTTATATTTGATCTATGAAGCTATGCTTTGGATCGATGACTTTGATGTTTTGTCTGAATATTTCATCAACGATTATGGATGAAATTTTGGAATTGGCTATAGCAAATAGCAAATATGTTCAAGATATTGAACACCTGGAAAGTAGTTTGCCTAGGATTTACGGGATCCTTTTTCCCTATAAATCTGAAGCCGATGACTACCAATGACCTGAAGTAATTGTGTGTATGAACTGGTTAGCAATGAATGATGCTAACATGAATTGTAGAAATATGAACATTATGGTTCAAAAATCAGAAATGAAATGGATGAAAATCCATGGTAAATGACCATTGTTGAGAATACCGGTTATTTTCCTTTGCTCAAACTCGGAAAAGAGTTTGTAAAGGAATGATGTTGTAGTTGGCATACGTGGTATGGGCCAAGCTAAATAAAGCGGTGATAGTAGTGTACTACTTTAAATAAATTCTCGGATGTTTCTTTTGAAAAGAACTTCCAGGATTTCTGCCAGACTGGTGAGAAGAACTTATGATTAAGCTGGTCTTGGGAGCCGTTCCTGTTATTTAGGCTCTATATTGATTAGCCTCTACAGAGATGGCAGAGTGGTAAAACAATTGGAAGAAATTGTTTTTGAATTGAGGTCTCATATGGCCGAATGTGCCATCGTGTGGAGCCCTATCTTGTTTGAAAAGAAGAAAGATAAGTTAATGTGTATGTACATTGACTACGGAGAATCTGATATTCTCGAAACCAGACTGAATATGAGGTACATTTGTACCAGATATTGGAATTACTTCACTGAGTTAAGTGATATGTAAAATTTTCCAAGTATGAAAATTTGGCTAAAAGAAGTTTCAATTCTTTGGGCATGCTAGTAGTGCCAAAGATGATAAAATAAATCCAGTGGAATTGATGATGTGATAAAACTGGAAACGCCTGAGGAATCTGACTAAAACTTGTAGTTCCTTGGATTGGCGGGCTATTATAGGAGAGTTGTAGAAAACTGCTCCTCGATTACTGTTTAGCTGACTAAAGTTGACCAAGAAAGGTGAAAAGTCTGAGTGGTAGAAAGACCACAAGTATATTTTTAAAGGTTAAAACAAACCTTGTGTGAAACTCCGGTGTTAGCATTATCGCTAAGCGGAGAAGATAAATTGGTTTATAGAAATACATCCAAAGTTGATTTTGGATACATGATATTGCAGTAGCAATTATGACTTTGGCATTGAAGCGTTAGAGATACTACTTATGTAGTGTAAAGCTTACTGTTTATACGGATCATATAAGTTTGAAGTACTTAACTGATCAAAAGAAGCTACATATGAGATCGCAAAGATAGATGGGTTACTTAAAGATTTCGGATATGAAATCTTGTACCATCTCGGAAATGCAGATGTGGCTATAGATGCCTTGAATTGAAAAGAGTATCTTTTGAAAGATACAACCACATGCGTGAGTGTGGCAAATTGAATACCTGAGTTGATTCGGGTAGCACAGAAAGAAGTGTACAAGTCTGAAAACGTGAAAAGTGAATTAATGAATAGCTATTGAAAGAAGCTAGTTAGAAACTCACAGCGATTGAAAACCCTTGGTGGTTGTGTATGTGAGTTCCAAAGCAAAACGAGATATGAAAATTTACCCTTAAAAGATGTATATTTGGGTAGATATGCAAAAATGTCCGGGGCAATACCAAACTGTGTAGGGTGATATAACCTATGTATTGGTGGCCGGGACTAAAGAAAGACATTGAAAGACATGTGAAAAGTGTTTGACTTGTGTGTAACTACAGTCAAATCATTAGAAGCATACGGAAAATTTAACCGTTGTGGGTCCCAAAGAAGAAATGGGACGAAAATATTATAGACTTTATAATAAAGTCTTTGCAAGTACCGCATGGGTATGACACCATATGGGTAATTGCAGGTTGATTGATGACACCAGTGCAAATGTATACCGATTAAGGAAGAAATTAAGAGCGGAAAGTAGTGAAAAACTACATAGAAAAAGAAAATTGTTGACGTGCATTACAAGTGTCGACTGTATCGAATTGAGATACTAGAATTATTTGCTGAATTTAGCATTAATTCCTAGAATTTATAGTTCAAAAGTACTGGTAAGTACTGCATAGGAATTGCAGAAATGATAGACGAGGCGAGAAAATGATGCAGACTCTAGAAGATGTGCTTGAAAATTGCACAGCAGACCCGAGTGGAAGATGAGAAGATCGCCTATCTTTGGTAGAACCCGTAGATAATAATAGTTTTAGTACCAGCATTTAGATGACCCGTATAATGCATAGTATGGAGTATCGTGTTGCACGCCGATTTGCCAGACAGAAGTTGGGGAGAAGCCGTTGACTGGACCCGAGATTTTATTTCAAAAAGAAGAAAAGATTAGGCAAATTCGAGAAAGCTTGGAAATAGACCAAAAATCGACAAAAGTAGTATGCGGATTGTCGAGTAAAACCATTGAAACTCCAAGTGTGGAAAGATGATGGTACTCAAAGTAAACCTTTGGGAAGATTAAAATCTGTTTGGGACGAAAAGAAAGTTAAGTCCTCATTTATTGGACCTTTCCATATGTTCCAAAGATTTAGAATTGTGGTTTATTAATTGAAGTTTCTTGATGAACATCAAGATACTCATAATGTTTTCCATGTGTTCCAACTGCGGAAAACATTGCATGATGAATATCTCTTGCTGAAATAGAAGTAGATGAGAAATTGAGGCACCGGGACAACCCAAGAAGGTGTTTGACCGGAAGATAAGACAGTTGTGTAATAGAAGACTAGTATGGTAAAAGTGCTTTAGCAATACCATGAATGTTTCCATATGATATGGGAACCGAAATTGTAACGAGATAGAAATACTCTCGCTTGTTTGTATGATTTCGGGGACGAAATCTTTTGAAGGAGGGGAGAATTTGTAACGCCAAGACACTCTTTTTATGTAAATAAAATAAAAAGGGTAAATTGGTCATTTTACCTTAGAAGGGTAATTTGGTCTTTTGGACAGAAAAGAATTTGGTTTGAAATAATATTTTGAGTTTTGGACTTAAAATGTTATAAAAAACTGATTTTTGGTCATTTTACCACGAAAGGGTAATTTGGTCATTTGACCATGTGAAGGACCAAATATGAAAAACATTGTTGTTTGTGGCAAATGTATAAATAATGAAAGTTTTATTGTAATAAAACTTGATTATTGTGGTCAAAGTTCAAGAAATGGAACTTAGGGACCAAAATTGTAAAGTTTTGAGGTATAAATAGAGAGGTTGACTCTCTCTTTGACTGGCCATTTGTGCAGCTACGGGAACGATTTTGGGAGCAAAATTCTGCAGAAATCATGAAGCTTGAGGCAAGGAATTGGAATCATAGCTTGGAATTGGTGATTCCTATGTTAATCAAGGTTAGTAAACTTGATTTTAACCAAGTTCTTGAAGTGTTCTTGATTTGGTTTTATAGAAGCTGAAATTTGTAAATTTCAGCTATGATTATGTGGTTTAGATAGTTTATTACTTCCATTAAGTCATGTTAAAAGGACTTAATTCAAGAAAATGGAAGTAGATTGCTATTTATGATGAATTTGAAGTTTTGGGGTTTTGGGACTAAGAACCCTAATTCTTCATATTGATTGATTTAGTTGTTTTGAATGGTTAAAAACCTTGTTTTGACATAAGGTTTTAGCCTAGAAACAAACCCCAAACGATTAAGAACAGAAATAAGGACTTAATGGGCCAAAACTGCGTGCTACAGTGCACAAATCGCGACTGGATAGGAGACCTGTGCAGGCGCCAGGCGCGGTGCGCCCAAGTCCCTGGCGGGGTGCGCCCAGGCGCAGTGCGCCCTGTCCTAGGCGCAGTGCGCCTCCGAGCAGGGGCCAAGCAGGGGATCAAAAATGCTAACTTTCGTTTGGCTTGTCCGTTTTAGCTCAAACTTGAACCGTAGGCTCGTTATGGTCTGAAAAGTTTGGGAAAATTTTTATATTGAGTTTTCGACCCCTCGGGGGCACTGTAGATCGGTTCGAATGCCTCGGTGAATAGTAAAATTCATAAAAAGTTAGTAAACGGAAAGTTTATTAACTAGGCATTGTTTGTAATGATATTGTATTGAACTCTATTGCATTAGAGTCAATTGGAATGATTATTAACCTATTATCATTTGGTATATAAATGAAAATATAGGTATGGGACAAAGTGGTTGTGGTGCACGCAAAGGCAAGAAACAACCGGGATTTAAATGCAGCTAGCATCCAGGTGAGTAATCTCACTTATATCACATATGATATGTGTTGATTGGACTGTTACAGGTTGAAACAGGTTTGGGGGACGAAAATGATAATCTAAAGTTATGGTGAAAAGGCAATACCGGATAAGCCGTGAGTCAATGAAATGACAAGAACGGAGCCGTGAGCCACAAATGATTATAAAATGAAATGTCATTAAATGGTGCAGCCACTTATGGCTATGATTTCTGGATTTTATATCCAACTGGTGCGGCCTATATGGCTATGATTTTGGATGTTATATCCAACTGGTGCGGCCTATATGGCTATGATTTTGGTGCGGCCTTCGGGCTATGATATTCTGGTGCGGCCTTCGGGCTATGATTCTGGTGCGGCCTCCGGGCTATGATTCTGGTGCGGCCTTCGGGCTATGATTCTGGTGCGGCCTTCGGGCTATGATATTTGGTGCGGCCTCTTGGTTATGATTTTGTTACAGGTACATGGTGCGGCCTTATGGCTATGATATCGGGTTATTTAACCCAGCTGGTGCGGCCTTCGGGCTATGATTTATATATTGATAATGTTTTGGTGCAGCTATTATAGCTATGACACAGGGTGCGGCTTAAATAGCCAGGATATACGGTGCGGTCCGATGTGACTAAGAAATATGGGACAGAAATGGTTATATATGATTATATGTGCAAATAACTGACGTGGCTGATAATTGCAGGTTATCATGTTTTAGTCTGTAAGGCTATAAATTAGGATGTGAAATCCTAAGAGATATTTGGTCAGCCAGTAAGGCTAGGAGTTTGGATTCGATATCCAGACAGTTATATGAATGTATTTCTAATACTTGTTATTTGCAGATACGATTACTCACTGAGCTTTATAGCTCACGATATTGTTACTGTCCCTGCAGGTTAGCATGATACTGATAGGGAACAAGATAGAGTCCGTGACTTTGAAGTGGGACTCATAGATGCTGTCAGTAGCAGCCCGGCTTTAAAGGAGTTATGGTATTTTATACTCTCCTTGATACACTTGTACCCGTTTTTATTAAAATATACCCCTTTGTTATGGTTTTATGTATTGAAACCTGTGTTTAAATGAAAATTTTTTTAAGGGGTGTTTTGTTTTAAAAGCCGGGTGTTACAATATCCATGTTGTGTTATGGTTTAATCTTCTATAGTTCTGTAATATAATATACTATTACGGTTTAACATATATCAAATAATGATAAGGGATTGATCGAGTTTGGTGTTTACGATTAATTGAAGGGTTATTGTCATAATTGCCCAACAATGTTTCGTCAAATATTTTAAAAGATCCCTATACAATATTTTGTGCTTTGTAGGTCCTTAAACTGACCAAAAATATGTCATGTAAACCCTTTTTGAATGGGTGAAGGGGTGAGCCGGTTGTCATGCCTATGTGGCTGTCCAATTGGCACTTTAGTCATCAATGTTAGTCCATGTGGCATTAGTATGGCGTCCATGTAGATTTTCTTTTTTTTTTTTGAAGCTTTTGCATATTAGATTCAGATCCACAAATCATCATCACCTACGTATACGCACCATCACCACCTCCATCGTCCACCCATCACCACCACCATTACTGGTGGAGGCCATTAGTTAGTGCTGATAACATGGCCACCATTAATCAAAGGATCCTAGCAATCAATTCAAGAACATCAAAGTTCTTTCGACCCAAGTGTTTCTACGATGAACACAACTACTGGAAACTTTAGGAACACAAATTCAAGAAGATCTGCAAAGCAAAAAAGATGAAATCGAAGAAGAACATAGAAAGAAAATGAAATTGAAGATCTGGAATAGAAAAAAAATGAAATCAAAACATGAACGTGGAGAGGAGCGAGAACAGGAAGGAACCGTTGTTGTCGAGTATGAAAAAGAGATCGAGCAATAGAGTACATTCAAAGCTTGAAATAAAGTGCCCTGTCTCCTCGCCCTCTTCCGGCTCCCCCTCCACCTCCCCCTCCTTCTCCAGCTGCCCTTGCGGAAACTCAGCCCAATCGGCGGTCCCCTCCTCCCTTTGAACCCAAACCTCGATTATCACTCTCTCCTCCGACTATCCACACACGCCAATCCGTTACAGGACCTTTATCCCAAACCTAGAAGAGAATTAGCACCTGAAAACACCGAAAATACGAAAAAAGGATAACAAACAAGCCTTCCGCACTATGATTCCTAAACGCATACGCAGTAGGGGAAGATGGGTTGATATTGATTTGGGGATGACAAGGTGTGTGTAGTCGTCTTCGAAAGAAACAATTAGTAAGTTTATCTGTGAATTTTGAAGCATATCAGAACTTATGTTCAATCTACACAAACAAATTGATCCAAACTCGTGATTTCTCAAAGTCGGACACCTGCTACAACTCTCCGA
This sequence comes from Cichorium intybus, assembly GCA_023525715.1. Taxonomy (NCBI): domain Eukaryota; kingdom Viridiplantae; phylum Streptophyta; class Magnoliopsida; order Asterales; family Asteraceae; genus Cichorium; species Cichorium intybus. The sequence goes on along the minus strand of CM042013.1, from coordinate 124,258,532 downwards.
CGACTGAATGAAGATGCACTGGTCGGCATAATCGAAACTTGAGAATGAAGATGAAGATGCAGATGCTACAATTGGAGGCATAATCGGAACTCGAGAATGAAGATGCACTGGTCGGCGTTTGAGAATGAAGATGTATTGCTTGGGATTTCGCTGTAGCTGTTTGAGATCTAGGGCATGTTTTTTATTGGAGGCGTGAAAAAAGAAAATGCGTAGGCGTAGGGCATGTTTTTAATTTTTAAAAAAAAATTAAAATACTCAATATAACTACGTGGACTAAAATAGATACATTTATTCCAACTTTATGATCAGTAACCGGTGAAACCGGGAAATAAAGGATCGATACCCCTTTTTAAAAGGTCATTTATCAGTTTAAGGACATAAAGAACACAAATTATTGTTTAGGGATCTTTTAAAATATTTGAGACAACTTTGTTGGTTAATTATGTAAATAACCCTTAATTGAAAGGGGGTATATGTGAGTTCACTATAATTGAAGGTGCATGCATAATCTTTCCGTAACATATGGTGCTGCTGTTTGTAGAAAGATAACATAATATCTATTTTGATTTTAAAAGAGAAATTTGGTTTTTATTTTTCATTTTAGACCATATTTAAAATTTCTTAATTTTACTTTCTCCTTTAATCTTCCGTATTCCTATAGATTAAACATATAGCAAAATGGACTAGAAAAAAATTGGTTTTTACGTTCTAGCCCATAAATCCAATTGTGTCGGTTGTTGAGTTTAACCGGGTGGTTTTCGTTTTATTTTGATTTGTGTTTTAATTTTCAATTTTTAGTAAAAGTAAAAATAGTATTTGAATATATGGATTTCTTCAATTCAAAATTTAATGAAAACATAGAAAGACATTGTTAGATTTCACAATATGTTATGTCTGGGAGGGTAATTGGAATACAAATGGAAAGTAGAAAGACCCTAAAACTTATATGTTATAAAAAGATGTCATGATAAGATCAAGTTTATATTTTCAATTTAAAAAACAAAGGGAAATTGTCACTGTAGCACAATGACGTTTCAAGAAAAGCTTTAATTGGTCCCTAATGTTTTTTTTTTGCCAAAAAAGGGAACAAACTAATGAAAACCGGTTAAAATTAGGCTCATTTATGTTATAGCCGGTTACACGTACAGGTGGCAATTACGTGGCAAGAAGAAAAGTGACGTGGCCATGTTAAAAAAGGAAACTTAGGGAGCAAGGGTTCCACAGTGGCTGTGGCCCCCTTCCCCCATAAAATGCTTGCCATATCCGGTAAACATCCAAAAAAAAATTACCCAGTTATAGTAAAATCGAAACTTTGATGGCATCCTCATCATCATCTTCGGGATACCCAAATGGTGGTATAAATCTGGAGGACTTGAATACTCCATTGCAGAGCACAAGCAAACCAAGGCGAACGGTGAGCCACAGGTCAGCGAGCACGATGCCCCTCTTTTCGACGGCAAGAGTTGCGGCCACTGGAGGCCAATCAGCCGGTGTACCGCCTGGCGGAGGCCCCCCGATCGGAAACGACTTCGTTCGGATGAAGGATTTGGAGCGTATGATGTCGATGCAGAGGAAGGTGAATGTGGCGATGATGTGTGTCTGTGTTGCCCTAGGATGGTGCGTGGGTTGGCTTGCAAGGGGTTAAGGATGACGAGGGTTAGGGTTTTTGGGGGTTAGGGTTTTGGGTCTTTTGGTAGATTATCGGTTAAGGGGTTATGGTGAATGGGTTAATTAACTTTTGTTTTAGTTTGGTTTTATTGTTGGTAATCCAGGTTTCAGTTATGTTATTACTAATGTGGTTGAAATATTTTGTTAATCGAATATATATTATGTTAACTGAAATATTTTGTTAATCGAATATTTTGTGTTTTTGGTGGATGATAACAACAGTCCTTTTTTGTATATGTTTGTGCATTGGTTTCCTTAATATGTGTTTCTGGTCGATCAGCAGGAAATGTACAAATGGTGATGTTTGTGGATTGGTTAGGTTGTTTCGACCCACAACCATAACCAAACAAAGTCAGTACATAACCAAACATAACAAGCAATGTCTAACCATAGCAAACAACTAATCTAAATCGACTGGGACTTCAGATGTGTTGCCTTCACCATTCTTTCCTTCAACTCTTTTTGCCAATTTCTTTTTCACAATCCGCTCTGACCTTTTTGGCACACGTTTCCCTAGTGTTGAACTTGGCATTGCCATAATACCAATAACATTCTCCTCATTTACCATGCTACTTTCATTGACACCAATTACAGGCTCATTTGCATTCATTTGGATTCCATCCCCTTTAGTTGCATTATCTTGACCTTTATCTTGGACACTTGCATTGACTTGATTTCCATCCCCAGCAGTTGCATTTACTTGGATTCCATCCCCATCAGTTGCATTTACTTGGATTCCATCACCATCAGTTGCATTTAGTTGGATTCCATCCCCATTAGTTGCATTTACTTGGATTCCAGCCCCAGCATGTGATTGAGAACCTGCCTCTTTATCATTACCTCCATTTGCCTTTTTGCTTGGTCCTTTTTTCACCCTGACCTTAGATGGCCTTTGACCTTGCTTACAAGTACTCTTGTTATGGCCAGGTTGTTTACATATCCCACAAAGTACTCTTTTGCCCACTTTGGACACAGTATGTTTACCAACTTTTTCAGAAGCATCTCTTCTTCTTTTAAATGTTGGCCTACCCGGCATTCTTCTTTTAATTGGTGGCAAAGGAGGAGTATAATCTGTAGACGGCCACATATCTTGTCCATTCATGGCTTGTAACTGATACTTGTAAGCATTCTTATAAAAGGTTGCTAGATAAAGTGGGTCCATATAAGCATCAATTGTCCCGTTTATGTATGATATTGTTGCAATAGAATGCACACACCCATATCCATTGAGTTGCCACAGCCTGCAGGTGCAAGTTTTCTTTTCCAAGTCAACAGCATAAGATTCTCCTAAGTTCCTAGTTTCAAATTGGAGAAGGCCACTAGGAAGCACATGCCAATATCTGGAAATTCACAACAGATCAATAATAAGTATATTAGGCATTATAAAATTACTATATAAACAATAGATACAGACCTTTGTTGGATTTTCAACTCATTAATTTTTTGTCTAATGGCAGGGCAAATTTGGTAGTCAGGCCAGTTGCATCCTTTCAATTTCATTTTATGCATCCTTTCCATCACATAAGTATGTATTTCTTCAAGCATTGTTATAATTGGTTTTTTCCTTGCTTCAACAAGCACACTATTAAAGCTTTCAGATACACCATTCTCTACAGCATCACACATACTGTCGAATCTAAAAAAGGCCCTTGACCATATCTTAGAATCCCTTTCCATTAGATGTTCATGAGCAGCAGGGTTTAGCAACTCAATTTCTTTCATTACTGCTTTGAAATGAGGTTCAGTTGTAGCCTTGCTTGCTTTCCAAAACAAGTTTTCAAAGTGAGCACCAGAAAATCTCTTCTTGAAGTTAGCATAAATATGCCTAGCACACTGTCTATGTTCAGCACCCGGTAAGACTTCCTTCACAGCCTCTAACAGACCCTACATGGTGCATTACAACATTATCAAATACAAATAATTACATTGTAAACAAAAGTTACAATTAAACCATACCTTATGTTGATCTGACATCAAAGTCACTCCAAGACCACTTTCAAGGTGCAGATCTTCTGTAATGTTCTCCATGAACCACTTCCAGTTATCTTTGTTTTCCACACAAACTACAGCCCATGCAATTGGGTATATATGATTATTTGCATCCCTCCCAACTGCACTTAACAACTCACCAGAACATAAACCTTTCAAAAAACACCCATCAAGGTTAATCACTCTTCTACAACCAGTTTTCCAACCCTCTTTTAATCCATGAAAGCACACATAAAACCTAGTGAAGTAATTTTTTCCATCTGGCATGCAATTTACCCCCACTTTCACATTAGACCCTGGATTAGATCTTCTAATCTCCTCTCCATATGACCAAAGTTTGGCATAGTGTTCAACTATGGTTCCCTGGATTAGACTCAATGCATGTGTCTTTGCTCTTCTACATTGACTTATACTAACTTCTATCCCAAATTTCTGTTTCACATCTCCCCTTAGTTGCCTAACAGTCAATTTTTGGTTTTGAAGAATCTCAGTAGTGTAGTGACTACCAATCCAAGCATAGTTAACTATTGAACCAAACTTAAAATTCCTTGCACAATTATGCTCATGGATTAGAGACTTAATTTGGAATGAGTGCTCCTCACTCATCCATGATGCCCAAAGCCTAAATGAACAATCACCACCACAACAATTTGCCAATAATCTCCTACTATCATTCTTTTTATAACACAATTGATATCCATTTGCTACAGCATAGTTACAAAGCATATCTTTCAACTGTTTAGGGCTTTCAAAACGCATACCTAGTACAGGCTTCTGTTTCTTCCACTCAACTTCTGTGTTAAACCTTGTTTGCACATCATCTTGTGTATCAATGTCAGCAATGTTAACTTCATCTGGATCATGCTCACCCATCTCATTTTCTAACCTATCTGCCATCTCAGGTGGTGTTTTTGTGTTGTTCACATGAGTGTTGAGGTCAATTCTATCAAACCCCTCTACCATTTAGGGTTCAAATCCACCTCCTACTCCCGAATGGTGATCTTCAGGGCTAATCACTTCCTCGTGGTCTTCAACTATCCATTCCTGCACATTGACACCAGTATGATCCACGTACATTGGCACAACAGTTCCACAATGATAAGCTATCTCGATGAACTCAACATATTCCATCTCGTCTGTAATCATCTTCAGTCCTTCTGCTATCTCGCACTCAGGTAAACAGAAATATAGGTTCCTGCACTTCTCTCCCGTAAATCTTTCCAGAAACTTCACACATTCTTCTAAATCCATCCCGGTGAAATCTATATCTTCAAACAGGTGATGCATGCCGTCAGAGTAACTTAAGGGTTGCCTAGTGAACACTTCATGATAGTGCACATCGACTTTGCAGTTTGATTCCATTAGCACGAAGAACAATCTGCTAGAGGAAAGGGTTTTCTGGTGGTAGCTCCAAAAGGGTTTTCGTGTTTGAACCGACCTTTCAAGTTTTATACATTATATTATTAAGCTTGATGACATGGCAGGTGAGTAGGATACGTTACAATTAACACGACTACTTCATTTGATGACATGGCTGCTGACTAATGTATTTTAACCGGATGACCCCTTCAGTTTGGGGTCAATGGTCTTTTTTAACCGGTTTTCATTAGTTTGTTCCCTTTTTTGGCAAAAAAAAACATTAGGGACCAATTAAAGCTTTTCTTGAAACGTCATTGTGCTACAGTGACAATTTCCCAAAAACAAAAACTGAAATTAAGCCAAGCAACTAAGAAATAGGTATGGATGAGTACATCAATTGTATTATTTCGAAAACAGATATTATTGAAAGAACTAATCAAATCACCATAAAACCCCAATTACAAATACCATATAACAAAAAGTTAAACAGGCACCGGATTCTTGCTATTAAAGTAAAGATTACAATGGAATTCAATAATATCACCACGTGACTATTTCAAATCTTCACACTACCACCTAGCAATAATTGTTTTTGTGTGTCTAATCAAACTAAATAATTGTGTGTCTAATCAAACTAAATAATTTTTTGTTTTTGTGTGTCTAATCAAACTAAATAATTGTTAGTTTCAATGTAACTGGTATGAGAAATTGTATTCATTTTACCTTTTATTTATATTCATCTTATGAGATGTGTTTTAAAATATTATTTTTAAAATATTATTAATTTTATTAAATGTGACACTTGTCATAATTTCACATGGATAGAATGATAAATAAGAATAAAAAATAAGAATAAATACAATTTCTCGTGTGGTATTTTGAGAACTCATCAAGCTTTGTGCTTACTCTTACATTCTTACTGTTTTTCAGGTATTTGATGGCTTGAGCTTGGAGCACGACGCGACTGTACTGCATCTGAGGTTTTGTTATTTGAGTCTTCCGCTGAATAATATTTGTAAACGTTTTTGATAAACACAATTTTAAATGTTTAAATGTAAGTTTTAATTTAGATGGTTTTAATTGGTAACCCGATTTATGTATTTGAACCGTTTTAGAAGAAAATTTTTATTACTGGATTTGGGACGTTACAGATTCCTATCAGAAAAGAGATCAACGAGAGACAGAAAGGTCGAGGCAGACTCTGATTTCCAGAGCAGGCCACAGAAACCCGCAAATGTCGGAGGAACAGCGGCACCACCGAAGGCCGGCATTGCCTCGGTGGCCGGAAATGTCAAGGTAGGGCAGAAACAGTTCTTACAACTCAATTTCAAGCTAGAGCATTGGTCAATTTTAGAAACTAGAGATTCATCAGATTTGAGTGAAAGGTATAATTTGATTTTATAAACCTAGTTCATGAAATCTGAAATCCTTCATGCATGTCAAAAATTGATTTTGGATGTTTTATTTTCTTCACTTTGTGAGTTCAAAAGCACATATATATTATGAGTCATGGGTATTAGTTGAGATCCTTGAATGCATGTTGAGAAAAGTTGAACTAATGAAGAATTATGGATTATATAACACTCATGGTTGAGATTTATGTCACAATATGAGTTCAAGAATACAAGGAATTATGAAGTTTGGATGTTTGTCTTGGATTAATTAAATGCATGTTAAATTGGTTCAAATTTTTGTGAAGAACACATTGAAGTTATAGGTTCTTTCACAATGTTGGAAATTTAGAATTTAGTGTTCTAGTTCATATCACATAATATATCCAAAAGTAGCTATGATTTGTTACAAGGTGTTGTTTCACATGGTGTTTTTTTAGATCCATGGTTGTAAAGTGTTTGGAAGTATCCATAACACTTGATGTCAAGTTACAATGTTTAAAATAATTAAGAATATGTTGTTGGTAAATTGAGAATTTGATATATTTGACTTTATATTAGTCAACCTAGTAATTTTACATTGAAATAGCATATAAAAGAATTATAAATTGATGGAAATAACTTTAGTCATAATTGATATGTACTTGGTGAAAGGTTTTCTGTAAACCATGAACTAAATAACCTAAGTTCACACACTACAAGAAAACAACGATTTAGCAACGGACAAATTCCGTTGCTAAACCTTGAAATTCCGTGGCAAAATAGGTTTGCAACGGAAATTGTTACGGAATTGTTCCGTTCAATAAAGCCCGTAGCGAATGAGTTTGCTACGAACTTTTATTTCCGTAGCAAGTTTGCTGCGGACTGATTCCGTAGCGCATGTATTCCATAGCGAATTCCATAGGTGGACTCCGTAGCGATTTCCATAGCCGTTTGTCCGTAGCAAATTCCATGGTTCTTTTTCCGTTGCTACTTCTGTAGCGGGTTTTGTTGCAAATTCCGTTGCAATAATTTTGTTGCAAATTCCGTGATTAAGCTTCCGTAGTAAAATCCATAACAAAAATTCTTTAGCAAATTCCATGGTCAGGGTTCCGTAGTAAAATCCGTAACAAAAATTCTTTATATACACATACACACACACACTAAATTTATAAATATTCATATCAAATCACACATTTAATGTCTCATACTAGAAAATAGCATTTCATATATAGATAGATAAACCATTACACAAACTATATATTGTATGTCAACTAACGTTTTCGCCTACCCATATAACCATTCTACAGTTCTAAGAACAACCGTAAGTTTAATGTTATATATATGTAAGAGTTTATTGTCCCTTGATTTCTTTAGACTTCCTTCCCACAATTCTAGAAGCTCTAAAAAATGCCTGTGGTGAAACACATAAAAAGGTCACAATGTCATAAATAAAATGAAAAACTAAAGCTATATATAAAGCAAGTTGAGAGTACAACTTACTGTCGGATTATAGATGTCTATTTCTTAATTTGCACAATGCAGATTAGTTGTTAAGATGTCATGTTTACCCTTTCCAGCTCCTATATGTATAAAGGATTATCATATATGAGTCACAATTAAAAGAAAATATTATAAAACATTATCGAGTAAAGTAACATTTATGAAATGTGGTAGCAGTCTAATAATATCTTTTTCAATGCATGTTCTAGACTTTGTGTTCCTCGATGAGCAAATGAGTTCCCAGACAAGTGGACGTATCTATGTTCTAGACCAGTGTGGTGTAAAGATTGGTTAGGATATCATTTCAAATCATTTAATAAGTAGTGGAGTGAACTCTGATCATATATATTGAAAATGTAAAAAAAAGAATTGCTTTTAAAGCCGAACCTACCATCATCGAGCTCAGGTGCACGAAATAAATTTTCCACTTCATAATCCGTAAGCCGTGCATTACGATCCTGAAAGTAAACATGCAAATGAAACTAAAGCTAATGTTATGTTGAGATCAATAACGAACGCAGTCTGAAGGGTTATTCACGATTACAAATTGAAGATATGCTTACCTTCGAAAAGATAGCTATTTAAATCACCATTTTAGAAGACAAATATTAGAAAAACGTGTAGGCTCAACTGAAATCGAATAGAAAACCTTCAATATGCCACAAAAAAATCAGCAATGACAGTGATTAGTTGTGACTAACATCCCAAAATCAAACCCAACATCCAATTGACAAAATCCCAGCATACCCACAACGCACCTCAACTTTTCGTATTATCTGCAGATTTCGGTAATCATTTCTTCAAATTACATCAATGAAAAAGAAATAGAAGAAGGAGAGGGGGTCGATAAAAACATACCTGCCGATTTATACTTGTTAAAACTACAGATGAATATGAGTGTGTACCTGGTGGAATCGCACAATAGGGAAAGTCGATGGCACCCTAGAATCATACCTGGGGCGGTCTGTTTGAGACGAGAATGACAGTGAACTCTCAAAGAGCCAAGAGAGGAATCGATGTAAGTCTAAGGAGGAATGGTGAGCCAACACAGTAAAAAACCATAAATCGTTATGAGAAACTGACCTTACCCGACCTCGAACGTTGGCGTTTGTCGAAGAATGCCTTACTTGAGAAGCGACTAGTGAGACAGAGCATGAGAAACTGACCATGGAAAGCCGTTTGGTGTTCTCCTCCCCTGCCCCTATTCGTCACCAACTCGAACCACCTCTCCCGGCCCTTTTCGTCTACAATCGGTAAGTCAAGAACATGAAGCAACGTACCACCACAGATATGGTGAAGAGTGAACTAAATGAAGACATCGATTACTTGAAGAATGATTTCGATTGAGGTTTTAATAAAATAACTTGTTGAATTCGTGAAGGTTGAGGTAGATGACGGCTTTAAAGGAAAGAAAACCCTAAATCATTTTGAAAAGGAAAGGCGGTATTTTTAAAGCTAAATGAAAAAACACAGCGGGAATTAAGGCGCCTTTTTTTTTGGAGATAGACACACAAAACTCTTTATAATTCCGTAGCAAAATAACAACGGATTATAATCCCGTAACAAAATAACTACGGATTCTATTTTCGTAGCTATTTTTGTAGCAAAATAAATACGGATTGTATTTTCATAGATATTTTCGTAGCTAAATAGCAACGAAAATCCAGTCCATAGCAAAATCGGTAGCAATATAGCAACGAAATTTGATTTGGTGACAAAAACCGTAGTTATTCTTGTGTTCGCTACGGAATTTTCATTTCGTGGCAAATGTCGTAGTAAAGTTGCTACGGAAAGTCATTCTGTAGCATAAACAATAACAATTTGGCTACGGAAAGGTCTTCCGTAGCACTTTTCCGTTACTATTTGGCTGTTTTCTTGTAGTGACATGCAACCTATGAGGATCTATGTTTTCTACTATTGAACATATAACAAGCTTCCTAAAGGCCAATAATAAAAACTAAAGATTAAAATAGAAAAACCAACCTTAATTTTTTGGAAGCTGAGCAGCAAAAATATCCTGCCTCAAATGAAAGTCACACCCAAGCTAGGAGATATGTGGATCGAAAATTCCAGAGAGAGGGTATAATGAAATTGGCGAATTCATATGGTGCCTAGGGACCCATATTTATAGTTTCCAGATGACCAATTGATAAGCCTTAAGAGATAAACCTTTTTGAATTCAAATAAGATAAACCTTTTATCTTATAACTCAAACTCTATTTATTCTTATTTATCAATTTCGATATATATATATATATATATATATATATATATATATATATATATATATATATATATATATATATATATATATATATATATATATATATATATATCCATATATAATTTCGACACTCACTGGTCACTCTCACACTGCCACTTACTCAACTATTGAATAATTACAGTTTCAGTCCCTGCACCTTTAATTAATTAAATTAATCCTCAAATTAAATCCAATTAATTCCAGATTAATTCCTAATTAATTAATATAGTTTCTAATTAATAGATTATGACTTTAATATATTAATAAACCATATATTTAATTCCTGTTGATTTATTAATCCTATAATAAATCAACCTTTCTCTCTACCGAATTTTCTACTAAACCTCCAGCTATGAGGGCAACCCAAATGGACTGTGCTTCTATTAATTAGGTAAATACTAATTATTAGTCATGGCTTAGACACCTAATCCAACAGTCTCCCACTTAGATAAGTCTATGACTATAATTACCAATTTAGCCTCTAATTAACCAGCACCTTAAGCTTCCTAGAAACTACTGCGAAACTCTGACCTAGTCAGTTCTGTCCAAAGATAAGTGACCAGATGATCCTCCGTCCAACAAGATATTTTTCAGACTCAGGACATGGATAAAATCAATCTGGTCTGATTCACTATTCCTCGATTTCCGATTTGCATATGACTCTTAGACTACCAATTTAGTCCCGGTTGGCCAACCATTTTAGTCAACTTCAAATTCATCGAGAGGCCTACAGATATATGTTCCCCGTTAGGGTCAAGGGACGAATAAACTTTGACTCATATACTTATGTCTTTTACCAAACAAATTACTCACAACAACACGTTTTATAACACCGAGTTACCGATGCGTTTTCGTATTATCAATGAACAACCGTCTAGTAAATCATAACTCATATGTCTTAGCTTAAAGATCAAAAGATATTATTGTCTCAATATTGCTGGTGATGTAATCCATGAAGCAATCCATTGAGCGCGGGTTTATCCAATACTCAAATCTCCATTTCCAAGTACTCATGAATGTTGCAGCAATCTTATTGCAATGTCTAACTCCTTAGACAATCTACAACTAATTCATGACAGTCTTACTTCATACTTACTCCCTAAAACCATGAGCGACTGTGGATATATGAATAATCCAATTATTCAGGAAGTAAAACATGCAAAAATGAAACACAATGATACAGCAATGACAAAATTAGTAAACCATTACTCGTTAATAAATCTTCATTATTAAATCACAAAAGTCAAATACAATAACATTGTTTCAAGTTTCAAAACCTATCTAATTACAAAAACTTATATCATCTCTTAATCCAATGCTCCTAGCATGCTGATTATGCTTAATCCTACTCAGAGCCTTTGTCAAGGGATCTGCAGGATTATCTTCCGATGATACCCTTTTTACAAGGAGGTGACATTCTTCTACCCTATGTCTGATGTAGTGGTACTTTCTGTCGATATGTCTGGACTTTCCATGGTCTCGCGGTTCCTTTGTCAAGGCGACCGCACCTTCATTATCGCAGAACAGTTCCAAGGGCTCTTAAATACTCGGGACTACTCCAAGGTCACCGATAAAGTTCTTCAGCCAAGCCGCTTCCTTTGACGCTTCACTTGCTGCTATGTACTCTGATTCGCACGTAGAACCAGCCACTGTTTCTTGCTTGGAACTTTTCCAAGTAACTGCTCCACCGTTCAAAAGGAATACCCAGCCCGACTGAGACCGACCACTGTCTCTATCCGTCTGAAAACTAGCATCTGTATATCCTTCAACTCTCAAGGTATCGATGTCACCGAGGACTAACACCATGTTCTTTGTCCTTCGCAGGTACTTGAGTATATTTTTCACAGCTATCCAATGCGCCCTTCCAGGGTTACCCTGGTACCGACTGACCATGCTTAAAGCAAAAGCCACGTCAGGGCGAGTACACGTCATAGCGTACATGATCGATCCTACAGCCGAAGCGTAAGGTACCCGACTCATTTCAGCTATTTCCTCGTCTGTACTCGGACTTTGAGTCTTACTCAATTTTGCATTACTTTGGATAGGCAGCTCTCTCTTCTTGTTAGTTTCCATACTAAACCTCTTTAGTACCTTTTCCAAGTATGTACCCTGACTAAGTCCAATTAGTCTCTTCTTCCTATCTCTCAATATTCTTATCCCGAGAATATAGGCAGCCTCTCCTAGGTCCTTCATGGCGAAACATTTCCCAAGCCAAGCCTTGACATCTTGCAAGGTTGGAATATCGTTTCCCATGAGCAGTATGTCATCGACATACAGCACTAGAATGGTGACTATACTCCCACTAGCATTGACATATACGCAGGACTCATCCTCGCTCCTAGAGAAACCAAACTCTTTGACTTTCTCATGGAAACAAAGATTCCAGTTGTGAGAAGCTTGCTTCAATCCGTAGATTGATCTCTCAAGCTTACACACCTTATTGGGATACTTTGCATTGACAATACCCTCTGGCTTATTCATGTAAACATCCTCAGTCAACTTTCCATTAAGGAAAGCGGTTTTGACGTCCATCTGCCAAATTTCATAGTCATGAAATGCAGCTATGGCCAGCATAATCCTAATAGACTTTATCTTGGCTACTGGTGAGAAGGTCTCGTCATAGTCAATCCATGGGGTTTGAGTAAAGCCCTTCGCAACCAGTCTTGCCTTGAAAGTGTGTACCTTTTCGTCCATGTCGGTCTTCTTCTTGAAGATCCATTTGCACCCGACTGTCTTTCAACCCGGTACGTTGTCAACCAAGTTCCAAACTTGATTGTTATACATGGATTTGATCTCGCTATCCATGGCCTCTTTCCACTTGGCAGACTCAGGGCCCGCCACTGCTTCCTGGTAGTTAGCTGGTTCATCCAAATTTATCAGTGTCCTATCACTGACAAACGTGTCCCCATCCGAAGTTATATGGAACCCATAAAACTCGGGTGGCATGCTAACCCTACCGGAACGCCTAAGAGGTAAGGATATATCTGTCGGACCAACAGGAACTTCTTCCTCATGTTGGTTGCTAGTTTCTCCTAAGGTTGCGTCATCTGATGACTCTTAACTTTCTTCTAGATCAATGGTACTCCCACTGTCCTCTTTGAATATGAGCTCTCTCTCTCGAAAGACCGCTCGTCTAGCTACAAAGACCACGTCCTCGCTCGGTCTGTAGAATAGATATCCAAAGGACTGTTTGGGATAACCAAGGAAGAAACACCTTTCGCTTCTTTCTGCGAGTTTGTCTTGAGTCTCTCGTCTAACGAAAGCCTCACAACCCTAGACTTTGATATGTGCCAACGAGGGAACTTTCCCCGTCCACATTTCACGAGGTGTTTTAGCAACCTTTTTAGTAGGGACAAGATTGAGGATATGGGCGGCAGTCTCTAAGGTATACCCCCAGAAGTGAATGGGAAGTGAAGCTCGACTCATCATGGAACGAACCATGTCCAACAGGGTTCAGTTGCGTCTCCACGCAACACGGTTCAACTGTGGTGTCCTGGGAGGTGTCAACTGCGAAACTATTCCGCATTCCTTTAGATAGTCTAGGAACTCGATACTTAGATACTCTCCGCCTCTGTCGGACCTGAGCATCTTTATCTTCCTGCCTAATTGATTCTCTACCTCGTTCTTAAACTCTTTGAACTTTTCAAAGGTGTCTGACTTGTACTTAATTAGGTAGATATAACCGTATCTACTAAAATCGTCAGTAAAGGTTACGTAGAACCGCGTGCCATCCTTTGTGGTTGATCTGAATGGACCACACACATCTGTGTGAATGATGTCCATCAGACCCTCACCTCTTTCAAAATACCCTTTGAAAGGTGATTTAGTCATCTTGCCCAACTGTAACATCCCAAAATTTTTGAGTAAATTTAAAAATTTTTAAACGAAAACTTCAATATAAGAAAAGCCACTTAATTAATTTTCATAAAATTCCATAACTTATAAGTTTAATGAAAACACCCCAGGATTAACAGAAGTTAACGAAATCACAATATAGCAGAATATTAATTCAAAAACAGTCCTCCAATGAAGCAGCACAGTGTATACACGTCACGCCTTGCCATCCATTGTACCTGATGTACCTGAAACAGTAGTTTATATAGGGAAAGGGTAAGCACGGAGCTTAGTGAGTTCCTCAAAATACCATATGATCCATCACATAACATACAACACACAATAACCATTCATATGTCTGTGAGACTCACGGGCTATCCCTGTTCCGCCTGAAGACTCACGGGCAGTTCCCGTTCTGTCTTATCGCTCGCAGGCTTTTCCCGTTCCGTCTAATGACTCGCAGGCTATTCCCGTTCCGCCTATTGGCTCGCGGGCTATCCCGTTCCGTCCACAAACAATCATTATCATAGCAATAATTCATACAATTATCATAACAGGTAAGATCACCTTAGTCTAACATATCTTCCTTCCTACGCATGCAATATCACCTATAGTATAGTGAGAATACTCACCTGATTGTAGTTGACTATATCGTTTATCTTTCTCGCCGTTGTATTTCCTTTCAACTTTAACTGTTAACATAATAATAAATCTATCATTTCTTAATCCTTAACTATATTATAGTCGCATCATTAAACCCTTCAATAATTCCAATATGATACTCCATGATTTATCAAGTAAAGAACGGCCAGGTAGAAGATTAGATGGGGTGGCAGGATCCCAAGTAATCGGCCTAGTCACCGTCCTCGTAAGTAAATCAATCGGTATTATTTTCGGAAATTACGAATTGTTATAATAACGACATTTTAAGGTTTTTGTTTACTATTGTTAGAAATTAGTATAATATAACATATGTTATACTTATTAAATATTCTACTTCTTAACAAAAACTATTTTACAATACCTAATTAAGCTATAGAAAGGTTTGTAGTTACCTTATGACCAGTCGTCGAGATCTATAACTCCTTCGTTAGGCTTTTAAGCTTCCTTCCGCTCACTTGCTTACACTCTAGTGCTTAGAAACCTCTATATATTGGATTGAGATTTAGTTGTGTGGTTTATGAGATGTTTTGAGGGGTATTTATACTTGAATTCTTGAATAAAAAATGGCATGACACTTTTGACAAAAGATTTTAATAATATAACTTTGTTGAAATTAATACCTTCTACAATCAGTCTGTTCAAGACTGGTTTAGCTGACTTTAAACCCATGAAATTCACGTTTTTATTTGATATTCCAGAAATTTATCTCAATACCTTTCCAGGGATGTATTTTACGTATTTATACGATTTTTCTATGATTTATTATGAATTTTTGAAAACAGACTATCTAATCTGTCAATTCCGAACTAATCAGTAAAGATTGCATTTTTTACCATCGATAATGTCATTTTCAAGCTTACTATTATTTTTGGTAATTGTACTAGACTCAATTTTTAAACTTTGTGCACTGGTTTGAGGTCCAAACGATTTTTCTAGAATTAATTATGATTTTTCTAAAAACGACACAAAATGCTGATTTTCATATGAAATTGTAACTAAAGTTTTTTCTTAGCTTTATAATTACCAATGACCATATAATTCCTAACACTCTTATTTTAAGTATATGTTATAATCAGGATACGGGTCTTACAAGTCTCCCCCACTTATTTGGATTTCGTCCCGAAATCCGTATTCTCGAACGCCTCTATGTATTTCCCATCGAGTCCTTGTGTCCTTCAAAAATCCTCCTCGTCTTATTGCCAAAACTTTACAAGATTTAATTATCTTTCCCTTTCAACATTCACATACATCTGTAATAATGCTTAAGGTCCTATTATTCTCATTCACTCCATACTTCTTTTTTTCTAATTACTCTAGATGTACAAAAAAAAAAAAACTCTAACTGTTTCTCACAGTCCCACACATCGACTTGACCGGCTACTATTTATAGTACATATTTAATACTTTATAATCTACCTATATACATAGTTAACCTAGTTAACTTGCAACACCTAATTTTAACACTATTTCGTATTTATATGAATTCGTCATATTTCTACACACATTTGCCTCAATTCAACATTTCTTTTAAATTCTTTTTGGCTAAATAAGTCTATTTTTGTAGAATCTCCAAATTTTTGTGTTTCACCGAAATATAAAATCTACATCATCTTTTGTAAGTTTTTTTTTTTTTTGGAGTACTGAACACTCTTTAAACTATTTCCATTATATGGAGACATAAAATTTTGTTTTATTTCAAAAGTCTCTTTATTATCTCGTTCTCACCAGAGTCAAGCAGGGAATTTTGAAAAAATGTCACTTGGGGTAGTGAAAAGTCGCATCTACTGTAGTTAGTTTGAATTTCGGTAATTAAAAAGTGAGGTGTCCTTTCAGTTCCGTGTGTCCTTTCGGTCCCAGCTGCAAGATACTATATATACAGGTATGTAGTATCATTCATTTTCAGTCTCATCCTCTCTTTATCACTAGTTTGTTCGTAAACGAACTCATATTTAAAGTCGAGTCATGGAAAACAGATCTTCAATGGGCGATTTGTCGAACCCTGGACCTGGTTTTCCGCAAGGAGAGGGTACTTCAAACCAAAAATTCTTAATAGAGTTCGGTGACTCTAACATTCTAGACATCTATCGTCCATATTTCGTTTATCTTTTAATGTTTTGTTTGATTCTGAATTATGTTACAGTCTTCCAGATATACTACCAATAGAGCATCTCCACGATGAGCTGGAAATTTTTCCCGAGTTGAACATTAACTCAGATGATCCGGTGCATGCATCTGACTTTGCACTTGATCAGACTCCATGCCTTCTACCAGGTTAAATTCTTTTGAATGATTCATTTATAAGTATTCTATTTTGTTTTATCATTTGACATGTGTTATTTGTAGACCCATTTGTGGATGGTCTAACTGAGTACAATCCATTCATGGACGTGCACCCAACAAGCAGTGAGTTTGTCCCCATGAATCAAGAATTCATGGCTGGTATTCAGGATGAGAATCAATTACAGAGGACTCATAACATAAATATTGAATTGAATCCCGAGTTTGGGGTTGGTTTTCAATATCAAGATCATCTTCGGTTGATTCAAAGGAATCTATAAGGATTTCAGAATCCTGAGATTTTAGTTGAAAACCAACAATTATTACCGATAGTGGCCACTAATTTTGATGAATCAATGTCCATCTTTGGGTCAAAAAATCAGGATCATGTTCAAATGATCCAGAATGATAACAATACATTTGGATTTGAACCTTCTAGTTCAGAAAACATAGCAGGTGGCAGTGGAAGAGGTTTCAGACATTTATTAAGTAGGGAAATAATAGCTGAACACTTTAACGAACCAATTGAGAAAGCTGCGAAAGAACTCAACATTGGAACGACACAATTAAAAAAACGCTGTAGAGAATTAGGTATCAATCATTGGCCCCAACGACAACTTACGAGTTTGCAAACCCTTATTGATCGTGCTGAGGTAAAAACCTACATTTTTTTAATTCCTTTATATCATAAGGTTGAAATTACTAAAGTTATTTGTGCCACAGGAATTTGGTAATGAATTTATTGAGGCAACAGAATTATCGGGAGATTTAATACCCAACCTAAAAAAAGAAAAAGAAGCGATAATTGAAGGGTCACAATCGGGTCTAACAGACGGCACAAAGAAGCTAATACAAGCTGCTCATAAGTTTGTATTTAGGAAAAGAAAAATTCAAGAAAAGGGGGAAACTTCGTCAAGAACTCATACACAGCAGCAATCTCTACCATCTAATTCTGGTATGAGTAGTATTAACCATGGTTTACTCGAGTCTTCGAGTGAGGAGAATTTTTGAGGCTTTGTAGGTGACCTAGCCTGGTTTCCTCCTTCTTATAGCTACCCCCAACTGGTTCCGAATTAGAGCCCTTCCTCATCACTGCCCTACTTACATACGCCCCAAATGAGTCAATATTTAGCCCCTAATCATGGGGTTACAGGTTCCAACCCTATCGAGACCCCATACCTTGGAACTCCTCCTCCAATAACTGAAAGCATACCACTTTCAAATCCTCGAGAAGGTACAAGTCAACCTAATGATGACAAAGATTGGAGTGTAGAAGATCTTTTCTCGCTTCTTTCTGATTCTCTGGTTTAGGTTAGTAGTTCTGTAAACTTTTCTTAATGTATTAATATAAAGTTGTAGTAATGAATTAAATATATTGACGTGTTACTATAATTTTAATAATTTCATCGATTCAATATAATATTCATGTTGTTCCCTTAATTTTGTATTCCTCCCCCACTTGGACTAAAGTCCAAGTCTGTTTATTCGATTTATAATTTTTAATTTTTTTTTACGAGCCCTTACTCTCGAACAAAAACCAAGCCCACTTTGCTCAGCCAACAACTTGCATCAGGGCAAACACCATCTCAATAAACATGTTTCGATAATGTAAAGACGTTTACATCAACCACCATATGTTACTCATCCGCTTGCGACCCTAGTCAACACCTCTATCGTCAGTTACCTCAATCACGAGCGAGTGATCCAGACTCTCAACCCACACGACCTGATCAATCACTCAAGCAAGATCAATACAAGGGTAGGTAGCCCCACTATTACACAGCACTAGGCATGTACAGAGTCGACTCAAAAATACCCGCTATCATCTCAGGCGCCACTTGCACCTCTTTGACCGTGAGTTGGAAAACTCACCCTTGCATCCTCTAGTCCCTGTCTGACTTGTGCGCCCATTAGTTGCATGAAAAATAGCTACCACAATAGCACTTTGACATTCTCCCTTTCAACAGTCTTTAAGCTCAGTAATCAACTTAAGCATGATCGGTCCAACCAAACTGGTATGATCACATCTTAATTGTTCCTACTGAACCTCATAATCAACATTCACCAATCGAATAGATAAAGGTTTACCACATTACACTAGCATTTAAGTCAACTATGCTAGACACTCACATACTCAGCTCCTTGGATCCTTCGTGACGAACTCCCGACTCGAACGCGGATCCTGTGCTTTCGATAGTAGGAGCTCTACTACTACCTTCCACACCTATCCATGTCCGTTCCAAGACCCGTCTCGAAATATCTAATTCGCTTCTCACCGATAATTTTAACACATATGCCTTTACAAGGCATATGTCAACCCTTCTAGGAATACTTGGAATCCCACCCCCACCCTGCTATTCTAACTAAGACGGAACTTCCTCCAGTGATGACAGGTTGTTTCGCAAACGTAGTTGTATACAATATCGAACTAAACAGTCTTTCAAATAAGAGAATCTTCCCTAAGGCAACAACCAAACAAGGAACATGCAATAAGGTCAACTCACACATTCTATGACTATTCAGTCCATATTGTATACAACTTAGTGGAAATCTCTAAGCAACCTATCGGCACTAGCATACAGTTCTATTAGCAAATAGCAGATAATAATACAACAATGTGTGATCTCTACCAGGCATTTCAGCAAACATATACCATATGTTTTTTTTAACATCTACAATATTAAATACTTAACCCTTTTCTCATACTGGCATTGGCTGGCGGTACACACTGTGTCTTTAGTTCACCCTTCATAAAACATCTTTCTTTCGTAAAAATGTTTTAAGAAAACTCTTAAGCCTCAACTTGAGTCCAGAACTCACTAAGTGAGCCTGATTCTCTTAAGCTGTGCTCTGATACCAACTTGTAACATCCCAAAATTTTTGAGTAAATTTAAAAAAATTTAAACAAAAACTTCAATATAAGAAAAGCCACTTAATTAATTTTCATAAAATTCCATAACTTATAAGTTTAATGAAAACACCCCAGGATTAACAAAAGTTAACGAAATCACAATATAGTGGAATATTAATTCAAAAACAGTCCTCCAATGAAGCAGCACAGTGTATACACGTCACGCCTTGCCATCTATTGTACCTGATGTACCTGAAACAGTAGTTTATATAGGGAAAGGGTAAGCACGGAGCTTAGTGAGTTCCTCAAAATACCATACGATCCATCACATAACATACAACACACAATAACCATTCATATGTCTGTGAGACTCACGGGCTATCCCTGTTCCGCCTGAAGACTCACGGGCAGTTCCCGTTCTGTCTTATCCCTCGCAGGCTTTTCCCGTTCCGTCTAATGACTCACAGGCTATTCCCGTTCCGCCTATTGGCTCGCGGGCTATCCCGTTCCGTCCACAAACAATCATTATCATAGCAATAATTCATACAATTATCATAACATGTAAGATCACCTTAGTCTAACATATCTTCCTTCCTACGCATGCAATATCACCTATAGTATAGTGAGAAGACTCACCTGATTGTAGTTGACTATATCGTTTATCTTTCTTGTCTTTGTATTTCCTTTCAACTTTAACTGTTAACATAATAATAAATCTATCATTTCTTAATCCTTAACTATATTATAGTCGCATCATTAAACCCTTCAATAATTCCAATATGATACTCCATGATTTATCAAGTAAAGAACGACCAGGTAGAAGATTAGATGGGGTGGCAGGATCCTTTCAGCATTTTAGCCTTTCGGAAAATCCAACAACCAGATCCCAAGTAA
The DNA here is from genome assembly GCA_023525715.1 of Cichorium intybus. Taxonomy (NCBI): domain Eukaryota; kingdom Viridiplantae; phylum Streptophyta; class Magnoliopsida; order Asterales; family Asteraceae; genus Cichorium; species Cichorium intybus. The sequence goes on along the minus strand of CM042013.1, from coordinate 124,237,861 downwards.
TCGGCCTAGTCACCGTCCTCGTAAGTAAATCAATCGGTATTATTTTCGGAAATTACGAATTGTTATAATAACGACATTTTAAGGTTTTTGTTTACTATTGTTAGAAATTAGTATAATATAACATATGTTATACTTATTAAATATTCTACTTCTTAACAAAAACTATTTTACAATACCTAATTAAGCTATAGAAAGGTTTGTAGTTACCTTATGACCAGTCGTCGAGATCTATAACACCTTCGTTAGGCTTTTAAGCTTCCTTCCGCTCACTTGCTTACACTCTAGTGCTTAGAAACCTCTATATATTGGATTGAGATTTAGTTGTGTGGTTTATGAGATGTTTTGAGGGGTATTTATACTTGAATTCTTGAATAAAAAATGGCATGACACTTTTGACAAAAGATTTTAATAATATAACATTGTTGAAATTAATACCTTCTAGAATCAGTCTGTTCAAGACTGGTTTAGCCGACTTTAAACCCATGAAATTCACGTTTTTATTTGATATTCCAGAAATTTATCTCAATACCTTTCCAGGGATGTATTTTACGTATTTATACGATTTTTCTATGATTTATTATGAATTTTTGAAAACAGACTATCTAATCTGTCAATTCCGAACTAATCAGTAAAGATTGCATTTTTTACCATCGATAATATCATTTTCAAGCTTACTATTATTTTTGGTAATTGTACTAGACTCAATTTGTAAACTTTTTGCACTGGTTTGAGGTCCAAACGATTTTTCTAGAATTAATTATGATTTTTCTAAAAACGACACAAAATGCTGATTTTCATATGAAATTGTAACTAAAGTTTTTCTTAGCTTTATAATTACCAATGACCATATAATTCCTAACACTCTTATTTTAAGTATATGTTATAATCAGGATACGGGTCTTACACCAACAGACAAGATTCGCATACATCATCCGACCTGAGGTCGAAAGATTCCAACACTCCATCCTTTTGGAGTTGGGCGATGCGTTTCTTGCTGATGTGCCCGAGCCGACTATGCCACAGACATGCCTTTTCTACACCACTAGTAGAATCAATATAATTTACACTATGTCCTAATTTGTCAACACATTCAACAGTTTCATACACACCATCACAAGGATAAGCAGTAAAAATCAAAATACCATTTTTGAAAACAGAAATCGAACCAATTTTATTATCAAAAGAAAATCGAAATCCTTGTCTGAACAATGCGTGAAATGAAATAATGTTTCTTGCCATTTCTGGCGAATAGCAACAATTAAATAACTCTAAGCTAACATCACTACTAAGCACTAAACTATAAACGCCGATCTTGGTAACAGGGGACGATCTCCTATTGCCCATGATCAGGTTCAGTCTACCGTGCTCCACCTCCCTGCTTTCCTTTAGGCCATGTAGATCAGAACAAATGTGAAAACCACATCCTGTATCAAGGACCCAAGAATTAAAAGATGGTGAGTTTTTAGAGATAGTGTATATACCTGATGTCGATGGCTTTACTTTCCCATCCTTGACATCCTGCAAGTATTTGGGGCAGCTTCTCTTCCAATGGCCCTTCTCTTTGCAGTAGAAACAGTCGGCTTCATTGGGGTTGGCTACACAAGGAATGTGAGAAGACTTGGTTCTCGAGCCATTTCTGGACGACCCGACCTGAACCTTTTCCCTCCAATTTTGCTTAGGAGGGCCCTTCCTTTTCTTTCCTTTGCCACTTCCAATGGCTAAGACGGGCTGATTAACCGAAGGTACACTTTTACCCTTCATTCCGTCCTCAGCAGTCTGAAGCATACGATGCAATTCAGTCAGGTTAGCCTGATTATTGTTCAAATGGTAAGCCAGCCTAAACTGGTCATAAGAACTTGGCAAGGAGTTAAGCACAATGTCAACGGCCAACTCCTCGTTTACAGGCATCGCTAGCTTCCTAAGCCGCTCCACGTAACCTTGCATTCTTTGCACATGAGTACAGGTGGACTCTCCATCTTTAGGTTTGCTGTTCGTGAAGCCCTTGACCACCTCGCACCTCTCGATGCGCTCTTGCTTGCGGAACTTTTCCGCAAGCTCTTTGTGCATCTCAAAGGGCCAGTAGTCTTCGTATATCCTTTGCAATTCGGGGTTCATTGTGGTGATCATGATGCAGGCCACTTTGGTCGAATCATCAGAATGTTTTTGGTACGAGGAAATCTCCTCGGGAGTAGCAGTTTCAGGGTCAATATCTACAAGCTCGGTCTCGAGAACATACTCTTTGTTCTCGTACCTCAGAGCCATCTTGATATTTCTAATACAGTCATTGTAGTTTGTCCCGTTCAATTGAACCTTGGAACACAGTGAGAGGATAGAGGGAACACTGGAGTTTGAGTGGGGAGCGGATTGATCAGCAGAAGACATCTATAAAAGAAGTTAAGTTTAATTAGATACTTGTCGGTCCTTATAATAACCCAATATAAAATGAGGCTAGGATCCAACTATAACAATTTACAAACTAGAAGAGGGATGCCGTAGTCTATTTGCAAATTTTATAAAGGTAGGCGAATGACGATTCAGCTAATTCCACCGCGGAAAATATAATCTTATTATAAATGGAATTCCTAGTTTCTTTTGAGATTTATTGAACTGTTCAATAGCATGTTTAATCTCGGATATGCCCCACCGTTTTTGACTGGGATGCCGAGGATCACAAACCGGGTGTGAATAACCATGCAAATTAGCTTGGTACTCTCGGGGTCCATTACCATCTCAAATTAATGTGCCGGTAAACCACACACGCTCCATCAACAATGATAACACCCGAGACACCCATTGCCACTCTTTATGAACCCCCATTGGTGTGCCGGTAAACCACACACGCTCCACCAACGTTTCATAAAGTGCAATGTGCAATTTCACGGGTTAACATCAAATTCACATTTTTCCTAAAGTAACTAGATTGAGATTTTTGTAAATGGTTCTAGTACTTTGATCATTATACTTTTAATGATTAAGCGGTTCTGTCAAACCCGTCCAGCTAACGACCCTCCACTGATCAGGCGAGCGGTGGGTGAGAGTGTTCACCCATTAGACTACCATTTTATAGGCGGTCTCTTTATACCCACTTTATAGACCAGCTTCGTGAATGAGGCCTACTATTGATTTGACTAACCAAATTTATCTCATATATATAGTATTAACTTTTAATAACATATATAAGATGTATTTTAAAACCCTTTGAAATATTCAAGGTTTATCTTTTAATTTTACCAAATTTAACAATTAAATTTTAAATTAAATTAAACCTTAAAATCGATCTAATCAATTTTAATTACCAATTAATTAAATTAATTAAATCTTAATATTTTTAAACATTTTAAAATATTTTTCCGGATTTTTCCATTAATTTTCGATAATTTAAAATTAATTAAATCCCTTTTGAATTATCTTTTAATTAACAATTAATTAAATTAATTCAATGAAGATAGGTTTATCCAAATTAATCAAATTAATTAAAACCTATCCTAAACCCCCTATATTTCGAATTCAAATAATGGGGTTTAAGGTTATCCATTTAATTAAAAAATAAAGTTACCAAAAATAGAAAACCTCCTAAAACCCTAATAGGCAAAATCGAAATAGGCAAGGGGATTAGGGTTTTCAAAACCCTAATCCTAGAAATCGATCCACACTAAATTTAGGGTTTATAAGCTTTAAACTCTAAAACAGTTATATCAATTCAACAAGAAAACAAAACATGCTCTGATACCACTGAAAGGTTTTCTGCAAACCATGAACTAAATAACCTAAGTTCACATACAACCTATGAGGATCTATGTTTTCTACTATTGAACATATAACAAGCTTCCTAAAGGCCAATAATAAAAACTAAAGATTAAAATAGAAAAACCAACCTTAATTTTTTGGAAGCTGAGCAGCAAAAATATCCTGCCTCAAATGAAAGTCACACCCAAGCTAGGAGATATGTGGATCGAAAATTCCAGAGAGAGGGTATAATGAAATTGGCGAATTCATATGGTGCCCAAGGACCCCTATTTATAGTTTTTAGATGACCAATTGATAAGCCTTAAGAGATAAACCTTTTTGAATTAAAATAAGATAAACATTTTATCTTATAACTCAAACTCTATTTATTCTTATTTATCAATTTCGAAATATATATATATATATATATATATATATATATATATATATATATATATATATATATATATATATATATATATATATATATATATATATATATATATATATATATATATATATATATATATATATATATATATATATATATATATATATATATATATATATATATATATATATATATATATATATATAATTTCGACACTCACTGGTCACTCTCACACTGCCACTTACTCAACTATTGAATAATTACAGTTTCAGTCCCTGCACCTTTAATTAATTAAATTAATCCTCAAATTAAATCCAATTAATTCCGGATTAATTCCTAATTAATTAATATAGTTTCTAATTAATATATTATGACTTTAATATATTAATAAACCATATATTTAATTCCTGTTGATTTATTAATCCTATAATAAATCAACCTTCCTCTCTACCGAATTTTCTACTAAACCTCCAGCTATTAGGGCAACCCAAATGGATTGTGCTTCTATTAATTAGGTAAATACTAATTATTAGTCATCGCTTAGACACCTAATCCAACACTTGGGTGAAACGATAATATGTTGGATCCTTTTGCTAAAAATGGCGTAAATTGATGGAATTGGTAATTCCATTATAATCAATTACTTATATGTCTAATGGGATGAAGAGTTTGTAAATTGGAATGAGAATTTGGAATTCCAACCTTTTGGGATAATCATAGTATGTGTAAAAATAATGTTCAAATGAACATTAAATTTAGTCGGTATGACAATTATGAAGTATTAGGAACATATTTGTGTCAAGTAAATGTAAAATAACATGTTTTTCAACGGTTTCTATTTTTAGAAACTTTATTGATTAAAGTTTGCAAAATGACATAAATGGGTAAAATGATGGATGTTTTGTCATCTAACTATTTAAATGAAATCATAGAAATGTAAAAGTTTAAATGTTGCTAAAGTAATATTGTAGAACCCGAAAATGTCATTCTTGGTCAAAGAGGAACAAAAGGGTAAAAATGTCCAAAATTGGTATTATACTTTAAGAATCACACTTGGACATTGGAATGGAACTAGATGATGACTAGAGGTAGTCAAAGAATGAGTAGAAAATTTTTTTATGTTTAGTTGCGAAATAAGTTCTAAATAGAGATTTGAAGAACACTCGGAAGCAAGGAAAGTCTAGAGAAAGTGGATTAGTGTAGCTAGACGTACCTAGCTACTAAGGTGAGTGCATGCGGCTTTTTCCTACTATGGGATACATGGCAAAGTATTGATAAAGCTTTTATTTCATGTTTTTGAATATTAAATGATATGCAAATCATTCTAGTTATGATATGATTATGAAAGTTTTATAAGATGATTCTGAAAGAATGTTTTGACATCAAGCCATAATGTCATGAAAATATGTTTTGGCATTTAGCCTAACGAATTTCTTTGAAAGAAAGTTTTAGCATCTAGCCTTACAAATGTTTATGAAATAAAGTTTTGACATCTAGCCTTACAAATGTTTATGAAAGAAAGTTTTGGCATCTAGCCTTACGGATGTTTATTAAAGAAAGTTTTGGCATCTAGCCTTATGAATGTTATAATGTTTTGGCATCTAGCCTTACGAATGTTTATGAAAGAAAGTTTTGGCATCTAGCCTTACGAATGTTTATGAAAGAAAGTTTTGGCATCTAACCTTATGAATGTTATAATATTTTGGCATCTAGCCTTAATGTATTTGTGAAAGAATATTTTGATGACTGGCAATGTTATGTTTATGAATGACTGGTATTTGATGCAAGAAAAGAAATGTGATGCAAATAGCCTTAATATGTTATGGATGAATGGTACTTACTTGTACAACAATATGAACAATTAATATGGTTCCTTGTGAAGGGTTTTATAGCAATCAATGAACAAACAAATTCCTAAGTTCACATGTAACCCTAGAAAGATCAATGTTTTCTTCTATGAAGATATAAACTAAAAACCTAAGGCCAACATTTATTTCTAAAGATCAAATAAGAATTAACCAACCTTTTGATCTTGTTCTTGAAGCTAGCAGCAAACAGATCCTGCCTCAAATGCAAGTCACACCTAAGCAAGGAGAAAAGAATCCAACAGAGTTTCTTCAGTTGTATTTGGCGCAGGAAATAAGGGTGCCAGAGGGTTCCTTTTATAGCCTCCTAGGGTTACAGCTGAAACCCTAGAGGAGCCTCCAAAGTGGGCAAGCATGTTGACCACTTGGACCAGATCCCTTAAACCCTAATTAGGGTTTCGCCACCTATGGAGAAGCCTCCATAGTTGGCGCCATCTTTGGCCCCTGGCCACTGGCTTGCCAGTTATTCAACTATTGAATAAATACAAACCAGTCCCTGCACTTATAATTAATTAATTTAATCACCAAATTAAATCCAATTAATTATAGATTAAATCTCAATTAATTATTATAGTTTCTAATTAATATATTAACACTTAAATATATTAATAAACAATTTATTTATTTCTATTGATTTATTAAACAATTAATAAATCAACCTTTCACTGTACTGAACTCTACACTAAACCTCCAGCTATGAGGGCAACCCAAATGGAATTTGCTTCAATTAACAAGTTAAATACAATTACAACTCATGGCTTAGACACCAAATCCAACAGTCTCCCACTTGGATAAGTCTATGACTTTAATTGTCCATTTACCTTCTGATTAATTTCAGTTTCCTAGAAACTATTCCTGAACTCTGACCCAGTCAGTTCTGTCCAATGATAAGTGATCAAATGATCCTCCGTCCAACAAGAAATTTTCAGACTCAAGACATGGATTAATATCAATCTCGGTCTGATACTCTGTTTCTCGATTTCTGATTTGCATATGACTTTTGAAACTGCTAATTGAACACATCAATTCAGTCCCGGTTGGCCAACACTTTCAGTCAACTTCAAAATCATCAAGAGGCCTACAGATATATGTTTCCCCATCGGGTCAGGGGACGGATAAGTTTCGACTTTTATGTACATACCTTTTACCAGTCAGAATACTCACAACAATGTGTTTTATAGCACCGAGTTACCGGCACGTTTTTTGCATTATCAATGAGCAACCGTCTCGCAAATTATAGATCATATCTCTCCACTTAAAGATCAAAGGATATTATCGTCTTAACATTACTCGTGATGTAATCCATGAAGCAATCTGTTAAGCGTGGGTTTATCCAATACTCAAATCTCTATTTTCTAAGTACTCATGAACGTTGTAGCAGTCTTACCACAATGTCTAACTCCTTAGACAATCTACAACTGATTCATGACAGTCTTCGTTCACACTTACTCCCTAACAGTGTGATCGACTGTGGAAATTTAAATAATCTAATTATTTAGGAAGTTAAACATGCAAATATAGAAACACAATAATAAACAATTGACAAAGGTAGTAACAATACTCATTTATAAATCTCCATTATAAAATCACCAAGTCAATTAAATTTATACTGTTACAGGTTTCAAAATCTATCTAATTACTAAAACTAATATCAACCTTCAGTCCAATGCTCCGAGCATGCTGATTGTGCTTGATCCTACTCAGTGCCTTAGTCAAAGGATCTGCAGGATTGTCTTCTGATGATACTCTCTTAACCAGTAAGTGACCTTCTTCTACGCGATGTCAAATGTAATGGTACTTTCTGTCGATATGCCTGGACTTTCCATGATCTCGCGGTTCTTTTGTCAAAACGACCGCTCCTTCATTATCGCAGAACAGTTCCATCGGCTCCTGAATGCTCGGGACAACTCCAAGGTCACCGATAAAGTTCTTCAGCCAAGCCGCTTCCTTAGACGCTTCACTCGCTGCAATGTACTCTGATTCGCACGTTGAATCAGCCACTGTTTCTTGCTTGGAACTTTTCCAAGTGACCGCTCCACCGTTTAAAAGAAATACCCAGCCCGACTGGGACCGACCACTGTCCCTATCTATCTGGAAGCTGGCATCTATATATCCACTCACTTTCAAGTCATCACTGCCACCAAGGACTAATACCATATTCTTTGTCCTTCGCAGATACTTGAGTATGTTCTTAACCGCTATCTAGTGTGCCTTTCCAGGATTACCCTGGTACCGACTAACCATGCTCAATGCAAAGGATACGTCGGGGCGAGTACATGTCATAGCATACATGATCGACCCTACTGCCAAAGCATAAGGTACCCGACTCATCTCAGCTATTTCCTCATCGGTACTCGGACTTTGAGTCTTGCTCAACTTGGCATTACTCTGGATTGGTAGCTCTCCCTTTTTGGAATTTTCCATGTTAAACCTTTTTAACACCTTTTCCAAATATGTACACTGGCTCAGGCCTATTAATTTTCTCTTTCTATCTCTCAGTATTCTTATCCCGAGAATATAAGCAGCTTCTCCAAGGTCTTTCATGGAGAAACACTTCCCGAGCCAAGACTTGACATCTTGCAAGGTCGGAATGTCGTTTCCCATGAGCAGTATGTCATCAACATACAGCACCAGAAAAGTGACTATACTCCCGCTAGCCTTGACATATACACAGGATTCATCTTCACTCCTAGAGAAACCAAACTCTTTGACTTTTTCATGGAAGCAAAGATTCCAGTTGCGAGATGCTTGTTTCAATCCATAGATTGATCTCTCAAGCTTACACACTTTATCAGGGTGCTTGGTGTCTACAAAACCTTTTGGCTGATTCATGTAAACATCCTCAGTCGGTTTCCCGTTAAGGAAAGCGGTTTTGACATCCATCTGCCAAATTTCATAATCATGAAACGCAGCTATGCAAGCATTATTCTGATTGACTTAATCTTGGCTACTGGTGAGAAGGTTTCATCATAGTCAACCTCGGGATTTGAGTGAATCCCTTCGTAACCAGCCGAGCTTTAAAAGTGTGTACTTTTTCGTCCATGTCGGTCTTCTTCTTGAAGATCCACTTGCACCCGACTGTCTTACGACCCGACACATTTTCAACCAAGTTCCAAACTTGATTGTCATACATGGACTTAATCTCGCTGTCCATTGCCTCTTTCCACTTGGCAGACTCGGGGCCCGCCACCGCTTCATGGTAGTTAGCTGGCTCATCCAAATTAGTCAATGTACGATCACTGACCAACGTGTCACCATCCAAAGTAATATGGAAACCATAAAACTCGGGTGGCATGCTAACTCTACCCGAACATCTAAGGGGCAATGAGATGTCTGTTGGTCCAACAAGAACCTCTTCCTCATGTTGGTGGCTAGTTTCTCCTAAGGTTATTTCATCGGGCGTCTCCTGAATTTCTTCGAGATCGATTGTACTCCCACTGTCCTCTTTGGAAATGAGTTCTCTCTCTCGAAAGAATCCTCGTCTTGCTACAAAGACCACGTCCTCGCTCGGTCTGTAGAACAAGTATCCAAATGACTGTTTCGGGTATCCGATGAACAAGCACCTCTCACTTCTTTCCGCGAGCTTGTCATGAGTCTCTCGTCTTACAAAAGCCTCACAGCCCCAGACTTTGATGTGTGCCAACGAGGGAACTTTCCCCGTCCACATCTCGTGCGGTGTTTTCGCAACCTTCTTGGTTGGGACAAGATTTAGGATATGGGTGGCAGTCTCTAAGGCATACCCCCAGAAATGGATTGGAAGCGAAGCTCGACTCATCATGGAACGAACCATGTCCAACAAGGTTCGGTTTCGTCTCTCAGCAACGTCGTTCAATTACGGTGTCCTGTGAGGCGACAACTGTGAAACTATTCCACATTCCTTAAGATAATCGAGAAACTCGATACTAAGATACTCACCGCCTCTGTCAGATCTAAGCATCTTTATCTTTCTGTCCAATTGATTTTCTGCTTCATTTTTGAACTCTTTGAACTTTTCAAAGGTATCTGACTTATTCTTGATTAAGTAGATATACCCATATCTACTAAAATCGTCAGTAAATGTCACATAGAACCGCGTGCCATCTTTTGTGGTTGTTCTGAAGGGACCACACACATCTGTGTGTATGATATCCAACAAACCTTCGCCTCTTTCAAATGAACCTTTGAATGGTGATTTTGTCATCTTGCCAAGCAAGCAACACTCGCATACATCATTCGACCCGAGGTCGAATGATTCCAACACTCCATCCCTTTGGAGTTGGGCGATGCGTTTCTTGTTGATATGGCCAAGGCGACAGTGCCACAAACACTCCTTTTCTATACCGCTTGAAGAATCAATAGTTAAAACATTTTTTACCACAATTGTCAACACACATAATAGATTCATACACTCCATCACAAGGCATAGCATTAAATATAAAAACATCATTTTTGAAAACTAAAATTAAACCATTCAATTTATTAAACTCATAATAAAAACCTTGTTTGAATAATGCATGAAAATAAATTATGTTCTTTGCCATATCAGGCGAATAACAACAATTATGTAAATCTAAACAAACTCCACTACTAAGCACTAGTCTATAGACACCGATCTTGGTAACGGGTGACGTTCGCCTATTGCCCATGACCAGGTTTAATCTACCGTGCTCCAGCTCCCTACTTTCCTTTAGGCCCTGCAAATAAGAACAGATATGAAAACCACATCCTGTATCTAAGACCCAAGAACAAGAAGAAGATGAGTTATTAGATATAGAATATGTACCTGCTTGTGATGGCTTTACTTTGCCATCCTTGATATCCTGCAAGTACCTGGGGCAGCTCCTCTTCTAGTGACCCTTTTTTTGCAGTAAAAGTAGTCAGCTTCTTTGGGGTTTGTGACGTGTGGAATGCTGAAAGACTTGGCTCTCGGGGCACTGCTAGATGTCCCGACATGAGTCTTTTCCCTCCAGTTTTGCTTTGGAGGGCCCTTCCTTTTCTTTTCCTTGCCAGATCCAATAGCTAGGACAGGCGGGTTGACCGGGAGCACACTTTTCCCTTTCATCCCGTCTTCAGCAGTACGAAGCATGCGGTGGAGTTCAGCCAAAGTCGCCTGACTGTTGTTCAAATGATAAGCCAGTGTGAACTGGTCATAAGAACTGGGTAGAGAATTCAACACTATGTCAACAACCAAATCCTCATGTATAGGCATCTCCAGCTTTCTAAGCCTTTCCACATAACCTTGCATCCTTTGCACATGAGTGCAGATGGACTCTCCATCCTTAGGCTTGCCGTTAGTGAAAGCTTTAACCACCTCACCCCTTTTGATGCGTTCTTGCTTGCGGAACTTTTCTGCGAGCTCTTTATGCATCTCGTAAGGCCAGTAGTCCTCATAAATACGCTGCAGTTCATGGTTCATGGTAGCGATCATGATGCATGCCACTTTGGTCGCATCATCCGAGTGTTTGGTGTACGAGGCGAGTTCCTCGGGAGTAGCGGTATCTGGGTCAACCTCAACCAGCTCGGTTTCCAGAACATACTCTTTGTGTTCAAACCTTAGAGCCATTTTGATGTTGCGGATCCAGTCATTGTAGTTAGTGCCGTCCAACGTCACTTTGGAGCAAAATGACAAAATCGAGGTGACATTACCGGGGTTCGAGTGGGGAACGGATTGGTCAGAAGACATCTGAATGAGAAGAAGATAGTTTTAATTAGACATTAATAATAATCCTTATATTCACCCAAGAATAAATATAAGGCTAGGATCCTACAATAACAAATCTACAATATCGAAGAGGGATGCCGTAATCTTTATTGTAAATTTTATGAGGTAGGCGAATGACGATTCAGCCAATTCTACCGTGGAAACATAATCTAATTATAATAGAATTCCTAGTTCTTTTGAGATTTATTGAACTATTCAATAGCATGTTTTAATCTCGGGAATGCCCCGCTGTTTGTGGCTGGGATACCGAGGATCACAAACCGGGTGTGAATAACCATGCGAATTAGCTCGATACTCTCGAAGTCAATTACCATCTCTAATTGACGTGCCGGTTAACCACACACGCTCCGTCAATAATGGAAAAATCGAGAAACCTATTGCGACTCTTTGTGGACCCCAGTTGGCGTGCCGGGAAACCACACACGCTCCACCAACGTTCCACAAAGTGAAATGTACAATTCCATGGATTAGCACCAATTCACATTTTTGAACCTAAAGTAACTAGATTGGGTTTTGTTCAAAGTTCTAGTACTTTCAATTATACCATTATACTTTTAAGAGGCTTAGCGGTTCTATCAAACCCGTTCGGCTAACGACACTCGACTGACCAGGAGAGCGGTGGGTAAGAGTAGATACCCATTAGACTACCATTTTATAGGCAATCGCCTTATACCCTCTTTATAGGACAGTTTTGTGAATGAGGCCTACTAACGGTAAGACTAACCATTTAATCTTATATATAAATATTAACTTTTAATCATAAATATATAAGATATATTTTAATCTCATTAAAATATTTTAGAATTAATTTATTCATAATTTTCGCTAATTTATTTCAATTTTTCGAAAATTTTAAATTAATTCTTTAAGCTGATTTAATTTATCTTTTAATTAACAATTAATTAAATTCATTAAATCTAAGATAGATAACACAATTTAATCAAATTAATTTTACCTATCTTAAACCCCTAATTGATCGAAAATTGCAAGCAAGGGTTTAAGGGTTCCAGTTATTTTGTAAATCCAATTACGAAAAATAACAACATACTAACCAAGGCAAGCAAAAAAGGGGGGACCCCTCATAACAATTCACAAGAAAACAAAGCCATAGCTCTGATACCACTGAAGGGTTTTATAGCAATCAATGAACAAACAAATTCCTAAGTTCACATGCAACTCTAGAAAGATCTATGTTTTTTTCTATGAAGATATAAACTAAAAACCTAAGGCCAACATTTATTTCTAAAGATCAAATAAGAATTAACCAACCTTTTGATCTTGTTCTTGAAGCTAGCAGCAAACAGATCTTGCCTCAAATGCAAGTCACACCCAAGCAAGGAGAAAAGAATCCAGCAGAGTTTCTTCAGTTGTATTTGGCGCAGGAAATAAGGGTGCCAGAGGGTTCCTTTTATAGCCTCCTAGGGTTACAGCTGAAACCCTAGAGGAGCCTCCAAAGTGGGCAAGCCTGTTGACCACTTGGACCAGATCCCTTAAACCCTAATTAGGGTTTCGCCACCTATGGAGAAGCCTCTATAGTTGGCGCCACATTTGGCCACTGGCCACTGGCTTGCCAGTTATTCAACTATTGAATAAATACAAACCAGTCCATGCACTTATAATTAATTAATTTAATCACCAATTAAATCTAATTAATTCTAGATTAAATCTCAATTAATTATTATAGTTTCTAATTAATATATTAACACTTAAATATATTAATAAACTATTTATTTATTTCTATTGATTTATTAAACAATTATTAAATCAACCTTTCACTCTACTGAACTCTACACTAAACCTCCAGCTATGAGGGCAACCCAAATGGACTTTGCTTCAATTAACAAGTTAAATACAATTACAACTCATGGCTTAGACACCAAATCCAACAACTTGTGCCAGGACGATGATTCCTTTAAGGGAAGTTAGAGGAGTCTACTGGGGTGGTATCGACCCATTCGCGAAGTAGACGTCCTAAAAGCAAACAGTGCTAGGGGTTGACTGATTTTGTTCTTTCTACCCTAATGTAAACTTGGGGTATCACCTAAGGTGATTAAGGCCCTAAGTATAAAAATCCACATGTGAACGAATATAAATCAAGTAAAGTAATGATTTTTTATGTTGACAAGGTTTCATGTAAAGTTTTTATGAAAAGGCTTTTCAAACAAAAAATGATGATATGGTTCAATGGTGAAGATTTTTACAACAAGTATTATGACATGATTTGTTTATGAACTTTGTGACAGTAAGTGTCAATACATTATTTGGTTACAAAAGTTTTGGAAAATGACTGAGTTGTGTTTATAAATGTTTTGTGCCCCAAACCCATGTAGCTCACGAGACGTTTTCGTCTTACGTATTTTTATTTTTATGACATGTATCTCAGGTTATAGATACGAGAGATCGAAGCAAGTAGATGACCCGAAGACATTGAGACTTTAGATGGTGTGATGTTTAGCTGATGTAATGGTTTATAATTCCTAACTTGCTTTCTATGGTAAAGTTTGATATGAAGTTGTAACCCCCAAAGTTATCTAAACATTTTTAAAACTTATTGTTTTTGTTGGGACCGAAATTTTAAGACATGACTCGAGGTCATGAGAAAAGTTTTTAAAACTTGACATTTTGTTCTATAAAGAAACACGTTTTTTTTAAATATGAGTTTTTTGCACATTAAGTTTTATAAAAATATTACACCATTTAAGGTGTACGAAAAACGAGGTGTTACATGTCCGACTTGGCGGATCAGGTGAGTCTTCTCACTATACTATGGGTGATGTTACATGCGTAGGTGGTCTTTATTACTTTGTGTAATAATATGGTTTGTATGTGCTTTACATATTTGCCGACGAAAGTTGATGACTGCCGACTTGAGGGCTGATGACTACCGGCTTACGGGCTGATGACTGCCGGCTTGTGGGCCGATGACTTTCGACAGATCGGGGCAATCCCGAGAGTCGCAAGGCGGTGGATCTCCGTCGGGTTATCTGTAATGTTGTGTTCTATGTGATGGATCGTTTGATATTTTGGGGAACTCACTAAGCTTTGTGCTTACTCTTTCACCCTAACTGTTTTTCAGGTATTTGTTGGATTGAGCTTGGAGCACGGTGCGGCTGTACCGCATCTGAGGTTTTGATAATCAAGTCTTCCGCTGGATAATGTTTGCAAAAGCTTTTGTTAAACATGATTTATATGTCTTAAATATTAAGTTCAAATTTGGATGGTTTTATTTGATAACCCGTTTTATGTATTTGAACCGTCTTTAAAACGAAAATTTTTACTCTGGATTTTGGGGCGTTACAAATAGAAAACAGAAAAATAAAACTGGAGGGCAAAAGGACTGTTTCCGATTGGAGATGCGTGGGAGACGTAATCGAAGATGTCAGATCGGAGTATGAAGATCGTCGATCGAAGGGTAGAAGGTCGCCGATCAAAGTTTCTCGTTTGGGCGCTAATGAAGGTCGCCGATCGAAGGGTGAGCTCCAATGTAGAGAATCGCGATTGATAGAGAGATCGATGGAGGAGGACTGATAAACGTAAACAAGGGTTAGATGTTCGTTGAGGGGTGTTTTGTAATTTTGTAATAAAAAAGCCATAAGCCCCCTAAAAAGTTAGTATTATGTAACTTTTTGAAATAGCTTCTTGAAGAGTGTTGAAAAACTATTTTAAGAAGCACTTTTTACCATCCAAACACTTTTTTTAGCTTATTGACTTTTTGAAAAGCCAATAAGCCAACAAGCACTTTGGAAAAGCTTAACCAAACACCCACTTAGTACTTATCTTTAATGTATTTGGTTGATATTTTCTATATTGTAGTTTTTGGTTAATGTCTTTTTTAAATGTAAGCCATTTTTTGTTTTTGTGAAAACGAATTTGAATGTAATTGTATCTTTAATGCATTTTAATATTTTTTTGTTTTTTAACCTTTATTGGAGCGGAATCGAGTCGAGCTCGATAGTGTTGATTATTTCACGAGTTCGAGCTTGAAAATCTAGGCTCGGTCGAGTTTCAAGCTCGAGTTTTAGTGTAGTAAAGCTTATTATTGTTTTAAGCTCAAAATTATCATATTACCCCTCTAGTTTTAGTATAAATAGGTTTTGACTCATTTGGTTTACACACCCCATAAAAAACGCAATTACTTCTTAATGTTTTTTGGTATCTCGACTATGTTGTCTTAAAATATGACATCCTCACAAGCTTCTGCTTCTGCATCTGTCGGTACTAACTCCACAAACCATAAACTCTATACCGACGACGATGTATTGGAAATTAAACCCACAACCCAAAACAAGGAAGCCTGGTGTAATTTTGATTTGTGTATTATTAAAGACTTAGTCCAGAAGGCTCGATGCAAACGTTGTCGAAAACTTTTATGGCCGCAAGCAATTCTAATTTGAAGACTCATAAAGACAATGCATGCAAAGCGGTCCAAAAAGTCAATATCGATCCTAGTCAAACAAATATCGGATCAGATAGTGGTTCTTTATGTATGACAACAATGCGATACGAGAACCATTCGCAAAGTTTGTCATCCAAAAAACACTTTCATTTGACAACTTCGACAACCCTCGCTTACATATATAATCAAAACTCTAAATCATACAACTCAATACTATGTTGCTTCTTATTTGTTTCATCCTTTATAATATCATGTATTTCGATGTTAAATCTGTCATGTATTTTGATGTTGAATTGTACCTCCACTCCACGGGCCAGTCTCAATTTTCATTTATTAGAGCCCATTTGAGATTGGCCCAATTTTATAGCCATGTCATCGTGTTTTCGTGTACCCTGAATCTGGTTCATCACTCTCCCCTTCACCTATTTCTCCCCCTTTTGAACCCTAATCTTTCTTTCTCTCTCTAACCAATTAATTAATCAACTAACCGTTCCCTCTTCACGGCATTGTTCAATAATCTGCCTTTTGTGTTTCCTCATTCCTTCTGCATTCCTCCATCTACATTGTGAGCGGTTAATTTGATCTCCACTCCCAAAGAGAGAGACGAGGAGCAGAAAGGGTCTGTTTCAAACGCTAAAATAAGTCGCGGGTATGTTCAAGAATTCTTGATTTTTCCTTAAAAAATTAAAATGCTTTATTTTTATGCCCATTATTCTATTTTAACACGAAAACCTGAATAATCAATGTGCTTATTGAGAAAATCAAAGTAAATTTTTGAATACCAATTGATCATCATTTATTCTTTTGTGGGTTTATGGAGGCGATCAGCACGTAGTTTTACTGAATTTGTAGTTAATCTTGGTTTTTTAGATTGAAAGGGTTAATTTGTTGAATTTGTGAAATTGTGCTGTTAATTAGTGGAGATATTTTTCTTTATTTATTAATAATTATTTGGATGTGTGTTTACTGTTTATAGGTCTAGTTCAATGCTTCCTATGGAATTCCCATTCTTAAGAACCAAAACACGTTCCCAAAAATGATTTTATAAATACCAAAAAAATGGCTTTTTATTCCGAACAAGATTCAGCCAACGACTACCTTTTCAAGATTGTTTTACTCGGTGACTCGGGTGTCGGAAAGTCAAACTTGCTCGCAAGATTTGCAAGAAACGAGTTTTTTGCAAACTCAAAGTCAACAATCGGAGTCGAATTTCAAACTCAAAAAATGGAAATTAATGGAAAAGAAGTCAAAGCACAAATATGGGACACGGCTGGTCAAGAACGGTTTAGAGCGGTTACATCCGCATATTATAGAGGCGCGGTTGGTGCTCTTGTGGTCTATGACATCACCAGGCGTCAGACGTTTGATAGCATTACTAGATGGCTTAACGAACTTCACAGTGAGTTTCACCAACAAAATAGGAATGTTACTTTTGTTTTTTGGGTCGAATTTCTAATGATTATTTCCAACTTGTTGAACAGCACATTGTGATATGAATGTAATTACAATCCTTGTGGGAAACAAAAAGGATCTTAAAGACGCGAGAGAAGTTTCAACAGCCGATGGGAAATCGTTAGCAGAAACCGAAAGTTTATTTTTCATGGAAACTTCAGCACTCGATTCCTCAAATGTAAATGCGGCTTTTCAGACGATTGTAAAAGAGATTTACAATATTTTGAGCAAGAAAGTAATGCAATCTCAAGAACTCAAGAAAGATTCTTCGGTTGGTAGTGGGAAAGGAAAGACGGTTGTTTTAGAAACAAATCAAGATGCAAATCAAGAAGTGAAGAAAGAGGAGCAATCCAAAAAGGGTGGGGGTGGATTGTGTTGTTCATCTTAGATTTTAAAATTGTTACCTTGTGAAATTGTGTTAGGAAAATGTAAATCACATGAAATGGAAGAAAAAGATTTAGAGGATTTTGTTGTGTTATTGTTGTTTCGATTGCGTGGGAATTGGATTCGTCAGGCTTTCTAGGGCTATTTTCGATAATGAGGAGTGTATTTACGTCTTTTGCACAGACTGATGCCGAGTTCTTCTGTCTTGTTCATCTTTTCGGGTGGGACAGACTTGTAAAAAAAATTTTACTTGAATCAATTTGAGTAACATAAGACCATGTTGTATTCAACAATATATTGCTAGTTTTCTTGGTATTAATTGGCATGTTAAATTCAAATCGAGCCTTGAATACGAGTTTTCTTGATTCAATCGTGAAGTGGGCATGGATTTGGGGCTTAGGCTATATATGAACAATCAAAACGGACGATCTACTAGAAACATAAATACGTGATAATGAAGAACTTATGTTATATTTTTTAAGGTTTTTATGGTTTTGTGATACCAAATTTGATCCAATCGTGAGGTGGGCATTGATGTAGGGCTATCTATTACTTAACTGGGGTCAATGATAAGATGGCCGTTAAAATAATAACAATTAATCGACCCTGATATTTAGGAGACCTTGTATGAAAATCAAATTGACGCCCTGTAAAAGTTTTCTTATGAAATGTTATTAAGTAAATTCTCTTCCGCTAAATTCAAAACTTAAAGTTGATAATACGTACGGGAACATTAATTAACTATTATCACAAATTGATAGAACGTGAACACAATATACGAGTTTTCACCCTTTAATAATAAATTGAATCTGCTACAAACAACTATTCAAAAGAAATACGCATCCAATGTATTATTTGGCCATGATTCATTCTTAAACAACTTACAAGGGACACAAAACACTTTATCTAGATCCTTAGAGCACACAAAGCCAATTTCTATGATGTATCTTTTCGTTTGGTAAGTACTTACTATAAATGTTTAGACAGAAATCTATGTTTCTATAATCTTTACAACATTTACCTATATTACGATGTAAAACTTAGTCTGCTCGGCCGATTACTCAGAATTGGTGTTGTCTAAGACTCTTTTATGAAAATCAGCCAAAAATACTCGGACTCGATCAATCCCGGTGCTACTCGGTCAACATTGGAATTGGTCAAACTCGGAAAAATTAGGTCAAACTTAAGAATATTGAATTTTTATAAAATAAATAATTATAATTGTTATGTAATTGGTTTAAAACATATAATATATTTACTTATTTAATAAAAATTTTGTTGTTTAATTTTAATTTTGTTTAATTTTAATTTTGTTTAATTCAAATCAAATTTGATGCAACTATGACTATATTCAGTATTTTAGTATGTATAATCATATAATATGTATGTAGTTACCACATTCAAGTACTCGCCGACTACTCCCCGCCTAGATCGAGTACTCGCTAGTCGACCGACCTGACACCGCCTAGCGACTTTTGCAACATAGCTGTTAACATATCAACTATTTTTACTCGTAAATCTCCCCATTTAGCATCATAGATGTCCCACATTTTAGGATCATAGATGTTAATTGAAATATATTCTTTGTCATCACTGTTATCATTCAAGTAAGATATGTTTTCATCTGTACAAGACATATTTTTGGCCCTCGCAATTCAAATTCTTCTGCTCTAGGTTCTTCTACAACTTCATCCATATTCGGTGTATCCAATTCTCTATGTTTCTTCTCATTAAGTGAACATTATCAAAATTTATAGTATTATTTATATATTTTCTCCAGCTGAACATATTCTTCATTACGATGACATGATGCCCCTTGTTTGATAATAAAGCGATTGATAAAACATGTAAATGTTTTTATAGTGATGACTAAATTCTAAGTTATGTTAATAATATATTTAACAGACCTAGTTTTTATTCTTAATAAAACATGAAGGAGATAAATAGCATGCAATTATACTTTAATTAGTGTATTATTATTTTTGTTTTCTAATTTTGTTATTAATATTATATTAAATAGAATTTTCAATTGGAAGCCCCTGTCACACCCCCAAACCACGATGGCGGAAACGTCTGAGGGTGGATGACTTCATGAACAGTATCACAACAACGTTTGTACAATAGTGATCAAAGCAAACACATCCATCATATACATAATTGTAAATGTTACAAGAGTTCAAAAGATTGTATGTTTTAAATACAATTACAATATGATATCAAAATACATAGTATGACGTCATAGCGACCCATCATCAAAGGTTGTAGTTACCTTATCAATTTCCTGAGAATACAAGTAGTTTGAAAGAGTGTCAACATTAAGTTGGTGAGTTCATAAGATTTTTGTATGAGAAAATCCATAATCCTTTTTCCTTATAAAAAGATAGTGTTGGAAACTAGAAAATCCAATATTTTCTTATAAATGAGTCGTAGTCTTAAAACCCAAAGACCGTAAATGTATAAGTATTTCTATACTTGAAAATAGTATTACATAGTTTTATTGTTGTATGAAACCGTGTAAATAGATATTTACTTGTAGACTAATCGTAGACTTAATTCCATAAAACTAGTATATATAAGTAAATCGTACTTATATTTATACCTTTTATAAAACATAGTTTTGAATTCCCATAGAACCTATGTATATAAGTAAAACCATACTTATATTTGTAACTTGTAAAAATGTAGTTTTAATACCATAAAACTTGTATAAGGAATCTCTTTCCTTGTAAAATGTAGTATTGTACTCCAAGAAAATCCAATATTTTCTTATGAATGTATCCAAGTCTTAAAAATCCAAAGACTAAAATGTATAGCGTAGCTTGTAGTATAAAACCTTTGAAAATGTATATTTCCACATAAACAATTTATAAAATTGATTTCCCATGCGAGACGTCCTATAACCATACTGTGACCATGTAGGCCTGCTTCGACGTTCTTCAGGCGTCGGACTGTTATGACATTTGTCACCTCAGACCCGTCGGTCTAGCTGTAGCTAGCAGCTCAGGTGCGGGGTTGTCAATCCCGTATAGATCTATACACAAATATCACGCTCTCTTACCGAGACTCTGGTTATAAATTTCAGGAATTATAGTATGTACTTAAATAAGCATTGTGAAGACCCGTCTCACAAAAATGTATGTATCAATCAACTTGTTAAAGTTTGTATATGAAAAACCTTTGTATTTGTCCATTATCATTTTTTCCCATGATAATATAGTAATGTATAACAATTATATATTTTATATAATTATTTGTCCTCTTTAAAACGTCATAGTAACATTTGTATCAACAAACTATTCCTATAATAGTTTATTTTTAGTATTCCGTTGTTAAAAGCATATATTTACAAATATATGTGAAATAACTTATTTAGATGGTTATAAAGAACTTCTTTTAAGATATATTCTCCACAATAGTGGTGTAATAAATTGGTTATACCCTTTATTAATTCCAATATAATATTTCATGACTATCAAATAAAGAACGGCCAGGTAGAAGATCAAATGAGGAGGGAGGACCCTTTCAGCGTATAAGCCTTTCGGAAATCCAACAACCTAGCCCAAATGATCGGCCTAGACACCGCTCTCGTAAGTAGATCATTCAATATTATATTTTGGAACTATAATTGAATTGTTGTCATAATGATGTTTACAAAATTCATATTTTGTTTACTATTGTTACAAATGAGTATAAATAACTATTTTTATAGTATAACTTGTATTCTCCCCCTTAAAAACTTGAATAAAGATAAAAAGAAGGGGTATGAACTCACCTTAATGTCGATGATGATCTTATCACCAATTGTTGTTAGATCGCCCGACTCTTACTGTTTCTAACTCGAACCCTCTTTTTCTATCTTTCTACTATATTTTCAAGCTATATCTCTACAACTCTCTCGATATGTGTATATAGCTTGTATTGGTGTGGTTTGATTATGAGAATTTGAGTTCTATTTATAGTAGATTTATTTTCGTATAGCGGCCCTCAAGATACAGGTATTTGACTTTTATAGCTTTTAGAAATTGTTTATGACAAAACATACCCTTAAAATACTCTTTAAATAGATTAATAGTTTTTATATAAAAAGAATGATTTTTGTTTATAAAACTATAATCTACAAAAATCGTAGTTTAATAATATCAACTTTTTAACTAAAAAGCTTTAACGAATTAACGTAAGGGTATTAATTGTATGTTTAATGAAAATATAGGGTTTAAATGTAAATACAATTTCATTTTAAAGAAAAAGAAAATATTAAATATAAAACTGATATCAATAATATTAAATTTTGACGTCAGGTTGTTCGTATCGACGATACGGTTTTGACGGTAAATTTTTCGTTTTATAAAAAATCAAAATATTTTTGATAAACTTAACAATACGTAGTGTTCGAAATAAAAATACGAATTCTTTGGGGGTAAAATATATAAATATGAATAAATAATTAAGTGGGGCCCACTTTAATAAAATTATAAAAAATATAAAAAAATAAAATATGGAAATTTCAAAGTCTTCCCATCCTTTTAGACTTTGAAAATTGTGTTTTTTTTTACAAAACACTATTCACACCGGGTTACTGTTCACGTCGGACACTATTCACGACGATTTTTTTTTCTAATTATTTATACCAAAAAAAATCTAACTTAATAGCGTTTGTTCGTATAATTCATTTGAATTAGCGTAAGTAGTATTATAATATCTAATAATATATCGTAGAGGTTATGAAATTTGCATTTCACATATTGACCTAATGTACGCTTTGACTGACTTGAGTTGACTTTTGTTGACTTAATTTGACAGTTGTCACATCCCCTTACAATTGGAGACCTCGTACGACCCCACTACCTGCACACCTCCAGGACCACCACTGATAATAGTGTGTTTGTATAAAAATATCATTGTAGATAATCGTGTCTATACAGAAAGACTGCTTCCATAAATAACCTTCAACAGAAAGAAATGCGATCTCACAACACAAGTTTAAAGAGCATATCATGGTTGTTAAAGATGTGTGTTGTCATTGGCAGACCTAGGGGGTGCTACCCCTCAAATAGTGTAAAATTTTTGGAAAATTTTTCATCGTAGTGTAACTTTACCGGTGTGCTACCCCTAAAATATTGTGTGCTACCCCTAAGATTTTGTTCTAGGTTCGCCACGGTGTGTTGTATTAGTTCTATAATATGGGTTAGATTCATATGAGACCATTAGATTTCGTGAGACCGGGAGACGCAATTCTAGCCACTTAGTTTGGGTGTAAAACAAAAAAAAATTAAAAAAATGCAAAATAAATGAAAAAAATTGAAAAAAATATATTTATTTATTATTTTCGTCATTTTATTATTCAAAAAATTTTAAAATAAATAAAATAAAAAATTAGCGTTTTTTTTTTCATATTCTAGTAGAATATTACACTATTTTGTGTAATTCTCCTTCACGCATGGGTGGATTTTCAATTTTGTGCATCTGATTTCTCCTTCACGCATCTGATTTTCAAAAAATGGGTGGATTTTCAATTTTGTGCATCTGATTACTCCTTCACGCATCTGATTCACGAATCGATCTCCCAGTGATTCACGCATCTTCGGGAACTGATTCACGCATCTGATTCACTCAGCTTCTCCCATCAATCTCTCCTTCACGCATCTGATCGGAAACCTCCAGTCCTCCACGCCTCCGATCGGGATCCACAGCAATGATGACTCCTCCAATGAACCAAACAATGAGGGAATTCCATTGATTATGTAATTGATTCTGCAATTGATCAAAGCCGATTCATGCTTCAGAATTCCAAGTAAGACCTGCTACAGTTTCATACTTGGATCGACATCCATGGCTTCTATTTCTCTCAGCATTGACGATTGGAATTCTGTAAAGAAGGAATCGAGAGTAGTATGTGATCTACTCCCACATACGGTTCAAAGGAACGAAGCCTGGTCCGATTCTTGAATTGTTGTCTGCTCATCTGCTTTCTTCTCCACATCCTCGTCTTCTGTCACTCGGTTTGCTATTAGTTTGATTTTTCCTTTTGATTTCCTCAGCGATATCTTCTGTTAGATTGTGTGTAACACCCCATTTTTGGCGTTAGCGATTATAAATATTTCCAATTATTTAGTATCGTATTTTAAAATAAAGGAAATAGATTTTATATTGGAAGCGAATCGTGGAATCAAACATTGATTATTACGACTAATAATAATAATAATGACGAAATAATAACTCTAATCTAATTTATAAGTTGAGAGGAGGATTATGTCATATTTGTATACTTAATAAGTTGTATTTGGGGGTTTTGGGTTAACTAAAATTATAGGACCAAAATAGAGGGACCATTTTTGCAATTTAACCATAGTACATATAATTCTTTTTCTTTTGGGGGCTGCTGCGTTTTTGGATGGGGAAAAGAAAGATCAAGAGCCTCTTGGCTCTCATGGAAACCCTAACCCTCTCTATTCCCGTTTTTGAAGACCCACCCCCAGTGTTCGATCATTTCCCGTAGATTCAGATGTTGGATCGCCATGAAATTTTAACTGAAGGTTCCCAAGATATAAATGAAGGTTCTGATCGAAGTATTTTCGATTTCAATGTCTAGAAGTGGAGTTATGAATTTCGCAACATGACTTAGGGTTTCTGACAGATTCCTCTGCTGAGTCTTCCTTCTTGAGAAAATCATATCTGGAGTTCCAGAGGTCAAATAAGGTTAGTACCGGTGCACACGGTTCACAAATTGAGTTGAGCAACTTTCTACAGTAGACCATTATCCGTTTTAAAGACCAGAGGTACGGGGTAATTACTCATCTTTACGTACTGCTCTAATTCCGTTCAGATTAGTCATGCTGTTTTGTTTATTTTATAAAAGGAGTTTGGAGAAAGCTTTTTACATGATTCCGCCTCCTAGAATCATTGTATTTAAGTAAATTTGATATCTGGAAAAGATGGATGTCTGATTCCATTCCCAAGTTTATGGTAATTGGGAAATATCACAGACCAATGTTTTTCTCATCAGCACTATCGTTTCTGATTTGTTCTGTATTGTGAATTTTGTATCTTGAGTTTGACAACGTATTTTGAGTTGGTTCCAACTCTCAGATCTCTATTGTTGAGTCTATTTTACTCATGATTTTTCCTAGGGTCTGATTCCATACGAAAGTTGGGTGGAAGTTGCAATTTGCACCAACTGGTCCAGGACTGTCCTGTACAGATAATTATGCATTGGTAAATTCATAATTAAATGTACAAAAATGGTTTGGGGGCAAGGTCAGTTGCCTTAGTTCCCTGTTGAAGTCTAGCTTGTCCTCACCAAATTTTAGAATTCAGTTCTTAACCCATTTTGAGCTATTATTATTTCTTTAAGGTGTGGTTCAGTAGGTGGACTGATTGCATCAGTCAACTTTGGAGATTTTTCATTTATTCTTGAAAGGTGAAAATGACATGAGGTCAGGCCCTGTGACATTTTCCTTGAGTCTAGTTTACCCATGATTTTTATTGGATTTTATTTTCAATCTTTCCTTGGTCTAATATTGCAAATCTTGTTGAGGGTCCAGAAATCAGCCTTGCTGTTGGTTTCTTCTCTTATGATAATCATCTTAGTTTTCGGTTTTGGGTGTCATGATGTGGGCTTGGGTTTACTTAAAATTAATTGAATCATATAATAACTTATTTGTTGAGTAAAAATGAATAAAAGAGGGTGGGGGTATATGTCGAGACAACGTGCATGTCGAAAGTTATAAACATTTAAACTATAAGCAACGCTATAAGTATCTATTTATAGTAACGTTAATTAGTGTACTTGGTAATAATTAACTTAATATACTTTATAGGAGTATAAGGTGTGCGGTTTTAAGCTTGGTTGGATTTGCGGAGTTGCCGCACGGATTTCTACATTGCCGACTCGAGGTGAGTACATGCAGTATTTTTTTACCCATTTTGGGGTACATGGCAATTAAGTATTTTCAAGATTTTTTTTATAAAATTTCTATATGTGAAATTATATGCAAGAGTATTATTTCTAACTTGTTTGTGAAAGTATAATGCTATATTTGAAGTTATGTTTTAGCCTATGAGCCAATTATGTGAAAGTATATTTTGGTCTATGAACCAATTATATGAAGGTATATATGTTTTGAATATAAGTTATACATGTTTGAAAGTATGGATAGGCATATAGCCACAATATGTTTAAGAAGTATGTTTCGGTTATAAATTGTATATGTTTTCAAGTATGACTTGACATTAAGCCTAAAATGTTATATAGACATGTTTTAAACATATGGTTTAAGAAAGATGAAAGTTACAAATTTGGCATCTAGCCATAAAGATAGAAAGTAATGAAGCTTGGCACTTAGCCACAAGTTATATGTATGAAAGTAATGTTCAAATGTTTTGTATGACTGGTAATTGTAGCAAGCAGCGTTAGTAAGGGAACTATGTTCCAACCTTCCCGGGTTAGGTAAGGGGTCTACTGGGGAAAATCCCTGTCGCGAAGTAGATCGCCTCAGCACTTCTATGGTGAGGATTGATCCGTTCTTTCTAGCCATAGAGACTTGGGGTATCACTTATAGTGATTAAAGCCCTAAGTATAAAAATCCAGCAAGCTTATAAAACCAGTCAAAGAAAGTAAGAAAGTTGTTATTTAGTAAAGTATGTCACAAAATGATTTTTAAGAAGTAAAGAGTTATAGTATGTTGCTAATATAAAGTTTTGAATGAAGATATTTTTGCAAGGTATGATATGTAATGATTTTTAAAAGTAAAGAGCTATGGTATGACATTATTATAAAACTTTGAAAGATGTTTTATGTCATAAGTTTTATATATAAAGGTTGGAAAAGAAGTTAAAAGTTTGAGTCTAAAACTCATGTAACTCACGAGACAATTTTTGTCTTACGTATTCTATTTTTATGCCATGTATTCCAGGTTAAATGCTATGCTATAATTGGATGAAGTTTAGCTGGAGTGGAGCCCACATAGCTCCTATCTTGGACACAAGGTTTAATCCTTTTCTTGCTTACTATGGTTAGTTTGGTATGGATTTGTAACACCCACAGTTTTAAATATGTAAATAATCGGTTTTTGTTAAACCGTATTTTTGTATTCAAGTATTTATACGAAAAACCATAGTATTTGCAAACAGTAGAAATGGGGTGTCACAAGTTGGTATCAGAGCCATAGTTTAAGCGAATTAGGATTGGCTTGTTCCACTCCTAGGCTTAAACTCATGCTATAGAAATGTTAGTTTATGAAAGTATGGTATATAGTGTCTTAACTGATTAAGACATTATGCATTTTTAAAATATGTAGATATATAACACTAAGAAGTGTTAAGTTAACGTTTAAAGTGAGCAAAAAAATCTGACTGTTAGGAAAATTGTATGATATTTTCCGTAACCGTCTAAATTTATTAAAGGCTATGTTTATAAAGTAGTAAGATTTCCAGTATTGATCACCATGTATTTATAATGGTGTTATATGTTAAAGGAACCAGTGTCCCATGAAACTTTGTGGTAACAACAGAATCAATATGTATAGGTGGTTATGGTAATATGGGCCCGTATTATCATAATCACAGGATATGTATTGAGACTGGTGGAATCGTAAAGGAATTATGGTAGTCTGGTGAGTGAAGAGAGTAATAAGAATAACATAGGGATTATATGCCTATGTAATAAAAATAAGTAAGATTATAAGTATTAAAGGTTAATGCAGTGGATATATACCACTTAGTATGGCAAGGTAAAAGAAATTAATAAGATAGTTAATACTCCCGAGACAATATGAAAGGAACCTGTAAAAGAGACATGGCCAGAAGGTATAAATATATTGAAAATGTTAATGGAGCATATAGTACAAATATAAAAGAAAGAGTATAACTGAAAATTTCGTTGTCTAACGGAAACGAATTATGATTATAGAATAAAGATAAAAGTAGTGTCACTACAGTGACCAAAGAAAGAAAGATTGGAAAATAATAATAATAATAAATAAAAGTAGTAACACATCGATACATGTGATCCATTGCTATAACTTTATATTAATACATTAAGAAAAGTTTACAGAACTACTAACCTAAACTGAAGAATCAGAAGGAAGCGAAAAAAGATCTTCTACACTCCACTCTTTGTCATCATTAGGTTGACTTGTACCTTCTTGAGGATTTGGAAGGGGTATGTTTTCAGTTATTGGAGGAGGAGCTCCAAGGTGTGGGGTCTCGATAGGGTTAGAACCCGTAACCCCATGATTATGCGCTAAATATTGACCCATTTGGGGTGTGTGTAAGTAGGGAAGTGAAGAGGAAGGGTTCCAATTTGGAACCAGTTGGGGGTAGCTATAAGAAGGAGGAAACCAGGCTAGGTTACCTACAGAGCCTCCAAAATTCCCCTCACTCACAGGCTCGAGTAAACCAGGATTAATACTACTCATACCAGAATTAGATGGCAGAGATTGCTGCTGTGTATGAGTTCTTGATGAAATTTCCCCCTTTTCCAGAAATTTTCTTTTCTTATATTCAACCTTATGAGCAGCCTGTATCAGTTTCTTTGTGCCGTCTGTTAGACCCGATTGTGATCCTTCAATTATTGCTTCTTTCTCCCTTTTTAGGTTGGGTAATAAATCTTTCGATAATCCTGCTGCTCCACTAAACTCGTTGCCAAATTCCTGTGACATAAATAACTTTAGTAATTACAACTTTATGATATAAAAAAATGTAATTCCTTACCTCAACACGATCAATAAGAGTTTGCAGACTCTTAAGTTGTCGTTGGGGCCAATGTTCGATACCTAAATCTCTACAGCGTTTTTTTAACTGTGTCGATCCAATGTTGAGTTCTTTCGCAGCTTTCTCAATTGGTTCATTAAAGTGTTCAGCTATTATTTCTCTACTTAATGAGTGTCTGAAACCTCTTCTACTGCCAGCTACTGTGGTTGTCGGAGTTGAAGGATTGAGTTCAAATGTATTATTATTATTATTTGGGATCATTTGAACATGATCCTGATTTTCTGAACCAAAGATGGACATTGATTCATTAAAATCAGTAGCTTCTATCGGTGGTAATTGTACGTTTTCAATCATGGACTCAGGATTTTGAAATCCTTCTAAGTTCCTCTGAATCACCTGAAGGTGATTTTGATATTGAAAGCCAACCCCAAGTTCAGGATTCATTTCAATATTTATGTTATGAGTCGTCTGTAATTGATTGCCATTTTGAATGTCAGCCATGAATCCTTGATTCGTGGGGATGATCTCACTACTCGTTGAGGGTACGACGTTGAATGAATTGTAATCGGGTAGACCATCCACAAATGGGTCTACAAATATCAATTGTCAGATGATAAAACAAAATTGAATATTCATAGAAGCAATCATTTAAAGAATTTAACCTGGTAGAAGGTATGGAGTCTGATAGAGTGCAAAGTCTAAAGATGCATGCACTGGTTCTTCTGAGTTAATATTCAGCTCGGGAAAAATTCTCGGCTCTTCGTTGAGTGGCTCTATTGATAGTATATCTGGAAGACTGTATCATAATTCAAAATCAAACAAAACATTAGAAAGAAAAATGAAAAACAAATAATGGATGTTTAGAATGTTAAAGTCACCGAACTCCGGTATCTGAAGGACCCTCTCCTTGCGGAAAACCAGGTCCAGGGTTTGACAGATCGCCCATTGAAGATCTGTTTTCCATGACTCAGCTTTAAATATGAGTTCGTATATGAACAATCTAGTGATAGAAGAGAATGAGACTGAAAATGAACGTGGAAATAAATGATGCTACTTACGTGTATATATATAGCATTTTGCAGCTGGAACCGAAAGGACGCATGTAATTGAAAGCACAATTCATGTTCTTATTACCAAAATTCAAACCATCTACAGTGGATGCGACCCTTCACTACCCTGAGTGCCGGTTAATTTTCAAAATTCACTGCTAGACTCTAGTGATAAAGGGATATTGATGAGATTTTTTTTGGAATAAAGGTGAATAAAGTGGTGTCGTTTACTGATTACTTAATTGCACAGACTGTTGTAGGCTGTTGATTATTAGTGATGTGGTGTCACATAAAAACAAAGTGTACGACCTATCTGTTAACATTGGAGAGGTATTGACCTTAACTTATTTCGACTTTTCATCTCGTGTTGGACTCTAGGCCTAATGGGTTAAAGCTTAACATATTTGGGCTCATGTCGTTGGGCTAGTAGTTATGGAAAAATTAATAGACCAATATAAAAATGAAGTATGGGCTAATGTATTCACATACTATTAATCTTGTGGAATTATGGGCTAATGAAAGTTTCAACCTAGATTACCTATTGTCTTGGTGTTGAATTTCGGGGACGAAATTCTTATAAGTCGGGGAGAGTTGTAACACCCCATTTTTGGCGTTAGCGATTATAAATATTTCCAATTATTTAGTATCGTATTTTAAAATAAAGGAAATAGATTTTATATTGGAAGCGAATCGTGGAATCAAACATTGATTATTACGACTAATAATAATAATAATGACGAAATAATAACTCTAATCTAATTTATAAGTTGAGAGGAGGATTATGTCATATTTGTATACTTAATAAGTTGTATTTGGGGGTTTTGGATTAACTAAAATTATAGGACCAAAATAGAAGGACCATTTTTGCAATTTAACCATAGTACATATAATTCTTTTTCTTTTGGGGGCTGCTGCGTTTTTGGATGGGGAAAAGAAAGATCAAGAGCCTCTTGGCTCTCATGGAAACCCTAACCCTCTCTATTCCCGTTTTTGAAGACCCACCCCCAGTGTTCGATCATTTCCCGTAGATTCAGATGTTGGATCGCCATGAAATTTTAACTGAAGGTTCCCAAGATATAAATGAAGGTTCTGATCGAAGGATTTTCGATTTCAATGTCTAGAAGTGGAGTTATGAATTTCGCAACATGACTTAGGGTTTCTGACAGATTCCTCTGCTGAGTCTTCCTTCTTGAGAAAATCATATCTGGAGTTCCAGAGGTCAAATAAGGTTAGTACCGGTGCACACGGTTCACAAATTGAGTTGAGCAACTTTCTACAGTAGACCATTATCCGTTTTAAAGACCAGAGGTACGGGGTAATTACTCATCTTTACGTACTGCTCTAATTCCGTTCAGATTAGTCATGCTGTTTTGTTTATTTTATAAAAGGAGTTTGGAGAAAGCTTTTTACATGATTCCGCCTCCTAGAATCATTGTATTTAAGTAAATTTGATATCTGGAAAAGATGGATGTCTGATTCCATTCCCAAGTTTATGGTAATTGGGAAATATCACAGACCAATGTTTTTCTCATCAGCACTATCGTTTCTGATTTGTTCTGTATTGTGAATTTTGTATCTTGAGTTTGACAACGTATTTTGAGTTGGTTCCAACTCTCAGATCTCTATTGTTGAGTCTATTTTACTCATGATTTTTCCTAGGGTCTGATTCCATACGAAAGTTGGGTGGAAGTTGCAATTTGCACCAACTGGTCCAGGACTGTCCTGTACAGATAATTATGCATTGGTAAATTCATAATTAAATGTACAAAAATGGTTTGGGGGCAAGGTCAGTTGCCTTAGTTCCCTGTTGAAGTCTAGCTTGTCCTCACCAAATTTTAGAATTCAGTTCTTAACCCATTTTGAGCTATTATTATTTCTTTAAGGTGTGGTTCAGTAGGTGGACTGATTGCATCAGTCACCTTTGGAGATTTTTCATTTATTCTTGAAAGGTGAAAATGACATGAGGTCAGGCCCTGTGACATTTTCCTTGAGTCTAGTTTACCCATGATTTTTATTGGATTTTATTTTCAATCTTTCCTTGGTCTAATATTGCAAATCTTGTTGAGGGTCCAGAAATCAGCCTTGCTGTTGGTTTCTTCTCTTATGATAATCATCTTAGTTTTCGGTTTTGGGTGTCATGATGTGGGCTTGGGTTTACTTAAAATTAATTGAATCATATAATAACTTATTTGTTGAGTAAAAATGAATAAAAGAGGGTGGGGGTATATGTCGAGACAACGTGCATGTCGAAAGTTATAAACATTTAAACTATAAGCAACGCTATAAGTATCTATTTATAGTAACGTTAATTAGTGTACTTGGTAATAATTAACTTAATATACTTTATAGGAGTATAAGGTGTGCGGTTTTAAGCTTGGTTGGATTTGCGGAGTTGCCGCACGGATTTCTACATTGCCGACTCGAGGTGAGTACATGCAGTATTTTTTTACCCATTTTGGGGTACATGGCAAGTAAGTATTTTCAAGATTTTTTTTATAAAATTTCTATATGTGAAATTATATGCAAGAGTATTATTTCTAACTTGTTTGTGAAAGTATAATGCTATATTTGAAGTTATGTTTTAGCCTATGAGCCAATTATGTGAAAGTATATTTTGGTCTATGAACCAATTATATGAAGGTATATATGTTTTGAATATAAGTTATACATGTTTGAAAGTATGGATAAGCATATAGCCACAATATGTTTAAGAAGTATGTTTCGGTTATAAATTGTATATGTTTTCAAGTATGACTTGACATTAAGCCTAAAATGTTATATAGACATGTTTTAAACATATGGTTTAAGAAAGATGAAAGTTACAAATTTGGCATCTAGCCATAAAGATAGAAAGTAATGAAGCTTGGCACTTAGCCACAAGTTATATGTATGAAAGTAATGTTCAAATGTTTTGTATGACTGGTAATTGTAGCAAGCAGCGTTAGTAAGGGAACTATGTTCCAACCTTCCCGGGTTAGGTAAGGGGTCTACTGGGGAAAATCCCTGTCGCGAAGTAGATCGCCTCAGCACTTCTATGGTGAGGATTGATCCGTTCTTTCTCGCCATAGAGACTTGGGGTATCACTTATAGTGATTAAAGCCCTAAGTATAAAAATCCAGCAAGCTTATAAAACCAGTCAAAGAAAGTAAGAAAGTTGTTATTTAGTAAAGTATGTCACAAAATGATTTTTGAGAAGTAAAGAGTTATAGTATGTTGCTAATATAAAGTTTTGAATGAAGATATTTTTGCAAGGTATGATATGTAATGATTTTTAAAAGTAAAGAGCTATGGTATGACATTATTATAAAACTTTGAAAGATGTTTTATGTCATAAGTTTTATATATAAAGGTTGGAAAAGAAGTTAAAAGTTTGAGTCTAAAACTTATGTAACTCACGAGACAATTTTTGTCTTACGTATTCTATTTTTATGCCATGTATTCCAGGTTAAATGCTATGCTATAATTGGATGAAGTTTAGCTGGAGTGGAGCCCACATAGCTCCTATCTTGGACACAAGGTTTAATCCTTTTCTTGCTTACTATGGTTAGTTTGGTATGGATTTGTAACACCCACAGTTTTAAATATGTAAATAATCGGTTTTTGTTAAACCGTATTTTTGTATTCAAGTATTTATACGAAAAACCATAGTATTTGCAAACAGTAGAAATGGGGTGTCACATTGTGTTTTTCCTGCTTTGCAATTCTTTTGTGTTTTCCATTCACAGGTAGCGTAAAGCAGTGCCTAATGACACTACAGTTTCTGTTTTTGTTTGTTTGCCCTCCATGTGTTTGATAAAATGCCAGAGTCAAATTTTCTTTTGCTGGAGCTTTATTTTTGGTACATCATTCCTGGTTCTTTGTTTATTTCTTGGATGATGTAATTTGGGTGCTGGGGCTACTCTCCTTCTGTAGAACCCAACATTGTGTTGGTGTCCTTTGTTTTCTTTTTCCTATATTTATTTCAGCCCCCATGTTATTGCTTCATCTCGAGGCATGGCTTCTTCTTCTTCTTCTATTGTGTCTGATAGTTTTTGTCCGTGCCCGTTTAGAAGTTTTCATTGTTGCCGGATAGGTGAAGGGGGTAATAAAGGAAACTCTCATATGATTTCTCACCTTAAAAGTCAACATCTTTTAAATGATGACCGCAAACGGGTATTGCGTGACGCTTTGTCAACGGATCATGGTTTATTTATGGAGGTGGAAAAAACGTTGTTGTCTCTCGGTCAATGGTTGTGTGGGGATTGTATGTATCTGCATGCGGTTAGTCGGCCATGTCATCATCCGAATGGTCTTGTTCGTTTTATTAAAGGGGACATTGGTGCGACCACACACATTGTCGGTATTGTTAAGCCGGATGCTCAGAATAATGTGCCAAATGTTTCAGAGGAATGGGTTATGGATGTTGAGCTTCTTGACCGTGTCTTTAAAATGCCTATCACTACAGTCAAAAGTATCCCTCACAGTTGTCGTTTAGCTTTCTCGCAGGCTTTTAAATCAGCAATTTACAAGGTGATTGCCCAGCCCAACTCTGTTGATGCCTGGGTTAAGTTGTTCCTTCTACCGCGTTGCACGCTGCAGCTGTTTAGACCCAAGAATAGACAAGAAAGCAGATCTGGGAACAGAAACTCCATACAACAAAGTTGCATCTTGAAGTCCTTGGCTACATGGGGGAAAGAGGACGGTGTCCCCACCCTTTTAAAAAACATTTTCGACAACTACGGGGGTGGGCACATGACCCAGAGCGGGGACAACACACGGCCTAACACAACGGCTAAGACCAACATTAGACAATGTCTCCGTAAAGTTGCAGATGGTCATTTTACTGCCGCAGTTAAATTTTTATGCTCCTATGGTGTTGCGCCTTACAATGGTGATACCATTAAAGCCTTAGAGGATAAGCATCCTCTGAAACCACCCCCTTCTATGCCGGGCACCTTTTACTCTGAGCCTCCCCTTGTAGCCGATTTCGATAGTGTTCTTGGTTGCATTAAATCTTTCCCTAAAGGGACTTCTTGTGGTAGAGATGGCTTGAGGGCCCAACATATTTTAGATGCCCTATGCGGAGAGGGTTCAGCTTTAGCCACAGATCTCTTACGGGCCATAACCTCAGTTGTTAATTTATGGTTAGGGGAAGATGTCCGTCTGTTTTGGCAGAGTTTGTTGCTTCTGCACCTCTCACGCCACTTATTAAACCAGACAACGGGATCCGGCCAATTGCAGTTGATACTATATGGAGGAGGTTGGTTTCGAAGGTGACTATGAAGGGAGTTGGGAAAGATATGGTTAAATACCTTAACGATTTTCAATTTGGGGTCGGCGTGTCCGGGGGTGCTGAGGCTGTTTTGCATTGTGCCAATCGGGTGCTGTGTAAACACCACGATAATGGGTCCCCTACCCTGCTTGCGGTGGATTTCTCGAATGCTTTTAACATGGTGGATAGATCCGTCTTAATCCGCGAGGTTAGAAGGATGTGCTCTTCTATTTCCTTGTGGGTCGATTTCTTATATGGGAGGGCATCCAGGCTTTACATAGGTGACACCCATATATGGTCCACCACTGGGGTTCAACAAGGTGATCCATTGGGACCCCTTCTTTTTGCCCTTGTTTTACACCCTCTAGTGCATAAAATTCGAGACAATTACAAGCTACTACTCCATGCTTGGTATTTAGATGATGGGACCGTTATTGGAGACTCCGATGAGGTGGCGAAGGTGTTAAAAATTATTTAGGAGGATGGCCCAAGGTTGGGTCTGGAGCTGAATATTAAGAAAACTGAGATTTTTTGGCCCTCTTGTGATGGTAGGAAACTTCGAGACGGATGTTTCCCAGCAGATATTGGTAGACCTTCTTTGGGAGTAAAGCTCCTGGGGGGGCTGTTAGCAGAGACGCGGGGTTCATTAGTGGGATCGCCTTGAAGAGAGCTGTCAAGGCTGTTGATTTGATGGGCCTTCTTCCCCAGCTTTGTGACCCGCGGAGTCAGCTCCTTTTGCTACGTTCTTGTATGGGCATTGCTAAACTTTTCTTTGGTTTAAGAACTTGCCAACCGGTGCACATGGAGGAGGCGGCGTTGTTTTTTGACAAAGGGTTGCGTGGTTCCATCGAAGACATTGTGGTTTGTGGTGGCCCTTACTTTGGAGACTTCCAGTGGCGGTTGGTTTCCTTACCAATACGTTTTGGTGGTTTGGGTTTGTACTCTGCTAGTGAGGCTTCATCGTACGCTTTTGTATCATCGAGGGCCCAATCTTGGGCCTTACAAGACTACATCTTGCAACACAGTGGCATATGTGGTATGGACATTGATTATTATTCTACTTTGGATCGTCTGCGTGGCACAATTCCAGATTTTGACTGTAACGGTTTCACTAATAAGGACATCGCCCCCCCTAAATCCCAAAAAACTTTGGCGAATGCTCTCTTTAGTAAGATCGTCAAGGATATGGAAAACGACTTTCACATGACGTTCAGGCAGAAAGCCGTATTGGAGTGTCTTCAAGCTCCTCATGCACAGGATTTTTTGCTAGCTATCCCCATTGACGGCCTCGGTCTACATATGTCCCCTGTGGAATATCGCGCTATTCTACGGTACCGCCTTATGATTCCTCTTTTTCCGAGCGACGAGATATGTCCGGTTTGTCGCAAGGCGTGCTTGGACTCTTTTGGGGATCATGCTGTTCATTGTCGGGAGCTCCCAGGTTTCAAATACCGTCATGATATGGTTAGGGATGTTCTTTTTGACGTCTGCAGACGTGCCGGGGTTTCGGTACGTAAAGAAGCTCCTGTTAACTTTTTGACTGACCCTTCAGATAGGAGATCTACGCTCAGGCCTGCTGACATTTTGGTCTTCGGATGGATGGGAGGTAAACATGCATGTGTGGACCTTACCGGGGTTTCCCCTCTTGTGAACTTGAGGAGTGGAGGTTTTACAGGGAGGCAAGCGGCTTTGAAAGCAGCTGCATGCAAAGTGGATAAACACGATAAGGCATGTCGTGAAAATCAACATGTGTTTATCCCTTTCGCTTTTGATACCTTTGGTTTTCTCGCACCTGAAGCTGTGGAGCTACTCAACAGAGTTCAACGGGTTATGCAGAGTACCATCATGTCCCTTAGATCTTTGGATTTTGTTTTTAAGCGTATCAGCTTTGCCATTCAAAAAGGGCTAGCGGCGCAGCTTGTTGCCCGTTTGCCCGACGTCTCTATGTAATACGTTTTTTTAGTAATTAAATTGTAAGGTTCGACATAAAAGTTTACATATGCAACATCCAGAAAAATTCTACTAGAATATTTTTTTGATTTTTCCAGGTATTTTTTCGGACTTTTTTTTATTTTTTAAAAATTTTTTAGATAGATTATATAGCGAAAATAAGTAATTTTTTTTAAATTCTCATTATTTTAGCCGATTTTAATTTTTTTATCTTCAAAATGAGTTGCATCTCCTCGTCTCACAAAATTTGTATGGTCTCATTTGAACTTCTACCTGTATAATATAATGTCTAGTTGAAATTGTCAGATTTCATATTTGCAAAATAGAAAAGCTTACGATGCTAAATCATGTATCTAACGTTTTTAAATGTTACAAGTCATCAAATATTAGCCGTGTACTTTGCTATATCATAATATGTAAGACTTGCGAACAACATTTGAGAGCCACTTAGGCGTGTACCTTGCTATATGTGAAGGATTTGCAACTTGCAAGAGTATGTGGGCCGGACCCCCACTCTCCATTTGGAGAAAAACAATCCGAAATTTAAAGAAAAAAAGTAAATTACAAAATGGTCCTTTTGTTATAAAATTGGACTCTCACTCCCATTTTTTTCTCAATAACTCAGTTTTGTGATTGTATTTTAATATTGATTAATTTGTACTGATAAGATTTATAGAAATTAACTTTTATATATATTATTTTATATTTTGATTATTTTATGATGAAATATATGAAAAATAGTAAAGTAGTATAATTTTATAAAGGTTTTTCTCAAAATAATACAAATTTTAATGCATTTTCCTCAAAATAGCCAAGCATTTAGCAGATAGCCATTGCCACCTGTTAGCTCCTCAACTCGCCTGCTAACTCCTGCCCAAGTCGTGAAACTCCTTCAAAATGCTCAACATGGGATGCGAACTCCTTAAGGTGGGCTGCGAAATGCTGATGAGCTGGTCCATCAGCCCAAGTATATAAACTGAAAAAAAACGTCATTCTTTTTCATTACCGTAGACGAGAAACGCTCTCAAATGGCTCCACAGGATTTATCGACATGGAAACAGGTAAGTCTCAAATTTGATGTTCTCTTTTATGCATTACTTTTCCCTAGTTAATAATTTAACGTTTTAAGCATTAGATTAGTGAACGTACAAATTTTTATGCCTAATGTAAAAGCCTTTAAAGCACAAAAAATTAGGGCTTATGAACTTGAGAGGATTTAGCAGGTGAGAGAGAGCATTTAGCAGATGACGAGAGCATTTAGCAGATGACGAGAGCGTTTAGCAGATAACCTTGAGCATTTAGCAGATGAGCTCCATCACCTGTGAAATCATCTTGAGGATTTAGCAGTTGATGCCCTCAGCCGCTAAATGGTCGTTTTTTTCGAAAGACCTTAAAAATTAAAACGCAATGCATATATGAGTAATAATAAAGTTGTTTTTACTAAATTGACAGCATGCTGATAAAACAATGAGAGGTGACTTGAATTTTAAAGGCACGGGTAATAAGATACGAGAGGTGATAGATCGCCTAACGGATCCGCAACGTGCCATCTTCGATACCACTGTCTTTTGGCATCATGTCGCTGCTCCTGTCGCCAAAGGGGACCCACTACTATGCAAATATATGATGGTGCATGAGATCCGGCCCCAAAATGATAATGACTGAAACGGGCGGTTTCATTTCTTGATAGGAAACTACTACATGTCATGTGGAGCCGAAGAATTTTGTTTGATAACATGATTAAAATTTGGTCCGGTTTTATTTCTTAATAGGAAACCACTACCTGTCATTTGGAGCAGAAGAATTTTGTTTGACCGAAACGACTTCATAGTCAGTGTACAGTGGTCTGTCCCGTAAAAAATATTGTACAACTTCGTATTCAAAGTTGTACGACTTCGTAATCGAAATTGTACGACTATGTAGTCAAAGTTGTACGACTTCGAAGTCTGTGTATAGTGATCCGTCCCGTCATAAATGTTGTATGATTTTGTAGTCAAAGTTGTACGACTTTGAAGTCAGCATACAGTGGTCTATCCCGTCATAAATGTTGTACGACTTCGTAGTCAAAGTTGTACGACTTCGAAGTAAGTGTAGAATGGTCTGTCCGTCATAAATATTATACGACTTCGTAGTCAAAGTTGTACGACTTTGTAGTTAAAGTTGTACGATTCTGTAGTGTGTTTTTTATAATCAGTCACACACAGTTATATATAGTGTTACAAGCAACTTAGCATTTGTGGAATT
The DNA here is from genome assembly GCA_023525715.1 of Cichorium intybus. Classification (NCBI taxonomy): domain Eukaryota; kingdom Viridiplantae; phylum Streptophyta; class Magnoliopsida; order Asterales; family Asteraceae; genus Cichorium; species Cichorium intybus. The sequence continues at coordinate 124,198,742 of CM042013.1, read as the reverse complement.
AAATATGAGTTCCTCCGAAAATACTATTTGATATTGTGAGGAGGAGGATTGTGACATTTGTTCAGATATTAATCCTTTTCCCGATGTCTGTCCAGGTCGGCCAGGATATTCTATGTATCCACTACCAGATAAGATGCTATATTTGATGCGATTACACGTGCAGAAGAAGAAAACAAAAGAGACTCGGAAAACACAAGTAATCTAGATGACCGTACAGAACTCATTTGTGCAAAGTTGAAGGAAAAGCAAATTTGGGTTAAAGATACGTCTATGAAGCTAAAAAATGCTTAATGTTGGATTGAGGAAACTGAAAAAAAAAGTTTCTAAGCTTGTAGAAGAACAAAATCGTATTGCAGATGTTAGTAGGATAACGAGAGATTTTATCGACCGTGAAAAAACTATGTATCCGTTACAATTCCCAAATTTATGGCCTAGTACTTATTAGTTAATATTATGTATTATATTCTAATTAAAGCAAAGCGGAGTCTACATACTAGACTGTTGATGTGACAATTGAGAAGATCTAGGTAGACTGGTTTTTTTGTCTCTGTATCCTTGCCTCTTTTTCTCTCTTTATAAAGTCATACTCTTATGCTCTAACCCGTATCTTTATGTTGTATCTGAGTTTCTTCCATCAACAAAATATCAAATGGCAAGAACTTTCAATTGCGGTTATCCTACAGTAATACGTATTTCGAATACAAACAGAAACCCAGGAAGAGCGTTATACGCTTGCACTAACAAGGTAATATTATAAAACCGAACTCACCTATGTTTTATAATATGATTGTAGTATATGATAAATTGTGGGTTTAATATCATTAAAAGTAAACGTTTTTTAATACAGATCCTAAACTGTGGGTTTAATGGCTGGGTCGATGAAGACAATGATGTTGCCAGAATTCAAAGAGATAGAGAACTAAAAAGGCTTCAAGACGAGAATCGAAAATCGAAGATCGTCCTAGTGCTCAGTTGGTTGTTCTTTGTAGCCATACTGGTTTATAATGTCTGATTAGCATGTAACCAGCATGTAACCGTGAGGAATTGTGTAATGGTAGTAAACTAAATCCTCCTATGACCCTATTGAACCATCTTGTAATTTCCCCAGCATATGTAACATCATTGGAATTTAATGTTAAATTGTATGTTGTCGTTAATATTATTATTGCATAATTCAGGCACAACCGTTATTTTGCAATCATGAAGTAATAACATGACGTTAGTCAGCATTTAGTCGAACAACGAAATACTTATAAAGTATATTCTTTGATTAAACCTCCCTTATTTTGCAATCATAAGAAAGTGCCTTACATAAACCCTAAAATATCTAAGACAAAGCAAAAGGGGGTAAAAACATCCATCATGTTGACAAAAAACTGCCATTCACTTTGAGGGGGTATAGACTGCACCACTTCCATTTGATATGCAGCTCTAAATGCAGCCGTAGTGAAATAAATGTTCACCATATTAAAATCCTCTAACATCATATAGGATCGATACGCAGCTAGGTCGTGACTACATGGAATACCAGAACTCCTAAATTTTCCACAATGACAAGTGTGTTCACGTAGGTTAACAAGATACATTTTCGTGAAGTCGCGTACCAAAAACTCAGTGTTGTATAATTCTGTTACTTCGCATGGTTCAGACTTGCGCATTCGTCTGTATAGTATGTTCTCCGCGTATGGGGGTAAGTTCATGAAATAGTATACCTAAAACAATTAATTAGGAAATTAGCATAAGTCAACGTAACTTACACACAAATACAAAAAATAAGGACTAACCTCCTAAAGCACCGCGATCAACATAAATACGTTGCAGCATGTCAATGAAAAAGCGAAGGAGTGATATTATTGGTAAATCTTGCTGAGTTGCAGAGACCTAGCGAATCTCATCGGGCATTATTATGGAGACTATGTTGTAACGGATATTAGGGAACATCACCCGAGCCCATTTATCTTGGGAAATACCTTCAAACCAGGTGATTATATTTTTGCCCCCGTGTTGGCCCAAGACGTCTCTAAGTATAGAAAAGTTCGATTCAAAATGACGTAATCCATACGCCTTGCAAGTCTGCCAGAAAATATGTGGACATTCTTGGAAGATTGGCATTCTATCAAGAAAAAATTTAAACACATTTTTGCAACAATATCCATGGTAAGAATCTGGGAACACATGACCTAGGGCGACGTCTAAGTGATTGGACAATTTGGTAATGAAAGAAAATTCTCTAACATTTCTTATGCATTCATTTAGTCTCATAAGAAACCATGTCCATGAATCTAAGGATTCTGCAATTCCAAGACCGATTGCTATAGGGAGAGGTTGATGGTTTCCATCTACCAAGACCGCTACGTACATTGTATGGACGTATGGTCCATTTAGTGGTAGGCACTCCAGGAAAATGACTGGTAGGGTAGTAGAATGGAATGTATGCATCTGCAAAAAGGGTTACAATAAATGTTAGTAGTATAGGGTTGTCAACATTATATAAACTCCACATCAATTCCTTCGTAATATCATCTAATTTTCCAGGTCCATGACTAGTCAAATCTACTTAGGGTAAGTTTGGCCAAATTGACAATTTTAGTCCTTATGACAAAATTTCTCATCTTTGGTTTAAACTTCATATCGTCTTTAAAACTTTATTTGACTCATTTATTCACAATATAAAAATATAACAAATTATTGAATTTATTTATTTATTTGTTTTTTTTATTTACACAATAGATTTTATTTTGTCAATTTAATCCTACCGGGTCAAACAACAAAGGCCACTGATTAACATTTTCTTCCTGACTCTCAATCTTAAGATACTCCAAGTCCAGAATTTTCTAACTTCCTAAACACTCAACGCAACTTATTTTAACTAAAAACTAGCATGATGACAACTAAACAGTATTTTTTGAGAAATACCACAGTGCTATAATATTCAAAATCTATTCGTTTCTATGCTACAATTTCTTAAAAAATTGAAAGTTTTAAAATTTTGAAAGATAAGACTTTTTCTGCAAAAATTCAAAAACTCCTTTCGACCGTCCCTAACACCCCACACTTTAAACCGTACAACGTACCCGTTGTACAAACAGGAATCAAAAACAATGGAGAAAAGAGTTACCACTTAGGACGGTGATTTGCTTGACAGTCGAGATCATAAGTAACATGGTTGATTGGTTGCGTCGTCTCGATGAAATCCAGAAATCGGTGCACAACAGTAAACATGCCGGCATAAAACAAGTGCAGGGGTACGGTGACCAAACACTTGCATTATGCAACTCCCTCAGTTGGTGCAACAATCATAGTTTAGCTAGATACTATTCACACTAACAAACCTATTAAACATAAAAGTTGCAAAATATACAAAGGTAAACAATACATTGAGAGTTGGCGTTCTTGCTAATTCATCAATTCCGCAACGCCGGAGTGTCAAGGTTGCGACGCATAGACGTGATGAGATACAGTGTCCATCGATCAAGGTCGAAGGCCCGCAGCGCTACTCGAAGATGTCCGCATCGCGAGTATGCGCGAAAAGCCCCTGCGCATCGGGTCTCTCCTCGGTTCGCGTCGCGGTTTGATGGTGTTGGCGGCTTGAATGCTGAATTTCCTTTCTAGTCACTCATCTTCATCTCACATTTAGGACATATCACACTCAACAATGATTATCTTCAATGATATTTTGACCTAAAAATAAAAAATAAAAATACTTATCGAAAATCGGGTTGCCTCCCGAAAGCGCTTATTTGCTCGGTATTTTAGCTGGACCGTCCTTCAGTGGCTACGGTAGGTCGTACGCCTTTTGTCTCCGCTGTTCTTCAGCCGCCACCGTTCATTCATTGACCCAGTACTCCAGTTTCCCTAGGTCAAATGGCTTGTCGATTCTTCTGCTGCTGCCCGTCGCCCTTTTTTTATTATTTCCAGTGAATGCTCGGAGGTTGCTTTAAACCTCCAAGCTCGATCTTTTCTTCGATGTCTCTTCAAGACCACTGGTTTGTCGTGGAGTGCATCCAGTGCCGCTCCAGAGATTGTTTTGCGATACGTTTGTTGCTCGCATGTTGCGTGTTGTCTATAGATTGCGGTTTCGTCCTGCAATACAACCAATAATTTTCCAATCCAATGGGATCGGAGGTCATAATATTGGTATGCTCACGAATGTCCTCATCGATTGTATTGATAACATCTAATTTTCCACTCATTAATGGGTCATGAGTGGCGAGAAAATTATGTTTCTCGATTTCAACAACCACATCGTCGTCATCATCTTCCTGATCATCGTCCAACAGGTGGATCGGTGTCAAGAGTAAGCGACTGGCATTGTGTGTTGATGGTATAACTTTACTCATCACCAGATCTTGACTCTCAAAATGTTCAAAATTTTCAAAAATTGTTGGGTCGGGGGTGGTATTGTCATCTACGCCCCCCTCCCTCAATAATCGTCTCGACCATGTTGTCTGGTGATGGTATGGATTCACTCATCACCAAGCTTGATTTTCAAAAGTATCAACAATTTCAGGAGTCGTTGGGTAGAGGTTAGTATTGTCATTTATAGCCCTCCTCCTCAACGACCGTTTCGACCAAATTATCTGGTGATGGTATAGGTTCACTCATGACCAGCGCTTGATTATCAAAAGTTTCAAATATTTCAAAAGTTGCTGGGTCAGGGGTGGTATTGTCATCTACGCTCCCTCCCTCAACAACCATTTTGACCATCTTAGTGGTCTCCTGAATCTCCCAATGTGTATGACCTTCCATCACATGTTCAGGGATGCAGGTTCATACATAACCTCGTTGGTACAAAAATCACTCACCTTAGTTTCTGGCAAGTATGGCTCCCAGATGTTCCCGTATCTGAGCCACTGAATTTCCCATCGCCGAAAGGGCATTGGCCTGATCTTTCATCGTTTGGCGGATTCTGGCCGCTAATTCCTAGGCCAGATCCCACTTCGCATTGAACGAAGGGTTCAGATTTTGGTTGTTCACAAAACACGACTCATTGTAATTTCTAAATTGAGTCGAATCATCGGTCCGTAATCCATTGTCATTGAATGATCCATTGTAGCAATCATTCTCGTAATAGTTGTTGGCCGGACTTTCATACTCCACACGTGTGTCCTGATTAGTGTGTATGTTTTGTTCGTACTGATTGGATTTCCATACCCATTGTCATTGAATGATCCATTGTAGTAATCATTCTTGTAATGGTTATAGACCGGGCCATCATAACACGTGTATTGTTCTGTGTATATGTAATTGTCCATTATGAGGACGTACACATACAGAAAATTAAAAACTAAAATCAAACATCAAAAAAGAATTCGAAAATTGATACAGAGTGTCAAGCGCACAACTCCCCGGCAACGGCACCAAATTTTGACATGCTACGCAGTCGTTGATGCAGTAAAAGATACAAAATAAAACATTAGTAGCGGTAAGTAATGGTCGAACCAAAGAGTTCGTGCTTGGCACTTTGTGTCAAAATATGATCAATCTATAGTGTCACTCTATAGACGATTTCTATTCATACACTCGATTCCGAAAGAACTCAAAAGCACGAAGACTGAAATTTAATCTAACAATCTACCCCGAAGTGATAGATCACAATCAAACTAACCACACTATTTTGATCCCGAGATCAACTTAGAAAATCATAATCAAAGCGAACCAGAAATGATGAAACCAAGAACAATAAACAATACCGAAATCATACCTTGCAATGAAATATAATCAACTATGAACTGCATTAAACCAAACCCGAATCAGAGCCGAATGCTTCTGAAAACAGGAACCAATCCAGATCCACGTGGTCAATGGTGTTCTACAATCCAGAACCCTTGATCACACGTGTCAAACGAAAACCGAAAAACGATAAAAACAATAAAAGTTAACCAAATATGAGATCTACTGCTAAAGCTACGAATTCCTGTGTCAAAGAAGCTTGAGTGTCTCTCAAAGGTGCAATCTTCACTCCCGAATCACGAACCGGGACCCTTTATTTATAGTTGCAGAGTTGGCCTATACGCGTCGCGGCATAGCCTTATACGCAGCGCGACTCAACCTTATCCCCCGTTTCTTCACACTTTGAATTTCGAATATTCACTTGGTGAAACAGCTCACCGCGTCGCGTCACTCCTTGGTTCGCGGCGCGCCTGTTACTTCGACTTAAATCCAGCTTTGCCTCCAACTTTGCCAAAATATATACTTTTTACCCTGTATTATTCATAAAACGCAACATAAGCTCTTGGCACTAAAAGTGAGTAATATTAGTCATATCATAAGTATATTTCATCTAAAACACAACTCAATGACGACTATAATGCTTGACATTACTAGGCGTTATCAAGGTCCAAGGAAAACACTCTGATGGCTAAGCCACTCTCCGACGAGATGACAGGTCAATGAGAGATGAGAGGAAGCGATCCCTTTATCGTTAACCCTCTGAGGGCTTTTATACGTGAGACAGGTCTCGCTTTAGGCGACAGGGCGCCTGTGATGGCATGAGGGGATAAGGGTGGTGATTGGGTGATTAGTCCCTTGTCTCCTGCCACGTCCTTGATTGGTTCGGGTGTGATACCGGTGTGCGCATGATCCCTTTCGGGTACGGATATCGTACGGCTATAATGGCACGCTGCAAGGTGCCTTCCGGGCTGGACCGTCTGGCGTGCGCGTCACCTCTCCGAGCCAGGCTGGAAATCCCACAGGAGGTTGGGACGTTCCATCCTGGAAAGGGTGTCGCCTCTTGGTCTTCAGATATCTTCTCCAATGGCGAGCTGGAATGGTTGCCATATGTTACGCTATCAACGGCCAAGAGCAATGACCGTATCACTTCAGAGAGAGAGAGAGAGAGAGAGAGAGAGAGAGAGAGAGAGAGAGAGAGAGAGAGAGAGAGAGAGAGAGAGAGAGAGAGAGAGAGAGAGAGAGAGAGAGAGAGAGAGACTTTGTTCTTTCAAACAATTATCCTTTTTATATCAATATTCTTGTGTATATATCTTAATGAGTATATTTTAATTATATATAACTAAAATATTTTTAAAATTAAATAAAAAGTAGTTATTAGTGTATTAGTGAGAGCACTTTTGAAAGAGTTATCATTGTATTGATGCGAAGATAATTATAAAAACTGATGTAATAACCAATAATTATAGATGGTTAAGTTAGTTGTTTGACATGCTTTTAGACCGCTCCTTTGGATTACTATGTGTCAAACCATCACGTGAGGGTTTAATGGATTTAACTATATGAGTGGGGCTTGTCTATCTATATCGCAAAGTATCCTGACATTGTCATCTGGTTGGAATGTGTGTGTAACCGACCAATTTCACATAGCAATGTGCTTTATGGTTTTTTAACAATTGGGAATGGGGTATAAACACATTACTTTTTTACCTATTGATGTTTTAATACATGTAACTTTCATAAAATATTCATTGAACTATATGTATATTAATTTGATGACATAGAATACATGTGATACTTCTAAATTATATGTCAATTGCTGAGACATCTCTCTGCTACAAACTAAAATGATATTTAGACTTTATTGATTAATATAGTGTGTTTATCAAAATGTTAGCTAAAATATATTTTCATTTCTTTTTTAGGTTACTCTTGCTTGGGGTTGGTACTAGCAAATGAGAGATTTTGTGGGATATATAATTTAAAAGTATTTGATTTTAGTTCATTCTTTTTATAATATTAAGAATCGGAAAAAAGAAAGTGTGAAGTGTTGTTTAACAAACATGAAGGGACAGTTTACCTCTCGATTTGGACAAATAGAATAAATATGGGGAAGTACCTATTTAAAGAAATGGACCACCAAAATCGTTGGAAAATGATTGAAAAGGCCTGTCTTAATTAGTTTTGGATAAGAGTCAACAAAAGCCGGTGATTTCTCATTTTTTATGTTTTTGGCACTTTTTGCATTATTTGTAAACACCGTACAAATATAGGGGCCTATTAGTAAATCTGGTGCTTATAGTACCTAAAAGCTGGTGAGAGAATGCGATCCACACCCGGCACAAATCACATGTGAGCTTTCATTTCTTTTTCTTAAATATTATTTTCAAATATGAATAATTTACTCAAGTTGATGAGAAACTGTATTTATTCGTATTTTTTGTTTCTATTCATGTTCCTACTCATATTAAATTGTAACATGTGTTTTAAAATATTATTATTTTTATTAAATATGACACTTGTCACAATTTCACATTAGTAGGAAGATGGATAGAAACAAAAAATAGGAATAAATACAATTTCTCCAAGTTGATTTATAGCTTTTTTTTTCTCAAAATTTCTAATAAAGTCTAAATATTTTTGCTCAGTTTATGAAGAAATCATAAATTAATTTTTATCAACAAAAAATTCTCAAATTAATTTTTATCAACCAAAAGGACAAAAAACAATATTTGGACTTTTCCATAAATTATACGAAAATATTAAAACTTTATTAAAGATAAAACATGTGATTTCTGTTATTTTTTGTTAATAAAAAATAATTCGAAACTTTTTTGTTAATAAAAATTAGTTTGAGACTTTTTCATAAACTGAACCAAAATATTAATATTTTAATGAAGATTTCCCTGTTTCTTTTAAAAGACTTGTTAGCAAAATATCACTAAATACTTTTTCTAGTAAAATACAATACATACTAGATATTTTTAATCATTATGTTCTCTTTTTTATTTATATTTTCAAGACTTGCACAAAATTGGTCGTATTTTCTTTTAAAATTATGTTCTTTTCCACAAAGATAATGATCAATTTGCAATGAACGACCAAATACGATGGTTCAAAAAACACAAGTACCTTATTTTATACGAAATTCTATAAGCAACAAGAGCAATAATAGAAAATTCCTGATAAAAACAAGCAAGAAACAATAAAATGTTGAAAGAAAATAGACAAATATATCGAATATAAAGCAACTTGATTGTCAAAAGGATCCCATTTTAGCATTCAACAAGAGTTTCACACCAAACATTTCATACAATCTAATCAACAACAAAACCCCAAACATGGGTATCAAATATGAGACCACATACCTTACAAAAAGCTACAACTTTTTTTTTTTTAGGGTTTGATGGACAAAAGTTCCAAAAGCAACAAAAACCAATTAAACATATAAAAAATTTAATTTTTTTTTTACTTCATTTTCATATATCTTGATTTCACCATCTCATATGAACTCAAGAGTTGAGAAAGCCTATCTTGAAAAAAAACATGAACCAAATCGTGTAATGTGTTGTTGTATAAAACAGGTGCTTCCATTAGCTCTAACCAAATGTACGTTGTTCTAAAAACTGATGTACCTTGCTCACGTGGCTGTAATTTTTTTTTTTAATAAATTCACAATCCTCCAATTTTAATTCATCTTCATAAGTTTTTCACATCTCCAGATTCCAATCTTCCTATGCAGCAATTCCTGAAAAAAAAAAAAAAAAGATATCAATACACAAAAAACAAATTAATAAAAAAATAATGACTTATTAAAGAAATTAAAAAAAACGTCACGGAAATCTAGACGTGTTTTTACCATTTCATTTTATTCACTTCATTTTTTCTCATATCAACTAAACAAATACTTTCTTCGAACATTATATAAACAAACGGACAAAATATAAACGGGAAATGACCTAAATGAGTAACATCGAAGGAATTATATAGCTTATATATAAAGCAAACCCATGTTAACTTGGTGTATATTATATATTTATATCTATTATCACTATCCTAGAAATGTTCTAATTTGTACTCCATCTATTCCAGGAAAATTGTGATGTTTATCATGACACCTAATTTAAGGAAAATGTTTGACTATTTATCTGATATATATATACAAAATAAAGAAATATTTTAGACCTAAACCAAAATCAATACCATCAATTAATCTGCAAAAGAGAAAGAAAGAAAAAAAAAAGATATGACACAAAAAAGCGATTTTCCTCGAACTATTATTCACTATACTATTCTTTCTAGGCTTAAATGCAAGAAATAACAATTTACTTTTATTAATTTGCTTATTATTTCTATTTTTTCCTATTACAGAAAAATCCAGCAAATTAAAAAAAAAAAAAAAAAAAAAACGTACCTCTATTTGATCTATTAGTGACACTATAACCAACATACCCAACCGAGTTTTTTGGTATATCATCTGAAGCTCCACTTCCAAGACTATAACCAAATAAACCAGGCACTTCCAGCTCCGGCGAAGATGACCGCCAGGTAGACTCTGCATAAAACGAACCACCACCACCGCCGCCACCACCACCACCATACAAGTTTCCACCACCAACTTCACCATCATCATTCACACCATATGAATAGCCAGGTGCAATTCCATTCCCATTGTTCCTCCTATACCCAATACCACTCTCTTCATTACCATACCCAAGATTACTCCCAATAAAACCACCACCACTACCGCCACCACCACCACCACCACCACCGCCAGAATTACCCCAAATTGCTCCAATCCCATTTCCCGGAGCCAAAAAGTTGCTTAAATTTTGGGAATTTGTAGAAAAAGATTGATTCCCATTTCCCCACATGTTATGATTGCTAGAATTCAAGACAGAACCATTTCCACCACCACCGCCACCACCGCCGCCGCCACCATTGCCGCCATACCCAATTATATCACCATATCTGTTTGAATTCACATTATACATAGGACTAATTGCACGCGGGTATCCAAGATTCGAACCAAAGTTTCCGTTTCCGTTTCCGTTTCCATAGTTGATACCCAAAATGGAATCGGAATTGAGCCCTAAATTATAACTAGAAGGACTAAACGGAGGAAACCCATTCCTCCCAACAGGCACCGGACTAAACCTACCTTCCATTCTTCCACCATAACTCGGACTATTATACCCCTGAGTGTTGTACCCATTCAAGAAACTACTAGCCCTACTTAAACCATAGTTAAATCCACTAACCTGACCGCGGTTAGGACCAGGAGAAGACTCTTTTGGAACCGCGCGTTTGACTTCCACCATTTTCCCATTGAGTTCATGGAATGTTTTCATCAATGCTTTATCAACCGATTCCTCTGAATCATAAGTGATGAATCCAAAACCTCTTGGCCTTTGAGTGTTGTGATCATACATCACCACCACATCGGTGATTATTCCAAATTGGTCAAAGTAGTTCTTGAAATCACTTTCGGTCACTGATGATGCTAATCCTCCTACAAATATCTTTTTTGTGCGTGTGGGCCCCGGTGAACCTTGAATGCTGCCATTGCTACGGTTCAGAATTTGTTGATCGTCTCTTGGAACCGCTTTTTTTGCTTCTACCTGTACATTCATATTCAATAAACAAGTTGATGTTTAATAAAAAAAATGTTGCTTCAAGTTGGAATAAATGAATAATCACTTTTGATGGTGTTGAGATTATGGGAAGTTTTGATTTTTCAAGAAAGTAATAGATAACGAGGTTAAATGCAAGAAACAGCAACGTACTTTCTTATTTTTCTTTTTATTATAGTATTGTATTATCATTTCTTTCTGTTACATTTTTTTTGTTGTCAACACATTTTACTTTGAAAAGTCTACTAAATTTTAACATTGTAGTATTTGGATGATATTGCTATAAATTGGGTAGATTTTTTTGAAGAGTTACGGTGTACAAGGAAGAAATAGAAGTAAGATGTTTAAATAAACAAATAAATGAAAGTACATTGGTGTTTATTGCATTTAATCTTGGATAAAACAAGAGTACGATAAAGGGAATAAGAGAATTTTACTGTTTTGCAGATGGTAGTAAACCGATTGTAGTGAATTTCAAATGGTACATAAAAAACATAGAAAACCAACATTTGGCGATAAACAAAAACACATTGTGGTTGATAAAATGAGTAATGGAATAGTTTTTATTGATTTACAATCGGTTCATTTTATAAGAACAATCATTGTAATTTATAAGATTAAATTATAACCATAAAGCATGATTAAGAACAGAAGAACTTACAGTTCTACCATCTATCGTATGTTTTTCTTTCACAACTCTTTCAGCAACAGCAGGGTCCGAGAAAACAACAAATCCAAACCCACGGGCACGACCCGTGGTTCGATCCTTCATAATTACAGCTTCAATCACTTCACCAAAAGTTTGAAAATACTCCTTCAAACGTTCTTCATTGGTGTCCCACGAAATCCCACCAATGAACAGCTTCCCATGTTCCATTTCCATTCTGCAAAATCAAATCGATGATTCATTTTCAAGTAGGAAATTTCATCAACTAAATTAGATGGACTTCAAAAGGATCCCAACGCGCAGATCTCATCAAAACGATACATAACACAGCGTCCAGATACATATAAGTCAGATTCTTTGAGTTGATTAACCAAATACCTTACGTGTTCAAACATCAGGACGCAGATTAACTAAAAACAACACATAAAACGTTGAAAATTTCGGAGAAATCTACCAGAAAGTTTGCCGATTCTTTTGTAAGTGAGAAATGGGTATTGTTGGATTCAATCAAAAAGCATCGGATCTCCAGCAGATCGATACTTGATCAACACACAAAAGCACAAGTCCTACAACACCGATAAATAAAGTTTGTGATTTTAGAATTGAAAACCGTAAATTGATGAAAAGCATCAACAACCCATGATGGTTACAGTCATAATTTTACCAAGTAACAAAAGCGATTGAAAATCTAAGATCTGATTAGAAGCATAAGAAAGGAGGAGACGAGAGGGCGAGCGACGCCCCCTTTGGGCAATTCAGTGTTGATGATTATAGTGGTACAAACAAACGAGTCTTGTTTTTTGGTATTAGATGATGAAGATTGAAGAAAGATGCGATGAAAGAGAAGAAGATTTATGCGTAATGGTTGACAGCAGAAGAAGATCTCTCTCTCTTGTTATAGATTGCAGACAGAAAGGAGAGGGAGAAGGAGATGGAGAGGGCTCTTTAGCTGCCCTCTTCTCGTGTAAGAAAATGTACAAACCGGTGACTGCAATCTTTTAAATTACAATTTTCAACAATTTCCATTGTTGAATCTTGTGAAATTTCGAATGTTTTTATATTTTTAGCCAAATTGTAATACTTACAAAACTATTTGTTTTTTATATTCTCAAAATGTTTACTTGGTTAAATGGAGTAGTTTTTTAAAGCAATGATTATTAGAATAGAATGATAAAATTATAAATAAAGTTGAAAGAAACATTATAGTTTGTTTCCTTATAGCTTATACAAATTGAAGTTATTATTTCGACATAATTTTTGGTTTTAGACATTATAAATATTAGTTCAAGATAATATATTGATGCATTTATCATTTATTCAAAATTTCATACAAATAATTATGGGGAATCTCCAATAAAGTCTTAATATTTTGGCTTAGTTAATGAAATAATTCTAAATCATTTGTTCAAAATTTCATACAAATAATTATGGCGCGCCACAGCTAGCGTATAAACTAACGTTTTTTTCGAGTTTTTTTAGTTTGACATGTTTGGGAATCCAAAAACTAACTTATAAGCTAGCTAACAAGCTAGGTTTTTTAAACGCTACTAATATTAACGTTTTGAGTAGCGGTTTCAAAATGTTCCCATTTTACCCTCACACGGGATATGTTTCATTTTCTTATAATATTGGATTAATTTTGTGCATGTCCTTTTATGTTATTTTACGATTTCCAGCTAGTTTATCAGTTAGTTTTTACCAAACATCATTTATTATCAGCTAGTTTTTCAGTTAGTCGCTAGTTTTCTAGCTACCGCTAGTATTTCAGCTAGCAACTAGTTTTTCAGTTAGTCTGCCAAACATAGCCTAACAAAAAATAACAGAAAACCAGCTAATGTTAGGACATTTGCGTAAACTGTACGAAAATATTAGGACATTATTTAATATAAAACATATAGTTTCTTTTTTTTGTTAATAAAAATTAATTTGAGACTTTTTTGTTAATTAAAATTAATTTGAAATTTTTTCATAAACTGAACCAAAATATTTGGACTTTAATATAGATTTCCCAATAATTATCACCAAATTCCATTAATTTTAGATTATGTAACCTTGATTTCTAGTTTTTTTTTTTTTTTTTTATGTTTTGTTTAAACGAATGCGACTTTTCAATACTTAAAGTATAATTACACTTTAATTTAAACAATATGTCGGCAAATTTTACTTATTGTGTTTTACTTTAAATTCCATTAGATTATGCAACTTCATTCTTTATATTTGTAAATTGTACATTAATATGAGGAAATATACCGATCTTTTTGTATTATTCACAAGTGATGGGAAGATTGGTTAAAGGAAGGGGGTGGGATGGGCTTTTTCATGATTTTATAAATTTTGTTGTTTTACAATTTTGACATTTTCCGACTACCATAACGTCAATGCCATTAATGACAGTTGTAGGTGGTATTTAGCAGCAATTTGATAAAAAAAAAAAAAAAAAAACATAATTATAATATTGATATTTCATGCCTTTATAAGATTTTAATAATTTCTAGAGGTATAGGGTATTCTTGGCTGTTAATTTAATCTATTTTAAGTTTTTAACAATGCAATATGGTGAAAATTTCATTGATAACTATTATTAATTACGTGTTTCTTGACTTTCTATACGCACATGAAATTGTTTATTCAGAAGCAGAGAATAACCTTTATAAGTCGGTGTAGATAAACTAAATGCTAGAAAATATTAATAATTATTATATTAAATATTATAAATATAGAATGAATATGGATTAAAATGCAAATGTATGAATAATAATACAGAAAAATATTTTTTAAGATAAAAAGGAAAGACTAAATTGAATGTACAAGTTTTATTATCATATGATTATTAAGAGGATTATAAGATATTGTTCTCTACCTCCAGTTAAGGAATGCCCACCTTTCATTGTTGGTAAAAAAACCATGAATTATGCACCAAAGTTAATATCTTAATATTACCTATCAAATAAGCAAATAAGTAATTTCAATATAAAACAAAAAGGGAACGGTGTAATTAATTGATACGAAAATATTATTTTTTTTAGTATAATTCGTAGAGTCATATGGTTTTTTTATAATAGTTTAACCGATTAAAATGTTAAATAAAATTAGGCCATGAATCTCAAAAACTAAAAATGATGTCGATGAATAATTTGTATTCGACTTAATTGTATCACAATTACATCCTTAATTGTGATGTAATTGTTTTATTTCTGTGCTAGTTTTTTGCTAGTTGCTCTTTATAAAATTTAGCTGTTCAAAAAAAAAAAAATTGTATTCGACTTCATGCATAGAGAAAATAAGTTACTTACAAAATCTGTAAGTTATTTTTTAACAAAGATAATTTGAACTTTTGTATGCCTCCTGTTAATCTTTTGTAAATATGACAATACACAAATAGATAGTTCAACAAGAAAACATATAATGATGTCTACGAGATATCTAGAAAAGAAAGTATTGTCATGTTCCTCGTAATAAATGTAATGTATTTACTAATACTATTTTAATCGATAGTCAGCTATTTATATATTAGTACTTATCGTAAGTTATTTTGTATATTTAAGTAATAGTTAAATTATTACAAAGGTATACGTGAAATAAGACATTGTATAATAATTAATATTAACAAGGGAATATTAAAGTTGAGAATGGTGCATTGATGTGTGAAAGACAGAAGGGATTGCTAGGGTGTATATTACTTGTTCTTCTTGCTTAGTTGGAAAGTTGGAAGGCAACTTTGTTATTATCAACAACTCTTGCATCCCATCTCTTTCATTTAACAATGTAATAACTCTTCTAATTATCTAAAGTTGTATCGTTTTTTATTTTTGTAACCTTTAAAATTGTTTAGAAACGAATATAAATCATGCATTGCAAGTTTTTACCACCTACTATTAAAATCTATAATTTTCACACTTCCTTCATATATTTTCTTGCTATTAATAGGTATACGGTTAGAACAAAATGTTTATGTGTTGTAAGTCTTAAATTCGAATATTGTATGTGATTTTAACTTTTTAAAAATCACGACCATGTTGGCCCGAAGGCTTAAGTTTTATATATTCTATCACATCAATATTATTTTATAGGAATACAAATAAGCTTTATGGTTAATCATTACTTAGTTTTCTTTTAAAGATAAGGGAAACCCATGTGAGTGATGCATTTTCTCATATGTATGTAGATGTGTTTATGATAATTTATAGTAAAATATATAAAAAGCAATATTTAATATCAAAAAAGTTGATTATTTTGAATTTGAATTATTTAGATAAACACAACTACATAGTTTGTTAAAAGGTCATTATTGTAATTTTTCATATGCATTAGGGACTTGTCCCCTCTCTTTCTCACACATAAGGACACCTATGGTGGTTTCCCTAATTACTTGTTTGGGGCACATGCTATCCAATTAAGTACCAAATATGACCTAATCCCCTTAATCAATACGTAGAAGCCATGGTGCTACTAGGAGGTTTCATTAATCCCGTTCAACCTTTTTAATTCTATGTAAAATTATGTGGTTATAATTTAGATGTATACACATTTATTTGATAGAAACAAATGAAGCGTTTTGCTATACATGTTAGAATACATTAAAATAAATATTTATGTATGAACAAAATTAAAAGTAGACATGAAATTTGGTGTATATTTTAATGTAGCCCACTAGATAAATGGTTGTATTTAATTAATAAATAGATAAAGTCATTCTCTTTCACAAAATTAACTGATAATTTGATTACAATACTTGATACTTTTTCCGATACCAATAAATATTTGTTGTAAAAATGTCATAGCAATTGTAGTTTAACGAAATAAATGTATTTTTGATGAATTACGACAGTGTAACGCAAAAATATGATTGTTTTTATATTTTGTTTAATTTACAAGATATAATATTCTTTAATGTTTATAAAAGAAGTATCGATGTAAAACCCAAGTATGCTATTCACTTTTCGTGCCATGTTAAGCTCAATAATTAAAAGATAATTCATAATAGAGTGAAAATAGATTAATTAATAGAATTCATAATTGCAAGGCACATCTATGGAAATGGAAGGGGGATTGTCCATTTAAGACCATTTGTACCAGAAGTTTATAAGAATAATGGATTTACTGCTTTCACCCTTTAACTTTCCATGATCTTTCGCGTTTCACCCTCATTTGTTTAGTTTATGTCACCATTTTGATGTTTTATGTTTGGTATATTTATTACATGGATTTGAGGTTCATGTAGCTGGTGTCATGGATGACATAAGTTGGCATGTTTGATACATTTTTTATAACGTGAGTTTCGAAACTTAAGTTAGTGATATACATCTATATGTTATTTGATCTATATATGTTATATTTTTATTTTTACAAAGAAAACATGTCTTTTTAAATAAATTTTTTGGTAATATACCAAGAACAATTAGTAGCTTGTTTTGAATGACTGTCAAGGTCATACAAAAACTAACAAAAAAAACTATAAAAATTATAAAGAAAAAATAACCATAATTGGGTGTTGCAATCAACCAACCAATTGACTTTAAGTATTCACTTCATATCACACAACTATAAATTGATTAACAATCTTATGAATAATATCATCCTTCTGACGAGGTTTAGATCTAAAAGGATTACGCTCAAGGTGTATTGTTCGCCGGTTCCAAAAAAAACATAAAGACTAGAGAACTCAAATGGTTGTTAAGACAACCAACACTCACATTGATTTGCATGAAGCCCTGAAAAATCTACCCACCGTATCAATTCTCTAATTGAACCAATCGTGGGAATTTTAGTATCCTACAAATTACTAATTTGCCTCTAGATACCATATGCTGCCTCCAAATACCATATGCCACTAAACACAAAATAAATAAGTGATCAATCTCCATACATGTTTCTTCTCCAATTGGTAGTCCAAAATACATGAAAGGGAGTTTAGTCCGACAATAACCAACCGTAGTAGCTAGTTGTTCCACATTTTCAAAACCAACCATACCCTTATTAGATTATTATTTTGCAAATCAATTCTCGATCTAGATGTGAGGTAAACACATCTCAAGACCCTACCAATATTTCTCCCATTTTGTTGCTGCCACTCGCCAAGAAAAACAACATCATCATAAAAAAATAAGAATGAACTAACGATTCACTTCCTACAGGAGCACCTTGATAAATACCACTGAAAATTGCATATATTTTAGAGAAATAATGAGATATTCCATGGCTATAATGAATATGATAGGTGACAATGGGTCAAATTGTCTCAATCCCTCCTAATTTGGAAACTCTGAAGTAGGATCTCTATTCACCACAACCTAGCTATGGAAGAGTCGAGACAAGCTTCAATGCACCCCTCAATTTGGTGCAAAATCCCATGTCTGAAAGCATGGCATCCAAGTACCTCTAACTAATAGAATCAAAAGCCTTCTCGAAGTCTACTTTAAGCACCAATAATTTCATTTTGTTCTTTTTATACCAATTAATAACCTCATTAGCCATCATAAGGCCATCTAGAATTTACCTTCTTTTAATGAAAGTTGTTTCCTTGTTGCTAACAACATCCTAACAACCACAAATGTTTGGCTAGAGTTCTATATTGACATGTAAATAGATGAATATGTCAATAGTTTTTAAACAAAATTTGGGTCCAACAATTTAGCAATAAGAGTAAATAAGGAGTTGTATCCTTTCGAGATAAAAGTTAATTCTTTAAATTTGATAATGAAAACCACAATGTTTGTCTCAACAATACTCCAAAAACGTTTCAGGAACTTGAAAGTAAAATCATTAGGACTCGAGGATTTATCACCCCTACAACACCAAACTGCATTTTTAATCTCATTAAATGTGAAAGGATCTTCAAGAAATGAACTTTTGTTAATTGGTAAGCATTTAGACTACTACTAGTGTGAGTAGCTCGGTAAAGTGTCAAGGTATACAATGTTGTAACAAAGTAATCAACAGACAAAGGTAAAGTAAATAACCTTACATATGTTGGGGTACAAAGGCCCTACATGGATTGATGTTTGCAAGCTTGGTCGGCCCACTGTAAAACCTTGTTTATTAGGCCTTGCCCTAATTTGTAGCTTACCTATATATACTCATGTAGTATTCATTTTTAGGTTAGAGCTCACAATGTGAGGTGTGTGTGTTTCATGCTCATCCTAGTGATTGGAGCAATATCTTTTGTACATCTCACATATTTGATAATTAATCATTCGACACCTTGGATATTTGATTCGATCTTTACGTTATTATTATTCCGCATATGTCAAATCCGACTTTCCAATTGGTATCAGAACCGTACCTTGAAGATCTAGGGATTATTTCAAGGGAACGATCTCGATTTGACAAATTTTTGAAGATTGTTTCAAGTTTCAAGGATTGTTGGTGAGTCTCTCCTAAATTTTTGGATTCATTTATCTTCTTGGGATATTGTTCATCTTGTTTGTTCATGGTGTTATTGTTTATCATAATGTTCATGTTAATGTTCATCATCATGATTTTATTGTTGAAATAGTTGGCTCATCATTTCTTTTACATATTATCTTGATTGTTGGATATTCCTGTTTACATCATGATCTTTATCCTATGTTCATCATATTCATCTTTTGTCTAGATCTAGAAACTTATTCTTTCATGCCTTAATCTTAAATAGAAACTTATTCTTTCATGCCTTAATCATAAATTCCAGATTTAGATCTATGTTCACTGGTATTTAGATCTATGTTCACTGTTTGTTATCCAATACTTTGCTCATCGTCGTTACTATTCATTCAATGTTCACTCGATTCCCAAATTGTTAAAGTTCGTTTGCTCTAAAACCTTATTTCCAGATATGTACATCTTTTTCCGTTTTTGGATAAATAGAAAACAAGTTTGCAATCATAGATCCAATATTGTACAAAATCCAGACGAACCTCATTTTCTCAATTCACGATTAATGTGTTTTCCACATTTAGATCTATTACTCAAACAAAGTTATTCAAACCAAGCTATGGAATAATCCCTTTTGTGCTTCTTGTTCGACTATTAGAAACGCTCCAAAAACCACTGATTCTCCAGTAAATCATTTTGATACATCTGTTTATGTGGGTTTTCACCCTTTTGGGTTGTCATAGACGATTTCTATGAACACCAATACCCGATTACAATCGTTACCTGGTTGGGAATGAAAAAAATGGGATCTGAATCATAAACACTTGAACAAAAACTTATCGGATACTGATGAATGTACTTGAGTATCGATGTTGTTTTATAACTTGAAATCATCGAGTTTTTATCATCGAGTGTGTGTGATTTGATATTTGAGACAAAGGGATGATGAAATTTATACTTGCTTTGAAACTGATAATCGTATTCATCGATATATTCTTCGACCAATTTCTAGGTAAATTGGGGATGTAGTTCTTGAGCTTGACGCTAATATTCTTGACGGAAACGTGTTGTGATCTTCAATCTGGTTACGAAATCATTAAATAAGTGTTTGCGATTCAAATAAATACGAATGTAATATGATTCTTGTGGTAATCGGAGATTGGGAAAAATGACTTACGAAGGGTGAAAGAGCACAAGCGGTAAATAGACCTTGAAGGATTTAGATGTCGGTGTCAATGCAGAATCGTGACCTTGCCTTTGGTGGTTTGAAATCGATGATAAACTGATAATGGGAAGAATATTGTTGCCTTCAGTTTGGTTCAGGGTGCAAATCGCAAGGGAAGGCAAGAAAGACTACGATGTGCAAGTTGATGAACTGTGAATCAGATGATGCCTTCGGAACCTGGTTTATGGATGAATCGGAACAGTCTGCAATAAAACTGTGAACAGAAAAAGATGAATAAATTGGAACGATCGGAATCGCTTCCTTCGTATGCGAAGAAAATGGATGAAATCGGGACTAAGTGAAGCTGATGCGAAGAGAGAAAAAGACGATGATGAATCGGAATTGAAGAGATGATTTTGAAGGCTTCGAAGATGAAGATGAAATCGGATGTATGCTGCCTTCGGTTGCCGGATGCCTTCGCAGGTTTTCTATGAAATCGAAGAAGAAGAAGCAAAAGGTGAAGGCGACAATAAGAATGGGAACACGGGAGATGAAGACGACGAAGTCTTTGACTTCGTAGTCAACCTAAACGCAAAATCGGATCCAACACTTAAACCCAGTCGGACTCCAGCTCAACCCATTCGATCCCAGGCCAATACCCCTTCGGAACCCAGCTCACGAACTCAAATTTTATTGGGATGTACAAACTTGGGCTAAAATTGCAAAGAAATTATTTTTGGAATAACTCTTTCAACACAAATATTTTAATTCGGGTCTGATGACTTCGATTCGCAAAATTATTTTCGGACCTCGAATTGAAAAACGAAAAACAATATTTTTTTTGGTGAACGGTGATTGAAACAAAAGAAGAACAAGAACACAAGAAATTTTTGAACTCCGTGATATCTTTTCAATGCAACTTGCCGAATTTTATGGCATTGGTGAATACGCTCAAGTCGATGGGGAGTTCTTATTGAATTTTCCCGATTGAGCGCATTCTCATTGAAGGGTTTACTAGCAAACAATGAACAAATAATCTCTTATGGTTCACATGCAACCCTAGAAAGATCTATGTTTTCTTCTATGAAGATAATAAACTAAAATCCTAAGGCCAACAATTATTTCTAAAGATCAAATGAAGAATAACCAACCTTTTGATCTTGTTCTTGAAGCTAGCAGCAAAAGTATCCTGCCTCAAATGAAAGTCATACCCACAGCAATGGAGAAGACAGTTCAGCAGAGTATCTCTGGTTGAAGTTGGCATGAATAATGGGGAGCCAGAGGGTTCCTTTTATAGCCTCCTAGGGTTACACCTGAAACCCTAAGGAGCCTCCAAGTGGGCAAGCCTGTTGACCACTTGGACCAGATCCCTAAACCCTAATTAGGGTTTTCGCCAACCCTAGAGAAGCCTCCAAGGGTGGCGCCACTTTTGGCCCCTGGACTTCTCTTTGCCAGTTATTCAACTATTGAATAAATACAAACTAGTCCTCACACTTTTAATTAATTAATTTAATCACTAAATTAAATCCAATTAATTCTAGATTAAATCTTAATTAATTATTATAGTTTCTAATTAATATATTAACACTTAAATATATTAATAAACCATTTAATTAATTCTATTGATTTATTACACAATTAATAAATCAACCTTTAACTCTACTGAACTCTATCCTGACCTCCAGCTATGAGGGCAACCCAAATGGACTTTGCTTCAATTAACAAGATAAATATAAATTTAAAGTCATGGCTTAGACACCTAATCCAACAGTCTCCCACTTGGATAAGTCTATGACTTTAATTTATCTTCTGATTAATAAACAACCTGCAGCTTCCTAGAAACTGCTGCCGAACTCTGACCTAGTCAGTTCCGTCCAAAGATAAGTGATCATATGATCCTTCGTCCAACAAGATATTTCCAGACATGAGACATGGATTGAGATCAATCTCTGTCCGATACTCTGTTTCCCGATTTCCGATTCTGCTTATGACTTTCGGACTTCTAATTGAACACATCAATTTAGTCCCGGCTGGCCAGCACTTTAGTCAACTTCAAAATCATCGAGCGGCCTACAGATATCTGTTTCCCATCAGGGTCAAGGAACGAATAAGCTTTGACTCATATGGTTGTGTCTTTTACTTATCAAATCGTACACAACAATGCGTTTTATAACATCGAGTTACCGATGCGTTTCGCATCATCAATGCACAACTGACTCGTAAATTTCAACTCATATGTCTCCGCTTCAAGATCATACGATATTATCGTCTCAACATTGCTCGTGATGTAATCCATGAAGCAATCTATTGAGCGCGGGTTTATCCAATACTCAAATCTCTATTTCTAAGTACTCATGAACGTTGTAGCAGTCTTACTGCAATGTCTAACTCCTTAGACAATCTACAAACCAATTCACGACAGTCTTTGTTCATACTTACTCCCGAAAAGTATGAGCGACTGTGGACTTTTGAATAATCAAATTATTCGGGAAGTGAAACATGCAAAGACGAAACTTAAAATCTGACTGGTGGCTACTATTTCCTAATTACCAAGTCTCCACGAGGTAATCACCAAGTCGGATTTTACATAAACTATTATCGGTTTCTAGATTCCTTTTAAACTATTTAATTCGTGTTATGTATCTATGTCTACTTGACCTTTTACTCTTTCTATGTATTCAAATGTTATACACTTTATCCGATCGGATATCTTTCCGATGATATTTCAATTTTGGTCATACCGTCATTCTCACTAACAACTCCATTCTATGTACCTTGACTTTCCATGGTTCTCGGGATTTTTAGTCCACACGACTGCACACTAAGACTATTTCGAGGTGTTACGATGTGCCGGTGAGCCACACGCGCTCCATCGGAATGCCAACGAAATTCTCTAACCATTAAGTCCTTATTTGAAAACTCTTTTCAAATTGTTATCAACATTCACCTCAATCATTTTCCAATGATTTCTCACGTATGTACAACATTCATTAAGTATTCTCAGCCAGGTCATATCCTGAATCTAACTCACTATGCTCTAAGCATTAAGTCATCAAGACATGTTCATGACACTTCTGATCGATCCAAGAAACTTGTTGGATACGATCTAGTCATATTCCAAACCTATTTGGAATCTTAGGATTATGTGAGTACGTTGCACCTTTCATACCTCTCATGCCAAATCATCACACTTTGCAATGACAGGAAACTCCTTTCCTGAGCTATGCATCTTGAGTCTCATCAAGATCATCTTGGCAGAGTTTCGATCTATCTCATAGACGTTTGTAACCACCTGAGCATGTCGTATCTTTATTAAGTCTTTCATAGCGATCCGTCTCTTAACACCAAGTCATTACACTTTGTAATGAAAAGAGACGTTTCCTAGAAACAGTATGTAACACACATATTGAGATAGATAACAGCAACACTCCCACTGGCTTTGACACGGTTATGGACTATTCACAAAATCCAGAGCTTTTGGTATATTTTGAGAATCCAAACCTTTCTGACATCTTAATGGATATCTTTCAGCCCTTTCTCAAAATCCAATCCTTTGGCATATTTTGAGAATCTGAATATCCTTTCTTGCGAGATGCCCATGGGGTAATCCCGGGCCCACGTACCTTTATACTGGCATATTCTTTGTGAGTTCCTATTAGTGTGCCGGTGATCCACACGCACTCCACTAACGACTTACAATATGCAGTATCCTTTCGGATTTCATCTTCTATTGAGAGCGCTTCTTTCGAAGTCAGTTACATGACTCTGAGTATCGTCTCACTCAACCAGATGTTCTGAAGGTACGTTTCTGTCCATGCTGCTTTCTTTTGATGATTACTCCCACTGGTTTTAAGACCAGTTGTAAAATCAATCAAACTGTCACATAGACTGTATCTCGTCCTAAGGTTCTCTTAATTGGCAGCAACCGGGCTCACCAATGCTTCCAAGTAGTCGGATTGAAAATACGTACCAACTATAGTGTTTTACCACTATTCGGTATGTCACCCTGATCATAACTACTTATGGTGGTGATCAAAACTACTGGTCAAGAGAAGATTTTGTCAGTACAAAAACAGAAATCTGATTTCTGCTTCAAGCCTAGTGATGACTAAAAGGTTCTTTCACTTGGCTAATCCTGAACTCATTCAGGATTGTCCCAACTCCCACTGTTTCCTTAGAACATGAGTTCTTTCTAAAAGAGCTCTTCTTTTACAGGTACAGCGGGATAGCCAGTGAAACGACATTTCTGATTAGGTTCAGGCCATTCATGAGGTTCGGACGAACACTACAAGACCCTGGACCTTTAATGTACAAGTGGGACAATCCCAGCTTTACATTTCAGACAGTGTCTGCAAAACCTACTTAGTCAAAGATGTGGTTGGAATATGGTCTGACTGGTTTAGTATTCAATGTATCGGAAACTAATTTGCAATGTATCTCATACATTGAGGATCGAACTGTTTCGACCAACGCTCCATCATCTTCCCTAAGACACATTATAACTATAAGTGTTCTTGGAAGGAAATAAACTGTGAAACATTTTCCCAGTTTATGTTGTCACTCAGGTTCTGTGGGTCTTGTACTTCCTTTGAAGTCCTTGAACTGTTCAAAGATTCAATCCAATTGCTTATTCTGATAAGCGAGGTCATATTCGTCATACCGACTGACAAATATTGTGAAGTACAAACAATTGTGTTCTATTCGGAGATTCGAGCAATACACAGCAACTGATGTGTTCGTTGCTTCTAATCTCAATCTCTTTTACATCTCTATGTAAACTTATGACTTTGTTAATTCTGTTCAAGACTTGCAATCTTCAGTTGACTCTAAGTCAACTGATTCCAAAATCCTATCCTTTGGATCTTTGGGTGATTCATTTCTTGCCACATGTGCTTTACAAAGAACTTAATCATCATCTGACTCTAAGTCAAATGATTCCAAAGTCCTGTCCAACTGGATCTATTTTTCGAAAATTTAATTAATTCTTTAAGTGATTTAATTGGTCTTTTAATTAAAAAATTTAATTAAACTAATTAAATCTAATAAGGTAATCACAAAAATTAATCAAATTAATTTTCCTAACCCTTATCCCTAGGTCACGAAATCAGCATGCAAAGATAAGGGGTTCCAGTTATTTAATTATCCAATAATTACCATAAATAACAACCTACTTATAAAAGGCAAGCAAATCAAGGGGGGGGGGGACCAAGGGTGGCGGCTAGGGTTAGGAAACCCTAGCCAAAATCTCGAAATTAACATGCAAGGAATAAAGGTTCAAGTTATTCAGAAGATCTAGTTACCAAAAATAACAACCAAGTATTCTAGGCAGCATATAATTCGCAGATAAGGCAGGGGAGGCTAGGGTTTTGAAACCCTAGCCACCATGGACGAAAATTAGGCCTCCCAAGGGTTTATTTTCGAAAACCCTTTGATCAAACATGCAGTTTATATCAATTTCACAAGAAAACAGCCTAAGCTCTGATACCACTGAAAGGTTTACTAGCAAACAATGAACAAATAATCTCTTATGGTTCACATGCAACCCTAGAAAGATCTATGTTTTCTTCTATGAAGATAATAAACTAAAATCCTAAGGCCAATAATTATTTCTAAAGATCAAATGAAGAATAACCAACCTTTTGATCTTGTTCTTGAAGCTAGCAGCAAAAGTATCCTGCCTCAAATGAAAGTCATACCCACAGCAATGGAGAAGACAGTTCAGCAGAGTATCTCTGGTTGAAGTTGGCGTGAATAATGGGGAGCCAGAGGGTTCCTTTTATAGCCTCCTAGGGTTACACCTGAAACCCTAAGGAGCCTCCAAGTGGGCAAGCCTGTTGACCACTTGGACCAGATCCCTAAACCCTAATTAGGGTTTTCGCCAACCCTAGAGAAGCCTCCAAGGGTGGCGCCACTTTTGGCCCCTGGACTTCTCTTTGCCAGTTATTCAACTATTGAATAAATACAAACTAGTCCTCACACTTTTAATTAATTAATTTAATCACTAAATTAAATCCAATTAATTCTAGATTAAATCTTAATTAATTATTATAGTTTCTAATTAATATATTAACACTTAAATATATTAATAAACCATTTAATTAATTCTATTGATTTATTACACAATTAATAAATCAACCTTTAACTCTACTGAACTCTATCCTGACCTCCAGCTATGAGGGCAACCCAAATGGACTTTGCTTCAATTAACAAGATAAATATAAATATAAAGTCATGGCTTAGACACCTAATCCAACATATTTCACCTACAGTCTCAAACTAATGTGCTAGTTAACCACACATGCTCCTTTAATAGACCATAATGAAATGATATTCGTTTTCATGGATTAGCATATTTACATTTTCCTATTTATCTAAATGGGAATTTTGTTTGGATAATTGTTAAGTTAATACTTTTATCTTGACATCAACTTCTTTGGACCCTTTCTATAACTCCATTGGACCACACAAATGGCGGTGAGCGAAAAGGGCGCCCATTCAACGACCATTTTATAAGTCGTTTTCTTAAACCATCTTAGAGTGCCTATAATGGATGAGCCCAGTCTTGATCCAAGTTGATGTACTTAATTTAATCATACATATAATATAAAATATTATATAATGTATAAGGTATATTTTAAACTTTTAAAATTTACCAGTTATTTAATCATATTAATTCAAATTAACCTATGTGTTCAAATGATAATATTAAATCACCATTTAAAATTCTAATCATATGAGGACACACGTTAATAATTAATATCAAACAAGCAAATCACATATTTAGGATCAAAATTGAACTAACTAATTAATCCTAATTATCCTTATATAATTATGATAATAATTAATTACCAATTAAATATTCAAATCATGTGAGGACACATGATATTGATTAATATAATTCAATTATCCTAAAATAATTTAAACTATTTAAATTATCTATTTCCTAATTTAACAAAAAGAAAATAATTTTAAAAATTTAAATAATGCTAGAGGATACGTAAAACTTTTGGAGATAATTACAAATTTCTTTTAAAACATATAGAATTTTTGAAAAACACATATCAAGCAAGAAATAATGTAATGCAAATATCAACTAATCATATGCTCTGATACCATTAATAGGTTTTATATACCCTAGATACACCAAACATAGCAGTAGAAACACACAAAAATAATTTAAGGCCGGTAACAATTACTAAAACCTATAAGGATGCTAGTTAATTATAATCACAACTACAATAAGGACTAGGATTACCAACCTTTAGTAAAACTAGTTTGCTTGAAGAACCCTTGAGTATAGATCAAATCCCAAGCGAAGGAAGATAGTGTCCAAAAGAGAATACCTCTAATGGTTCACACCCAATAAGTCCAAATTATCAGTTAATTTAGGTGTTTAAAAAAGCCTGCTATAAAAACCTAGATAGTGATTATAGATTCTACTGAGATAGAAGAGAGAAATTACAAGTTCAAGGAGCTCTAGAATGGGACACATAATATGGTGCTAGGGGACCTCTATTTATACTTGAAGGTAGGACAGAAATAATGTAGGTTTGAATTGTAATACTTAAGAAAACAGTCCAATCTTACCAAGAATCAAATCCTCCTTGATTCTCCATCTTTTAGACGAAATCTTCTGGAAGGATCCTTCCAATATTTTGCCCCCCTTCCATGGGTCAAAATGTTCCTTGCTCAACTATTAAACAATTACAATTTAACCCCTGTATTTTTATTAATTGCCAAATTAATTCCAGTTAATTACAGATCAATTATAATTAATTTTAAATGAATTATAATTATTTGCAAGTTAGTTTCTAGTTAATTTATCATCACAAGACAAATTAATAAACTAATTATCCCTCTCTCTTAATTAACACTGTTATCATTTGGACTATTGAGGGCAACCCAAAAAGGACCTTGGTATTAATGGAAAGTCCTTACCAATTAGTTGCGACGTTGGACACTATTCTAACAATTTTGAATTAGAAAGTTCGTGAGGATTTATTACTGAGGCTTCCTTCTTTTCGTATAACAGGCTATCAGGCGAGTCTCCTCACCTTACTATGTATGATAATGCATGATTCTAAATATGTATAATTGCGTGGGTATATATATGTTATGGTAAGGCAAACCGGGGCAAGCCTAAAAGCCGGATGGATCGGGGTAAGCCCGAGAGTCCACGAATGAGTTGATTGCTGCGGATCGGGACAAGCCCGAGAGCCTGGTCGTTTGGGGCAAGCCCGAAAACTGTAATTAATATGATCTATGCGGCAAAACATATGGTAATCTGGGGAACTCACTAAGCGATGTGCTTACCATTTGTTTAAATGTTTTCAGGTACTCATGGTGATGTTGGGTATGGCACGACGTGACTACATGGCATTGGCATCTGTATTTTTGGACTTCTGCTGTTATTTCTTTTTATTGTGTTCGTGACTGGATTTATGAAACTTAAATGGATGTTTTATGAATGAATGGTTTTGAACTTAATATTACAATTATGTAATTAAAGAAAATTTTTGGCTTAAATTTTTTTGACATTACACATTTGATCGTATTTTTTACAAGGTCAGTGCTACAGACTCTCAGGAGTTTCATGAAGAATGTTAGTGACATCGTGAACTTCACCATTTCAAATAAAAAAGGTTGATTAAGTTTTTCACACTGACGCTGACATTTTCCCGTTCTGACTCTTTTATGAGGGGTCAATAGCTATTAGTTTACTTTGCAAAATAGTGATACCCTTAGAATCAGTATCGTAGTGTTTGTCTAATAGATATTGTGTTTTGAATTTTCATGTTTTAAACCAACTTTGTTTTAAAATCATGAACTAACTCTTCTACTGAGGGAAAACATGGTTCAGTTTTACTTTGCTGAAAGATCTCATATGTTGCTTGAAAGTTTTCTCCAATAATTTTTGGAGCTTGAAAATAATTTTGATCGCTTATTAAATTGGTTACCCTGTGATGTGAGTTAGTCCAATTGTTAATAATTCTTTGAATATTTTCAGAATCATTTTTAGCAGAATCATTTTATTTAGCTAAAGATTGATTTGATAGAATGAATCCATACCATCACAGACTCGAAGGAAAGCTTTGTGCCATTGAGAAACATGTTCTTGAGCCACCTCTAGAAAATGCTACAAGAGATGTGAAAGATGAATATGAGTATCGTCTTGATGAGTCTTATGAAGTCTGTTGCCTCATGCTATTGACAATGGACACTGAAATCCGAAGGGACATTGAATTTCTCGGTCCACATAACATAGTTAATCTGCTCGAGGGCATGTTCTAAAAGCGGGTTAGGCAAGAACAAAGCAAAATCATGACAATGGACCCTAAGATCCGAAGGGAGTTTTAATTAATTATTTTTAATATAGAAAATCTGATGTGACATTGAGGGTGGGAAGGTTAGGAAACATCCATTTCCACTAATGAAATATGGAAGTAAAAGAAGAGAGAAAAGCTGATGTGATGTATAGATTGAGAAGGATAGGAAAGATCCACTCCCCCACCCTTAGGGCAGGCGGAGTGATCCATAGGTGAGAATCGGGTTCAAGTGAGTTCACAGGCAGGGCCGCCGACACAGCTGACAACGGCGGGGTAGTGGCTCCGTCGGTCGAGGGTTGGAGAAAGATGTGTTGGTTGCGGGTTATGGAACCCGTGTGGTTTGAATATATATATATATATATATATATATATATATATATATATATATATATATATATATATATATATATATATATATATATATATATATATATATATATATATATATATATATATATATATATATATATATATATATAAGCGATCGGGTGAGGACACTTCTTAAAGTGAGGACTCGTGAGGACACCTTAAAAAAATTGAAAAAAATAAACAAAAAATATAAATAATAAAATAGATCATAGTACTATATTGGAGAAAAAAATTCAAAAAAAGACTTTTAGATCATTATTTTTTTTATAATGAAACAATGATCCACAAAATAAAATTTTTTGTGGATCATCACTGTTTTTCAATGATCCAAAATTTTTTTTCCAATTTTTTTTATGATGATATAGTACTATTCTCGATTTTATGATTTGTATTTTTTTAATATTTTTTTCAACTTTTTTAAGGTGTCCTTACCGAAAAAAGAGTCCTCACCGGAACGGGACCCTATATATATATATATATATATATATATATATATATATATATATATATATATATATATATATATATATATATATATATATATCTTATCATAATAAATAAGTAACTCAATGCCACATGTCATCACCATATTCATTTTGCCACATGTCATTTTCTCATAATTTTAAATTTCTTAAAAAAAACTAATTGGTTTGAAACGTTTCTAACTCATTAATGATCGGTTTAATTATCATTTAATTTCAAAATTAATTGTTATCATTCAATTTCAAAAGTAATTGTTTTTTAATATCATATTATTTTTTAATGTGTAAAATAATTTGGGAGACAATAAAGAGACAATTGACGTCATAATATTTTGAAGAACGATTCTAATCATAATAGTGAATTTGATTTTAGTATCGATGACATTCTCATAATCAATTATATTTATCAAAATACAAAGTCGTAATAGTAAAAATCAAAGGCAAAATGTCACGATACACAAACAAAATTCTTATGTAAAATTATTAATGTTTAGATATTCTTAATTAATAATTTTTTGTGTCATCCCGTGTAATACACGGGTTTTAAAACTAGTATATATATATATATATATATATATATATATATTGCATTGAGAATTACACATTCATGCACCTAAAATGACCGATAGATTTCTTTAATCGTGAGGTGTAAGCGAAAGGTTTGAATTCATATGTTTTTTATGTTTTTTTAACTATCGATGTCCAACACTACCGTTTTGATTTTTAATCCCTTAAAGGATGTTCTTTTTTTTTCAATTTCAAGAACAATGCCCCACCTTAGTATATTTTCATTCCTTTTTATTATGTAATTCAACATTTTATTTTGCAAATTTTATAAAAATAAATGTCAGTTGCAAAAATCATGAATATTTCACAGTGGATCTTTGCAAAGTATGATAAACTACTTTAGTCAATTTTACTAGCAAGGCATTTTACTTGCTTTTCTTTTTATTTTAGAAGAATAGAATACAAATTAACTAAAATTTTCTTGATAAGTTGTAAATTTGCAATGAGATCGGCAATGGTGGTCAGCGGTCGCTGGCTTCAACAGAGGCGTCGAAGTTGGGCAGATGCTGTAAACGACCGAAGATGGGACGACAGCGGAAGACAAAGTGTGAACAGTTTAATTTTTTTAGGTTACATTCTCCAAGAATGTTGTATAGGTTACATTCTCCAAGAACGTACAGGTTATATTCAAAGTGTGAGCAGTTGAATTTTTTTATTATAAGTCATTCTTTGAGAATAATCGTGTAATCACACATTGAATGGTCATGTATTAGAACTTCAATTGTTTGGAATGTGTATTTTTTGTTTTGGATTTTGGGATGTGCGACAATTACATGATAATAAATGTGAAATCGGTTTTGAGCAGTGTCAATTTTGTTGTGTGTCGAACCCCATTATCTGAGAATGGGTATTAAATTTTATTGGTTTGTGTTTTGGTATCATATTCTTTAAGAATGCATATGACGGCTTTGTACGTATTTGACATAAGCATGGTCATTTTACGAGAATGATACGTTTTTTTTCACAAGTAAGCCCATTCTCTCAGAATGGTTCAAGAATTTGATGTATTCTCAAAGAATTCGAAAGTACTGTAATTAACTTAAAAACCCACAAATTATTCTTTGAGAATTCGAAGGTACTGTAATTTTCAGTTTTTAATTTACAGTTTTTATTCACGTAATCCCACAAAATTAGGAGATAAATAGGATATTTTCTTTTTTAAATATTTATTAATAGACTAAAATACCATTTATAAGGGTTTAATTGCAAAATCTGATTAATTAATTGTTATAATTTTACAATTAGGCCCTTGAACTAACACCATTGATTATTTTAATCGGACGCTCTGCATTTGGTCCTACAATCACACAATAATTGTTAAATGAATTTAATCCTAGCCTTATATATATATATATATATATATATATATATATATATATATATATATATATATATATATATATATATATATATATATATATATATATATATATATATATATATTGCAAGTTAGGGATAAATCCTATTACACGGGTACGTAATATACTACAGCCTAGCTAGGTACATATGAGACTGCTCGGTCGTTATACCGTTGAACCTTCCCTTTCTCCAAGTAGATGCTGTACAGAGACTAGACTCGCACACGCAATCGGCAAACCCTGGCGCATAGCACACGCCCACCCCGTAAGGACGCCCTGCAGGCAACTGACTACTGGTTAAACCAGCAGCCCCGGGTACTCACAACACCGCCTAGCACAGAGGCCGCAAACTAGGCATTAATATCTTTAGCCTTTATTTGCGTGGAGTGAGGCTAGAACCCACAACCTCTCCTAGGAGAGGCAAGGGCCTTAGCCATTCCAACCAACGATGATGTGTGTGTATATATATATATATATATATATATATATATATATATATATATACATATATATATATATATATTCAGTTTTGGTTTTTCGGTCTCGGCTTTTCGGTTTGGTTTTTTCAATGTTATTGTCTAATTTGGATAGTTTATGTATTCAAGTTTTAATTATCATATTTTGGTTATA
This sequence comes from Cichorium intybus, assembly GCA_023525715.1. NCBI lineage: Eukaryota > Viridiplantae > Streptophyta > Magnoliopsida > Asterales > Asteraceae > Cichorium > Cichorium intybus. Next base: position 124,165,522 of record CM042013.1, on the reverse strand, counting down.
ATTTCCCTTAAGTAGGATTTTTTTTTGTAATAGTAATTTTTTAATTAAATGTTATTTGCCTTTTTTATTTTATTTATTACTTATTATTATTTAAAATATTAAATTAAATCTTATATTTTTATTTATTTAAATATTTTTAATATAGAAAATCTGATTTTACATTGAGGGTTTGGAGGGTTGTGAAACATCTATTTCTATTAGTGAAAGATGGTGAAAAATAGAAATAAAAGAAAAAGAAAAATTAATATGAGATATGTGTTGAGAGAGTTCCAAGGAAACCACTCCCCCACCTTACCATCCCGAGTCCACCTCTATTTTTGTACTCTATTTGTAAAGTAAAAAATGGTGTAAAAAGTTGATCATCTCCAACCCACCTCTATTTTTCACACTATTTTTACTTTAGAATGTATATTCCTAGCATATTCTTTTTTCTTCATTTACAAAAATTGTCAAAATATCCCCTTCTATTTATTAACTTCTAACATATAATTACTATATCTTTTTAGCGTAATAATATTCTAAATTATGTTATCAAAACCTTAATAACAAAATAATTTATTCATATATAATTAATTTGAAGAAATTATGATTTTATTAATACAAAATTTATCAAAAAAATAAAAGTACATTTATAATACACTCTTTAATAAATATTATACATGCATTTATAAAAATATTACACATACATTTGAAAAGTTAAAACATATTTATGCGGTCGAATAAATTTCTCATAAATGGTCGACTAACGCATCCCGAAGATTGAAGTTGGCTTCTTCATTTTTAATACATTTATATCGAACAAGAAATTGTTGGAATCGACCATATTCATCTATCGTCATGTCAACCTCTCTACCGACGACACTTCTCTCGCTACTTCAATTGATGCATCAAAATCACGTTCCTCCTCAATTATCATGTTATGTAAAATAATGCATGTAGTCATTATGTCATGTATTGTGTTTTAATTTTTTAAAATAAACGTAATTTTTTATGTGAATTCGATATATAAATATTCAATTTTGATATTTATAATTAATTAATATCATTTAATATATAATATGATTGTAAATATTTGTTATTATATTTAAATAAACTAGAAGTGTATAAAAATAAAAACTAGAGGACTAAAAATGACAAGTGAAATATTAACTCTATATTTGGTGTAAATGAATAGTATTACTCTATATTTGAATTAATACTATTCAAATATTCAAATATAGAGTTGGTTATAAAATGTGGTTGGAGCAAAATAGAGTAAAAAACAGAATAACTCTATTTTTAGAGTAGGATTGAAGATGCCCTTAGAAGGATTTCAAGAGCATGATATTTCTTATTAAATCTATATCTATCTATCTATCTATCTATCTATCTATCTATCTATCTATCTATACTTATAATAGAGGCCATCAAAATCATGTGGTTAGAGATAAGTTGATATCTCAAACCATATTGATTTGAAACCTACAAACTTTTCATATCCCCAAAATTAATGACAATTATTAATTTTATTTCATTCACTATAAATTCCTTCAAAACCTTATTTTATAGTTTATAAACATATGTTTATTCAAGTTTCAAGAGCTCTCATAATCCAATGTCATTTGATCCTAAAGTTTTCAAAGATTCCTTACGGGTTCCATGTCAATACAAACGTAAGTATTCAGTTAACTAAATATAATATTTGTTTTTAGTCATTTTGGTTCAAATCCAAAGTTCACATAGTACTCCCAATATTCTTCTTATTTTAGGGTTAACTTAATCAATTTTTACTCTCAATATTCTCTTGGTAACAATACACATTTTATTATCGCTTTTTAGTTTTTTAAATGTTAAGCTAATTCATGTTAAGACATTTTCTTATGTTTTAATTAAACTATCCATATATAATACAAAACTACTATTGGATGTTTCATTGATGTTGGTTAAATTAACATGTTAATAACATTATAATTATATTAAATATATGATTATGATATTGTGTTTGAGTTCTGTGATGAAAATTTTATAATTGATACATGATATATATTGTGATAAGATATTTATAACTAAACCTATGTATTTATATTAGATCTGATGTTTTCAGATTCCTATATAATATGCTAATATTTTTTACCAAATATTTTTATTCCTGCGCAACGCGCGGGGATACGCCTAGTAACTCTTATAATAGAGGTCATCTAAATGAATATGGTTCAAGATAAGTCTCATTCTTACACGATATTTATTTGAAACCTCCACCTATTCATCTTTCAACTAATTATTAAAAACCACTCAAAAGTCTTTTAACTTATATATTATAATTACTAAGTATTTAAACTAATAATGATATAATTTATGAGTTTCAAATGAATTGTAGTTTAATAGTCATTTTTTTACTATAAAAGAGGACAATCATTTGAGTAACACAAAAATACAAATCACATACAAAGAGAGAAAAAACATATAGAAAGAAGAATGTCAAGGTTTAAAGATAATTGTGTTGACCTGAGTTTTTTGTTTGATATATTTCGAGTCGTATTACGATGATCATACAACCATTATCAACGAAGAAAATGTGTGTGTATGAAACATATTTCGCAATGAAGTTATAATATTTTACTATGTTTTATGCTTATTTTGTAACTCAAACTTAAGCTTATGTAATTAGTTGATGCTTTGGATTCTTATTTGAGATTTTTGTTATTCTTATTTCATCAATTAGAATAATATACATCTTCGTGTAATACAAACTTGTGATATTTTATTATCATGTGTTATGTTTGTGATTTATCAAATAAAATCTTATTTTTATATTTGGGTGTTTACTATTTTGAAAGAACTTTATATATAATTTGTTAAATAGATATTATATTTTCGAATTTATATTTAAACGGACATTCAAGAAAATTATCAATAAAACACACGAATACTTGAAGAGATTATTGAAAAAATAAAGCAAGTAGATCAATAAATAATTGTTCTTGCATTTCTAAAAATATAATTATTAATTTAATTTGATCGAAATGAATGATTTTACAAAATACTTGGTAAGTCATACATTTAATCAATACTTAAAGTTGATTAAATTGAATAATTTTTACAAAATACTTAGTTCATCATATATTATAATTATCTTCTAAGAAATAAAGTTTGCTAATATATATAAGTATATTTTATAATTACCTACATATTATAATTATTAATAGATGTATTTTTACTTCAATCATATTTATTTAAAACTCTTATGACTTTTCATGTTCTTTTTAATAATAATGTTAACGTTAGTTTATAATCAACATATTACGATAAATTATATATTATAATGATATTATCACTTGAATCATGGTGATTCATTTCAAATGAATATTAGTTTTTAATTGTTTAAAATAGATGATGAAACATGATTTTAATTTTATTGTATATGTAATTTTTAGAATTAAATGTACGTAAAAATACGCTTTTCGTATGCTTATTAAATCAATACAAACATTATCATTAGTTTTTAATCGTAAATATTATGACAAAGTTAGATATTATAATGATATTATCACATTAATTAAGGTAGTTTATTTTAGTTAAACGTTTGTATTTAATTGTTTAAGTGTTGACAGTAAAAATATGTTAGTTCGTTACCAGTAAGTCTCAAAAAAATTCCACAATATAGATTCCAGCTATACTATGATTTCTTTTTTATTTTAACCATTATCCTGAAATTTCTTATTGTTTATTTATTATGATATTATTTAACTAATTATTTCTTTATTTTTTGATTTTTTTAGAACGGATGTCTTGATATAAGATAATTCATTAATGATACATCAACTTTTTGTTTATTATATACAATTGTTAGTACATTGTAGATAACACTGACTAGATATTCTTTAACAAAACATATGTATTGTTATTCTAACTACATAATTTTGTTCCTGCGCAACGCACGGGGATTCGCCTAGTATCTCTTATAATAGAGGCTATTCAAATGAATCTGAATCAAGATATCTCATATACTTGCACCACATTAATTTGAAACTCCTACACCCTTTCATGTTCCTAACAACAATAAAATTTACTAATGGCTTTTCGTTTTCCATTTATTTATAAATGTCATAGCTACATTAGTAGTATATATATGTAAGAGTTTCTCACCAAAAACATTCATGTGTTTGAAGGGTTTGTAATTCAAATATGAAGAGTTAGAGAAATGGTTTGCATCACATCAATGGCTATACAATGAGAAGTTTTCTTGAAGGAATAGTGTTTTAGATGAAAGGTAAAAAAGAAAATTTTCTCAAAGAATGTATGAACCAAACTATGAGTTATTATTATTATTTTTACTGCAAATGTTATAGTAGATGTTTTAGTGTTTCTATGTTATTAAAAGTTATAGTATTTATGTTTTACAATATTTGTTATTCATTCTCTCTCTCTTTGTCTATCACTATATATATATATATATATATATATATATATATATATATATATATATATATATGTATATATATATATATATATATATATATATATATATATATATATATATATATATATATATATATATATATATATATATATGGGCTAATAATATAAAAACCACTGTACTTTGGTCAAAATCTGGTTTAAGCACTATATTTTTTTTGTTCTAAAAAAATCACTCATACTTTCAAAAAAATTCGTAAAAACCACTCATATTTTCAAAAAGATACATTGCGACCACTATAACAAATAAAAGTCAAGATTTTATGTCGCCAACTCGGAACACTTCTTACCCCCGTCGCATTCAAAAATTAGTGGATTCACTTGGACACCCTATGCATTCACAACGTGGCCGAAAAGTTGTACTTACGAAGACCAAAATCACTTGTAGAAAACTTTATGTATCATTTCACTGCAATGAAGTTCCAATATTTGCTACAAATGTTGATATGAAACTTTTCACATAATATTTCGATGAAAATAATCGTTAAAAGTTATAAAATAAAATGAACAGTGGTCAATTTGGAATTTTTTGAAAGTATGGGTGGTTTTTATGGAACAAAAAAAAATATAATGGTTAAACCAGAATTTTAAGCAAACTACAATGGTTTTTATGTTATTAACCCTATATATATATATATATATATATATATATATATATATATATATATATATATATATATATATATATATATATATATATATATATATATATAGAGTTAACAAAAAAGTCTATTGATGTTATGAGTTTTTTGGATTCGATGTCATAATTCAATATATTTTTCTTAATAATAAGTTTAAAAGAGAATTTTCACCACTATCATCATCTTTTATTGTTTATAATAATTCATAGTCTTATACAATTCATTTTATATAAATAGTACATACAAAATATTAAACGCTTAAAATTAAATTTTTGGTTGAGGGTTTTGACATAGTTTTTGATTGAGAGATTAGATGATAATATCATTTATCTAATTGACTTAACACAATTAAACTATTTCAATCATATTTATTTAACTCTCATAAGTATCAATAAGTACCATAAGTAAAAAACAGTTTGAGCTACACATTGTATTTGTATGTGGTTTTAATAGAAAATTTGTTTAATAGATATTCATGTACTGGCACATTAGTTTGAAATTTAAAAAAAAAATGAAAATACATTCGAATAAAATCAATAGAAAAAATGTAGGTATGAGTTATAAGATAAATTGCCTAAAACAACGATTTTAGTGATAAATAAGTCATTTGACTATTAACAATGTTGTGTTAATAGCAAATCAAATCTTCTGTTTATTTTTAGGCATAAAACAAGTGTTTTATATAATATATTAACACACAAGAAATATTAGACATTTACAATTAAGCTTTTAATAGTGGATTTGGATGGTTTTGGCATGATTTTTATCTAGATATTAGATTATCATACTAATCATTTAATTGATTAAAACAAATTTAATTATTTTAATCATATTTAGTTAAGACTCATAAATATCATTTAAGTAACATAATTAATAAAGCTTTTGAGTTGCAATGATTTAATGTTAAATAACTCTTAGTTGAAATTTGAAGAGTTGTAATATTAAAACAAAACATGAGTGTAATAACACATTAGTATTTATATATGGTTTTATTAAAATTTTGATTAAATACAAATTTGAGTTTTGACACATTAGTATTATGCTTTGAAAAAAAATGGAAAAACATTAACTTAAAATGCAAAAGAAAAAAACATGTTAATGCTTTGTGAAATAAATATTTTAACCATTGGTTTTAGTTTTTAATGTGTCATTTAATTATTGATATAGTCCAATTAATAGCAAAATCAAAACTTTTATTTATGTTTGGATTAAAACGTAATGTTTTTCTTTATTAACTCATAATCTTACGATTTATTTTTATATAAATAATACACAAAAATATTAGATGCTTATTGTTAAATTTTTAACAGTGGGTTTGGGGATTTTTGATCTAAATATTAGACGATCATATTATTTATTTAGGTGATTAAAGAAAAATTTAATAATTTTAATCATATTTAATTAAGACTCATAATTATCAATTAAGTATCATAAGTAGGAAAACCTTTTGAGTTGTAATGATTTAATGTTAAATAATCCTTAGCTTTCTTATTCATCTATAATATCATCATAATAATATATTATAAATAAAAAACATAGATTTTATTAAATATCATCAACTTCAATCATTATAACAATTATAATTTTACACTTCAAATTTTATTTTTTTTTATCTTGTAGTTCAAGTTAATAATAATTATTTACATAAATTTGTTGATATTGTATGTAAAAATTGTTATTTCATAGTTAAAAGCAATGACATTGACAATTCTAACAAAATATGTTTGTTTTGATTTTAACTAAACTTTATTTCAAAACAACGTGCAGGGATTCGCCTAATGTTAAAGATGATAGTACGTATAAGAACGATTCTCCTCGTTGAAAGATACAAACAAGTTAGAAATAAAATTTTGCTTTGGACACCAAGAGTTACAATTAAAAAAAAAAAGTAAAACTATAAAATACTTTCTATTAATTACATTTACACGTTTAGCTTGCTAAATTATTGTTGCAGTTAATCAATTTGATAAATACTTATATTTGAACTTTGTCAAAACAAGACATTTGTTTATCGTTACAAGAATTTGTGGGAATGGTTAATGAACAAACAAAGATATAATGTCAAATTAAAAATATAATGTACTATTAGATACACACTTGTTTATATTTTTTGTATTTAAGAATGAAAATATTATTGTAAAAGGAAATGGAGAATACGAACAAGTCTTGATAGTTTAATTAATGTGGCGGGTTTGGTATAATTCGTGGTCGGCCACCTTGACTAATGTTTAGCCTCTTAGTTTTCAACTTTTCATCCCTCTATTATGATGTCACATGCAAATCTACATGATTATTATTTTCTTAAAAATAATACATCTTTTTATATCATCTCATTTTTAATACATAATCAAAAGTTATATGATTATATGATTATTTTGTTTGCGACAACCGGTTAATTGCTGAACGATTCAACTGAAGTTTAAGACAACAATAACAATAGCATGGTTTAGTCTCGTGAGAACAGGGTTATAAGGAGATAAAGGGCCCGAAAATTTATTTTGTCTTGGTTTCGTCGTTAATCTGTTGCTATTTCATCACTAATATATTGTTATCTATCTCTATTCTCTCGCTAATTAGCACAACTTTTATGTTTTTAATCCGTCAAATATAATTTGTAATGGTTTATTAAATGTCAAATATTATCATAGTATAAATGAATTTTGTTTAAACATAAAAAACTATATTTAGGTGCCAATTTTTTGCTTTTCGCATAGGGCCTCCAAAATCAACGGGCAGACCCTGCATCCATATATGGTATCCGACGTAATAATACGTGCTTACACGAGGTGGTCATCTCCTACAAATGGGTGATCTCCCACAAATGAAACGTCTACCCACTATGTAGAAATAGTCAATGGTGTGTGACAAATAAAGATGAACATAAGTGGTAAGATGTATACTTAAAAGAATACATAAATAATGAAAGTAGATACTCACAATAAAGATTCGACAAGAGTAAGTTGGAAACAGCTAAACAACAAGTACTAACTATTTGAAAGGAAGCTATAACCTATACTGCTCGTATGCTGCCCCCATTTCTAGTTTATAAGCCTCTACGACCTCCTAAGCAAGGTTATGTCATTAGTAAGATCCTCCTCACACTATAACTAGTGACAGTCTCCATCCTCTTAAATACAATAGTCATTCATCTTTGAAGGACGTATCTAAACCACTCCAATCTCCTTTTCCTCAATTTTCTTTGTAATCGATGACACTACTAGCGAATTTCTAATTGTCCTGTTCTAGATTATGTCCAATAAGGTTCTAACAAAATACCATCTCAACGTCCTCATTTCCATGACCTTCATCTTCTTCCCAAACTCCTTAATTGGCCAACAAACAGATCCATAAAATAGAGTTGACCTTACAACCACCAAATAGAACTTTTCCTTTAGTTTCAACATCTGTTACACAAAACTCATGTGGTTTCCCTCTATGTAATCTATCTTGAATTTATATTGTGAGTAACGTAATTCTCAATACCCCCTTCTTAGACCCTCGGTACTTGAAACTACAGTTTGGATGTAGAGCATGATCATAGATACAAAGTTATATTCCTTCTCCATTCACTTCTTGTTGAAATCTCATCTCTCTCTCACACACACACACCCCTATATATATATATATATATATATATATATATATATATATATATATATATATATATATATAGAATAAAATGAGAACACTAAAAATGTTGAAAACGCTAGAACAGATCTCAACCATTTAAATTCTCAGATGAAGGGCTGATATGATTATGCCATTTATGTAAATATGTAAAAGTGAAGAAGTTTAAAAGCAAATAATAAATTGCTGAAAAGGTTATATTGGGTATTTTACAAATCTATTCCATTAAGTATCCCTTAATTTACGTTTTTCAATTTAGGAAGTTATCATCTAAAATCAATTTTCCCTTATTCATCTCTTTCTTTCTTTATCTCTACCCCATTCTCGGAAAACCTAGCCAATCACCACCATGAAAGGAGGCGGCAAAATTCTTCCATCACGAAGAAGGGGATTTGAGTGATGATAATGATGAACTTGGCAGTGAATGCGACGGTGACACTGATCTCTTTGATGATCCTTTGGCGGAGGTAGATTCGGTCAACATTCTTCCATCACGAACAAGAAGTCGTGTGCTTCGTCCTAAAGTTTGTATTTCCAATTCCAACGATAAACCCCCAAGAACACCGATGCTTAACATTTTGAGGTTAGTTAGCTGCTTCAAAATTATGTGGAATATAATGTAAAGTTATAAAGTTATAAACTCACCTGATTTCGCAGTTGTGTTATATATGATTCTTTTGCTAAGTTTTCTCGTGTAAAATACTCATTCCTATCAAATGTTTTTGTCAATATTGTAATTAAAATATCATAAGTGAGGAATTGAGTCGGGAACTTACTAGAAACCTGCAGGGTTTCATTATGGAGTTCATCTCTTAACTGTTTTTCGAAGAAATTAAAATGTAAAGAATGAATATAAATGGAAGATGAAGTTATAATTATAACATGTGGTTTCATTACAAGCATAATAAGTGTTTCAACATATTACATTATTTGGAGTTTTGATGAGATCGATTGAAAGCAAGAACTATTGATATGCGTCCTTGTCAGATAAAAGCTTCCGTAACTCATCAACGAAATAACATGGCGGAAACATCAAACATCCTTAACAAGGAATCATGGAAGAACCGAAGAAGTACATGACATCCAGAAGAGTATTGTGTGACAAGAAAAGGTCTGGATAAAATGTTACCTTTTGTCTTTTTGATAAACGATTATGGCAGCAGCTTCTGCAGGAGAAACATGAGATAACGAGTGAGATTGATCTGTAGGTCTTTGGTTGGAATTGCTGCTATTAGGCGTGCAAGGCCGAGAAGAACTTGATGAGCTCACTACAGAAGGAGGATACCAAGGAGGATACCATGAATTTGAAGACAATTCTGAGGTTAGTTAGCCGCATCTAAATTTTGCAATCATTTAGAGCGCGTCAATTAGAATTCTAAATGTGAATATCTCGTTTCTTTGAAAACTGCATTCCTATTGTTGATAAACACATTAGTGCGAATCAACTTATTATAATACTGTCTATATGTTGAATCGGATGCAATTCCCAACTGGGCTGATAATATTTTCACCGCCTAATCTATAAACTTGTATTCGATTGTTGATTATGGATTTTCGGGGTACACATTTTTGCAATAGACAAAACAAGATTTACATGTGGTCGCCTATCTGTTTATTGTCATTTATCTAGATACTTTTAATAAGGTTTTTGTGTTTAATCCTTTGAAAATTAATTTTCCAAAATCCGTTCTTTATTGTCATTGGTGTCTATACGAGTCTTTAAATTATTGTTGGGAGGGTTTTTACCTAATGACAAGTTTCTTTTATTAAGGTTAATCATTGATGATCGACTTAATCATCAATGATTAATATTACAGTATATGTATGTTTGTTTTATTAAGGTTAATCATTGATGATTAACACATATAAATTCAATGTTACAGTAAAAACTCAATGTTTGTCTAAGCATTAATCATCGATGATTAATATTAGAGTAAAAACTTAAACAGAACGTGCTTAATCATCGATGGTTAATATTACAGTAAAAACTTAAACAGAACGTGCTTAATCATCAATGATATAAACTCCATTTTTGTCTAAGTATTAATCATCGATGATTAATATTACAGTAAAAACTTAAACATATCGTGCTTATACAATGCTAATCATCAATGATTAATATTACAATAAGAACTTAAACAATTATTGGTACTTCAATTACAATGCTAATCATCGATGATAAATATTACAGTAAAAACATAAACAGAACGTGTTTGTTACAATGTTAATCATCGATGATTAACACATATAAACTCAATGTTTTTGAAACAAAAATAATTTGTGATACTAAGATGTTTAGCATTGTAATGTTAATCATCGTTTTGTTTAAGTTTTTATTGTAATATTAATCATTGTTTGCTTAGTATTGATCATATATGATTAAAGGTGATTATATGTATAATCATAAATGAATAGAACATTTTATATAATATGATTTTGTGTGTTATTCGTTTATGATGACAATTATTGATATTTATTTTGTATTTCACTTTGTACAGAGAAATTCAAGATCATTTTGGAAAGCATTATTAGAGTGCTAATGTAACACCCAATTTCTCATACAAAGTGCACCCAAATTTTTTTCAAATATTTATACATCAAATATGGGTATACTTGTACTCAAACCACAGAAACAAGATGCTATCATAAATAAATTACATAAAAAGTCCTGAAGTTACATACCAGGCATTACAAATAATCTAATTCAACTAAGTGACATGCTCTAAACTTGTCCATCATTCTTTATCACATGCCTTCCCCTATCACAACTACAGATACCTGCAAAACAACATAACACTCAAGTGTAAGCTTATAAAAGCTTAGTGAGTAATCTTAATCACACTCCACAATTTTCTCTCAATAAAAATCCTCATCATTCTCTTTTGCTAATCTCATTAGCAAATCCATCTTCTCTTAACTCGGAAACCTGCAAACATATTTGCTTTACAAACACCAGCTAATTGTTAGTAACATCAACTCAAGACTTCTTGGGTCTGGCTGGTTATTATCGCCGTTTCATCCAAGACTTCTCAAAGGTTGCGGTACCTTTGACTCGGCTAACTAAGAAAAACGCTGCTTTTCGGTGGGGTGAGGAGCAGCAGCAGGCTTTCGAGACTTTGCGGCAGAAATTGTGTGAAGCTCCGGTTTTGACGTTGCCTGAAGGCATGGAGGACATGGTAGTTTATTGCGATGCATCTATCACGGGATTAGGGGCAGTCTTGATGCAACGAGGCAGGGTGATTGCTTACGCCTCGCGACAGTTGAAGCCCCGTGAAGCTAACTACCCTACTCATGATTTGGAATTGGGAGCGGTGGTCTTTGCTCTCAAGATTTGGAGACACTATTTGTATGGAGTGAAGTGCACCATCTTCACGGACCACAAGAGTTTGAGGTACCTGATGGATCAGGCAAACCTCAATATGAGACAGAGAAGATGGTTGGATGTATTAAAAGACTATGATTGTGAGATACACTACCACCCTGGAAAGGCCAATATGGTAGCGGATGCGTTAAGTCGTAAGGCTTCGGGTGCACCCCTTCGGGGCGTTTGTCTAAGGATGACAATTGTGACACTGCTGCTTGAGCTGATTAGGAAAGCCCAGGTGGAAGCAAGCAAGAGCGAGAATCAGAAAAGTGAGAGGATTGTGGGTCAGTTGGCAGCTATGGTCAAAGATAGTAGGGATTTGTTAACTTGCCATGAGAGAATTTGGGTACCGAAGCTGGGCGGGGTTCGTCAATCCCTATTGGAGGAGGCACATAAATCCAGGTTCTCTATCCACCCTGGAGCAACTAAAATGTATAAGGATCTGCACGAATATTATTGGTGGCCAGGCATGAAGAGGGAAGTAGCTTGGTTTGTCGAAAGATGCATGACCTGTCGTAAGGTCAAGGCCGAGCACCAACGGCCTCATGGTAAGTTGCAGCCTCTTGAGATCCCAGAATGGAAATGGGAGCATATCACAATGGATTTCATCACGAAGTTGCCAAGAACCCCTCGACATATGGACACTATTTGGGTTATCGTGGATAGGTTGACTAAAATTGCTCATTTCCTCCCCATCCAAGAGACTTACTCTGCAAAGGAATTGGCTAAGGTCTACGTAGGTGAGATTATCTCTCGGCATGGTATACCGGTCTCGATGATATCCTACCGGGATGTCCGATTTACGTCTAGGTTTTGGAAGAAGTTTCATGAGGAATTAGGCACTCGCCTTCATTTCAGTACAACATATCACCCTCAGACGGATGGGCAGAGTGAAAGGACGATTCAAACGTTGGAGGATATGCTTAGGGCATGTGTCATCGATTTTGGCGGAAGTTGGGATTCCCATCTCCCTTTAGCTGAGTTTTCTTACAATAACAGTTATCACGCGAGCATTGGCAGGGCTCCCTTTGAAATGTTGTATGGAAGAAAATGTCGGACACCTATTTGCTGGGGCGAGGTTGGCCAGCAGGTATTGGGTAGTACAGAGGTGGTGCTCAAGACAACTGAGTTAATTCAGAAGGTTTGGGAGAGATTGTTAACCGCTCAAAGTCGACAGAAAAGTTATGCGGATAGGCGACGATCCGATCTCGAGTTTCAAGTTGGGGATTATGTTCTTCTAAAGGTGTCACCTTGGAAGGGAGTTATTCGTTTTAGGAAGCGAGGAAAGCTTGGCCCTAGGTACATTGGACCATATCGAGTTGTCGCCCGTGTAGGTAAGGTAGCTTACCGGTTGGAGCTGCCCGAGCAGCTTAGTCAGATTCACGACACGTTCCACGTTTCGCAGCTCAGAAAATGCGTTACTGAGGAATCCACAATAATACCTTTGGAGGATATTCAATTAGATGAACGCCTAAATTATGTGGAGCGACCAATTGCCATCATTGAAAGGAAGATAAAGACTTTACGAAATAAAACAATAGGATTAGTTAAGGTTCAGTGGCAGCATCGAAAAGGGTCCGAATGGACTTGGGAACCGGAGGAGGAAATGCGGAGGCATTATCCAGAATTATTTACCGGCACGGATTTCGGGGAGGAAATCCAGTTAAGTGGGGGAGAATTGTAAGACCCGTTCCGCCGAGTCGCGGCCCGAAGGAATCCGCGGCGCGGCTTTAGGAAGAATCTAGAATCGTGAAGGATTTGTACGTGCGGCACGGTTCTAAAGATTCCGCGACGCGGTGCCCCTCTAAAGTGAAAAACCCTAATTTGGATTTAAACGCCTATATAAAGGGACCCAGCCCTAGGGTTCGTGTTTTTGGGAGTTTTCTGGAGCAGAGGCGTCTGGGTTCAGCAGAGACTCTTTGGTTCCAAGGCTTTGGAGGTTTGAAGGAAGAAATACAACGTGGGGAAAGGCTGTAGTCGATCGGGTGCATTTCTCCGTTTTCCAGAAGCAAGGTAAGAGGATATACCTTCTGCTATTTCAGTTTATCCCGTTTTTATGGTGTTATCCCTTAAGTAGTAGTCTTAGGTGACTTTTAACCCTTAGGGTTAGACTGAGGACATGAATAGACTTGCATGTCCCTAAGGAAGTGATCTTAGGGTAGTTTCTGATCTCAGGAAGGGTTTGGAGTGAAACCCCAGCCGATTGATGTACTGTTAATCGCTAAAAAAACATTTTGGAATGTTACGAGCCGCGACACGGATTGGGTATGTCAGCGGCGCGGACTCGGCTGAAACCCCGTATTTACTCGATGATAGCCGCGGCGCGTAGGATGAGGAGCCACGCCACGGCGAGCGACTGTTTGACCAGGAACTTAGTTTTGACCACGGTTTGATGACAAATATTGAGTCTAACCTTTAGGCAGGTCTGTAAGAGCCTAGTCAGTAATTGATATGTTGTATGTGTGTGGGATTTAGGTGTGTGGACGAGCTAAGTGGGATATTAGAGAATATCTACACGGTTTCGAACCAGGTGAGTATCCTCACCTTACTATATGATGTTGCATGTTAGGCATCTTGTGTGTTATTTACAGTTATATGAATTGCTCTATATCTGTGGTTAATTGTTGTTGGGCTCAGTACTGATGCGTGTCCCCTCGTAGCTGTTGTATGGCGAGTTGGACTATTGCCTTGTCCCATAGCTGTTGTATGATGGGCTGGGCCATAACCGGGAACCCATAGCTGTTGTATGATGGGTAGAACCTTCCCGTGTCCATGGCTGTCGTATGATGGACGCCCGTAGCTGTTGTATGGCAGGTGGGGTCGGGTCGTTCTCGAGGACGGGTTGTTTAATGTATGGGCATGTATGGTAATTTGTGGACTCACTAAACTTTAAGCTTACACGTTGTTTTTATAATATTTCAGGTAATTCAATTGACAAAGGGAAGGGCAAGGCTTGACGGCAGCGCGTCGCATTCCAGAGATTGATATCAATGAACTATAATAGTATTTTCAAATGTTTCCGCTGTTAATTTAAGTATCATGTTGAACAGTTTTATGTTTTGGAATAAATGTTTTATTGGAATCTTGGTAATAAATTATTTTTTTAAAATTTTTGAAATGGGGGCGTTACAAATTGGTATCAGAGCCTTGGTTTGAGGGATTTGGATGAACTGTATTGAGAATCCAAAATCAAACTTAGGATTGAGCGATTTTGTTAAGAAAATGTTTTTGGAAGGTTAAATTAAAGTAAAAGAAGATGCGATGCGAACCGTCAGCCGAGCCCAAGTAAGTTTTGTGATTCCCAAATACCCATGCCAAGTTTGTGTTATGTGATAAACTTTATTGTGCTAGGATGTAAAGTTGCCTGGATAATATACTCTGTAGACTGTTTTGTGCCATATGTGCTGCTTGGAATTTTATGCTACTGTCGTTAGGTTGCTTAGTGAATGCTGGTAGGTTATATGCAATTAGGGTAAGATAGCCTGAGAATTTTTGGTCTGGCCTTACTAGCTGTTCCTTGTTTGGTTGTGACTCTAGGGTAGGATCAGTTATTCAAACGTCTATCTTATTCTCGATTGTATACGGCTGTGCATCCGTGATGCGACTCGACGACATTAGCAGTAGTTCTCTTAGGCACGTGTGAGATGGAGAGTTAGATCAAAAGATTAGGCACCACGGTGCCTGACCGCAGGAGTCATAGAAAATGGTTTAGTATGAGTGTGACATTTTAGGAGGATGATTGACGAACTTGGAACAAGAGCGAATAGGTGTGGAAGGTAGTACCAGGCCAGTATTACCGAAAGCACAGGATTCACGCTTGAGTCAAGAGTAGTCAACCGAATCCTAGAAAGTCAAGTAGTTGGGTAGATAAGAGTAACCCAAGTATTGATATTAGAACTGTTGCGTATTTCAGAATGGCAGTCACTCGAAGTAACGGTGGACCAGATGCGGGTGCCTCGAGTAGGGGAGGACCGACTGATGAAAATCTCTGTAACCTGATAGCGGAGGAGGTTTCGCGAGAAGTGTTGGCTGCGATACCTTAGTTCTTTGGTACGATTAAGGCTGAGCTATGGGCAATGCTCGAGGAACGACTGGCTACTCAGGGCACTGTTGGATTAGGTGTCTAAGCCATGACTTTACAACTATATTTATCTTGTTAATTGAAGCAAAGTCCATTTGGGTTGCCCTCATAGCTGGAGGTCAGGATAGAGTTCAGTTGAGTAAAAGGTTGATTTATTAATTGTGTAATAAATCAATAGAATTAATTAAATGGTTTATTAATATATTTAAGTGTTAATATATTAATTAGAAACTATAATAATTAATTGAGATTTAATCTAGAATTAATTGGATTTAATTTAGTGATTAAATTAATTAATTAAAAGTGTGAGGACTAGTTTGTATTTATTCAATAGTTGAATAACTGGCAAAGAGAAGTCCAGGGGCCAAAAGTGGTGCCACCCTTAGAGGTTTCTCTAGGGTTGGCGAAAACCCTAATTAGGGTTTAGGGATCTGGTCCAAGTGGTCAACAGGCTTGCCCACTTGGAGGCTCCTTAGGGTTTCAGGTGTAACCCTAGGAGGCTATAAAAGGAATCCTCTGGCTCCCCATTATTCACCCCAACTTCAACCAAGATTACTCTGCTGGACTGTCTTCTCCATTGCTGTGGGTATGACTTGCATTTGAGGCAGGATACTTTTGCTGCTAGCTTCAAGAACAAGATCAAAAGGTTAGTAATTCTTGTTTTGATATTTAGAAATAATTGTTGGCCTTAGGATTTTAGTTTATTATCTTCATAGAAGAAAACATAGATCTTTCTAGGGTTGCATGTGAACCATAGGAATTTTTGTGTTCATTGTCTGCTAGAAAACCCTTCAGTGGTATCAGAGCCATAGGCTGTTTTCTTATGAATTGATATAAACTGCTTGAATGTTTTTTTTTTGCCTTGAGTTTTTTGGAAAAAAACCTCTTGGAATAAACTTAATTTCGTGGCCTAGGCTAGGGTTTCCTAACCCTAGCCGCCACCCCTTTTATTTCCCTTGATTTGCTTGATTTGCTGCCTTAAATAGTTGGTTGTTGTTTTGGTAATTATTAGATAATTAAATAACTGGAACCCCTTATTCTTGGCATGTAAATTTCGAAATCTAGGGATTAATGATAGGCAATTAATTTGATTAATTTATAATATCTATCTTAGATTTAATTAATTTAATTAATTGTTAATTAAAAGACCAATTAAATCAGCTTAAGGAATTAATTTAAATTTTCGAAAATTGTTTAAAAATTTGCGAAAATTATGATTAAATTAATTCTAAAATATTTTAATAAGATTAAAATATATCTTATATATTTATGATTAAAAGTTAATTATTTATATATAAGAAAATTGGTTAGTCTTACCGCTAGTAAGCCTCATTCACAAAACTGTCCTATAAAGAGGGTATAAGGCGACTAACTATAAAATGTTGGTCTAATGGGTATCTACTCTTACCCACCGCTCTCCTGGTCAGTCGAGTGTCGTTAGCCGAACGGGTTTGATAGAACCGCTAAGCCTCTTAAAAGTATAATGCTATAATTGAAAGTACTAGAACCTTGAACAAAACCCAATCTAGTTACTTTAGGATAAAAATGTGAATTGGTGCTAATCCATGGAATTGCACATTGCACTTTGTGGAACGTTGGTGGAGCGTGTGTGGTTTACCGGCACGCCAACTGGGGTCCGCAAAGACTTGCAATGGGTTTCTCGATTTTGTCATTATTAACGGAGCGTGTGTGATTAACCGGCACGTTAATTAGAGATGACAATCGACTTCGAGAGTACCAAGCTAATTCGCATGGTTATTCACACCCGGTTTGTGATCCTCGGCATCCCAGTCACAAACAGTGGGGCACATCCGAGACTAAACATGCCGTTGAACAGTTCAATGTGTCTCAACAGATCTAGGAATTTCATAAGATGAAATTGATATGTGTATTATCTACCTTAATGACCATTATGTTGTGATTACGGCATCCCTCTTCACATCATAGTTGGGGTATTTTGGGTCCTAGCCTTAATAAATAATATATTGGGTAATTATTTAAAATGATTAATTAAACTAATAAAATTCTGTTTATTGTAAATGTCTAAATCAAGTGTCTATTCTCCTCCCTCTCCTCCTTCACCCACTTCTGAGAGCATCAGAAAGCACCTGCCTAATATGGTAAGGCTGACTGGCCTGAATTATATGGTATGGCTTCATAAATAGAGAATAGTTCTCTGTTTTGCTGGCAAGCCATATCTGACTGAGTGTCCGCTCCCCAAAGCATGACATCACACAGTAGCTTGTGATGAGCATGACTCCTTGATTGTTAAGTCAAGGAAAGTTTGGTGCCTAATACTATTGATCATTGACCCCGAGTTCCGCAGGAGTTTAGAATTCCTAGGGTCAGATAAGCTAGTTGTGGAAAGGTTCCATGAACTGGTTGAGAAAGGACGAGCTAAGATCTTCAAAGAGTTTGAAGTGTGCAAGAAGTAGCACCAGTTCACATGTTCTCAAGACTGAGAGATACACAGGTGAACTGTATAAATTTGGTTCCGTTTTGATTGGGAGTTAAAGCATTAGCTCGACTCGCTGATCCGTTCATCCTAATGTACAGGAAGGGAAACCAGATAAGACAATCATGGATATGCATTCAATGTTGACTCTGTATGATTCGTTCATAGAGAAACATAGTTCCATTGGTTCAACTACTTCGGGATTGAGTCCAGTAATAGGACACATCAAGAAATGATCCAGATCGTCTGGACCGGTCCTCGATGTTTCAAACTGGGAATCCACAGGGTGGGACACAGTCACGGAAAGATTGGAAAATGCTCCGAAGCCGAACAGTTTGGCAACTCAGGAATATCTTAAAACTCAGAACACCTGATCCTTAGTTCCTTGATACAGGATGTGTTTCTCACATTTGCTCTGTATGCATGGACTCTGTAGGATGTAGGATGTTGTTGCATAGGAGCATATTCAAATTGGATCTGAAGCTCATGCAGTTTTAGAGTTTAGTTAGATGTTGAAATCATGATATTAGCTTATCAAATACGTATGACATTGTCTATCATTTAATACATTGTTCATGGATTTTGTTTTAATAAAATTGTCAATTTTCTTTTAACACATGTTGTTTGAAATATCCTTGAAATGTTGTATGATTGTGTTGAATGCATGATTAGTAATAACTTGAATATTGATACATCCAAAGTGTTTGGATTTTAGGAATTGTGTCCCTTATGATTGTTAATGTTATAAGAATCAATTCAACCAAAGGTCCAGTTGGACAGGACTTTGGAATCATTTGACTTAGAGTCTCATGATGAATTGAGTTCTTAATGTGTCAAGAAATGAATCAACCAAAGATCCAGTTGGACAGGATTTTGGAATCATTTGGCTCAGAGTCAAATGATGATTAAGTTCTTTATAAAGCACATGTGGCAAGAAATGAATCACCCAAAGATCCAAAGGATAGGATTTTGGAATCAGTTGACTTAGAGTCAACTGAAGATTGCAAGTCTTGAACAGAATTAACAAGTCATAAGATTACATAGAAATGTAAAAGAGATTGAGATTAGAAGCAACGAACACATCAGTTGTTGTGTATTGCTCGAATCTCCGAATAGAACACAATTGTTTGTACTTCACAATATTTGTCAATCGATATGACGAATATGACCTCGCTTATCAGAATAAGCGATTGGATTGAATCTTTGAACAGTTCAAGGACTTCAAAGGAAGTACAAGACCCACAGAACCTGAGTGACAACATAAACTGGGAAAATGTTTCACAGTTTATTTCCTTCCAAGAACACTTATAGTTATAATGTGTCTTAGGGAAGATGATGGAGCGTTGGTCGAAACAGTTCGATCCTCAATGTATGAGATACATTGCAAATTAGTTTCCGATACATGAATACTAAACCAGTCAGACCATATTCCAACCACATCTTCGACTAAGTAGGTTTTGCAGACACTGTCTGAAATGTAAAGCTGGGATTGTCCCACTTGTACATTAAAGGTCCAGGGTCTTGTAGTGTTCGTCCGAACCTCATGACTGGCCTGAACCTAATCAGAAATGTCGTTTCACTGGCTATCCCGCTGTACCTGTAAAAGAAGAGCTCTTTTAGAAAGAACTCATGTTCTAAGGAAACAGTGGGAGTTGGGACAGTCCTGAATGAGTTCAAGATTAGCCAAGTGAAAGAACCTTTTAGTCATCACTAGGCTTGAAGCAGAAATCAGATTTCTGTTTTTGTACTGACAAAATCTTCTCTTGACCAGTAGTTTTGATCACCATCATAAGTAGTTATGATCAGGGTGACATACCGAATAGTGGTAAAACACTATAGTTGGTACGGATTTTCAATCCGACTACTTGGAAGCATTGGTAAGCCCGGTTGCTGGCAATTAAGAGAACCTTAGGACGAGATACAGTCTATGTGACAGTTTGATTGATTTTACAACTGGTCTTAAAACCAGTGGGAGTAATCATCAAAAGAAAGCAGCATGGACAGAAACGTACCTTCAGAACATCTGGTTGAGTGAGACGATACTCAGAGTCATGTAACTGACTTCGAAAGAAGCGCTCTCAATAGAAGATGAAATCCGAAAGGATACTGCATATTGTAAGTCGTTAGTGGAGCGCGTGTGGATCACCGGCACACTAATAGGAACTCACAAAGAATATGCCAGTATAAAGGTACGTGGGCCCGGGATTACCCCATGGGCATCTCGCAAGAAAGGATATTCAGATTCTCAAAATATGCCAAAGGATTGGATTTTGAGAAAGGGCTGAAAGATATCCATTAAGATGTCAGAAAGGTTTGGATTCTCAAATATACCAAAAGCTCTGGATTTTGTGAATAGTCCATAACCGTGTCAAAGCCAGTGGGAGTGTTGCTGTTATCTATCTCAATATGTGTGTTACATACTGTTTCTAGGAAACGTCTCTTTTCATTACAAAGTGTAATGACTTGGTGTTAAGAGACGGATCGCTATGAAAGACTTAATAAAGATACGGCATGCTCAGGTGGTTACAAACGTCTATGAGATAGATCGAAACTCTGCCAAGATGATCTTGATGAGACTCAAGATGCATAGCTCAGGAAAGGAGTTTCCTGTCATTGCAAAGTGTGATGATTTGGCATGAGAGGTATGAAAGGTGCAACGTACTCACATAATCCTAAGATTCCAAATAGGTTTGGAATATGACTAGATCGTATCCAATAGTTTCTTGGATCGATCAGAAGTGTCATGAACATGTCTTGATGACTTAATGCTTAGAGCATAGTAAGTCAGATTCAGGATATGACCTGGCTGGGAATACTTAATGGATTTTGTACATACATGAGAAACCATTGGAAAATGATTAGGGGTGAATGTTGATAACAATTTGAAAAGAGTTTTTCAAATAAGGACTTAATGGTTAAAGAATTTCGTTGGCATTCTGATGGAGCGCGTGTGGCTCACCGGCACATCGTAACACCTCGAAATAGTCTTAGTGTGCAGTCGTGTGGACTAAAAATCCCGAGAACCATGGAAAGTCAAGGTACATAGAATGGAGTTGTTAGTGAGAATGACGGTATGACCAAAATTGAAATATCATCGGAAAGATATCCGATCGGATAAAGTGTATAACATTTGAATACATAGAAAGAGTAAAAGGTCAAGTAGACATAGATACATAACACGAATTAAATAGTTTAAAAGGAATCTAGAAACCGATAATAGTTTATGTAAAATCCGACTTGGTGATTACCTCGTGGAGACTTGGTAATTAGGCAATAGTAGCCACCAGTCAGATTTTAAGTTTCAATTTTGCATGTTTCACTTCCCGAATAATTTGATTATTCAAAAGGTCCACAGTCGCTCATACTTTTCGGGAGTAAGTATGAACGAAAACTGTCGTGAATTGGTTTGTAGATTGTCTAAGGAGTTAGACATTGCAGTAAGACTGCTACAACATTCACGAGTACTTAGAAATAGGGATTTGAGTATTGGATAAACCCGCGCTCAACAGATTGCTTCATGGATTACATCACGAGCAATGTTGAGACGATAATATCGTATGATCTTGAAGCGGAGACATATGAGTTGAAATTTACGAGTCGGTTGTGCATTGATAATGCGAAACGCATCGGTAACTCGATGTTATAAAACGCATTGTTGTGTACGATTTGATAAGTAAAAGACACAACCATATGAGTCAAAACTTATTCGTTCCTTGACCCTGGGAAACATCTATCTGTAGGCCGCTCGATGATTTTGAAGTTGACTTAAGTGCTGGCCAGCCCTGGACTAAATTGATGTGTTCAATTAGAAGTCCGAAAGTCATAAGCAGAATCGGAAATCGGGAAACAGAGTATCGGACAGAGATTGATCTCAATCCATGTCTCGTGTCTGAAAATATCTTATTGGACGAAGGATCATATGATCACTTATCTTTGGACGGAACTAACTAGGTTAGAGTTCGGCAGCAGGTTCTAGGAAGCTGCAGATTATTTATTAATCAGAAGATAAATTAAAGTCATAGACTTATCCAAGTGGGAGACTGTTGGATTAGGTGTCTAAGCCATGACTTTACAACTATATTTATCTTGTTAATTGAAGCAAAGTCCGTTTGGGTTGCCCTCATAGCTGGAGGTCAGGATTGAGTTCAGTTGAGTAAAAGGTTGATTTATTAATTGTGTAATAAATCAATAGAATTAATTAAATGGTTTATTAATATATTTAAGTGTTAATATATTAATTAGAAACTATAATAATTAATTGAGATTTAATCTAGAATTAATTGGATTTAATTTAGTGATTAAATTAATTAATTAAAAGTGTGAGGACTAGTTTGTATTTATTCAATAGTTGAATAACTGGCAAAGAGAAGTCCAGGGGCCAAAAGTGGCGCCACCCTTGGAGGTTTCTCTAGGGTTGGCGAAAACCCTAATTAGGGTTTAGGGATCTGGTCCAAGTGGTCAACAGGCTTGCCCACTTGGAGGCTCCTTAGGGTTTCAGGTGTAACCCTAGGAGGCTATAAAAGGAACCCTCTGGCTCCCCATTATTCACGCCAACTTCAACCAAGATTACTCTGCTGGACTGTCTTCTCCATTGCTGTGGGTATGACTTGCATTTGAGGCAGGATACTTTTGCTGCTAGCTTCAAGAACAAGATCAAAAGGTTAGTAATTCTTGTTTTGATCTTTAGAAATAATTGTTGGCCTTAGGATTTTAGTTTATTATCTTCATAGAAGAAAACATAGATCTTTCTAGGGTTGCATGTGAACCATAGGAATTTTTGTGTTCATTGTCTGCTAGAAAACCCTTCAGGCACATCACGTGCTAGGGATGCAAGTTATAAGGACTTTTCAGCTTGTACGCCTCCGATGTTCGATGGGGGCAGGGATCCGATTGTTAGCATGCGGTGGATTTCCGCGGTAGAGGGTGCTTTCCACACATGTTCCTGTCCTGAGAACTCTAAGGTAACGTTTGCGGCGAATCTTTTAAGAGAGGGTGCGAAGGATTGGTGGGAGATACGAACGAAAGATCTCACTCCTGCTCAGTTGGATGCCATTACATGGCCGCAGTTTAAGGAACAGTTCAAATTGGAGTATGTTCCACATGTGGAAATGGAACGCTTGGCACAGGAATACCTAAATCTGACCCAGACTACTGAGACGGTGACGGAAATCACCAAGAAGTTTAATGAACGGGCACTCTTCTGTCCAGAGTTTGCGGCGACCGAGCGCATGCGGATGACACGATACTTGGCGATGCTTCGCACAGACATTCGGGAATTTGTGTCTGCTGCTAGGCACCAAACTCTTACTGATATGATAGCGGCCGCTCGGGCCCGAGAGTTGGAACTAGAAACCCAACAAAAGCAGAAGCGTCCGGCGCCCACTCAGACTCAGCAGGTGCCGAAGAAATTTCGAGGGGCAGATCAGGGAAAGCAAGGGCAAAGGAGCCAGGGTAAGTGTGGTAAATGTGGAAGGAATCATGAGTGGCGTTGCTGGGTGTTAATATGCCATAAGTGTGGAAAGGAGGGTCACTATGCTAAAGATTGTCGGCAAGAGGTCAAGATTTGTTTTAATTGTAATCAGGTAGGCCACTTCAAGGCCCAATGTCCCCGTCTGACTCAGGGAGTGGTTCAGAATCCGGCACCCACTACACTCCGGATTACCGATGGTAGGCAGGGGAAAGGGGAAGCCCCTAAGACCAAGGGTCGAGCATTCGTCATGACCGCCGAGGAGGCATAGGATGCGCCCGACGTCGTCACGGGTACTCTTTCTTTACTTGCCTCGCGTTTGTGGTGTGTGTAATTAATATGTCTATTATGCTTTGATTAGGAACATTCTTAGTCAACTCTACACCTACCTTTGCACTATTTGATTCGGGTGCTAGTCATTCTTTTGTGTCTGCCGCGTTGGGAAAGAGTTTCGGTATTGCTTTAGGAACTCTTCAACGGCCGTTAGAAGTAGAAATTGCGGATGATAAAACCGTGCAAGCGACTAGTGTTTATCGGGGATGCGAAGTAGTGATTCAAGGAATAAAGTTTCCGATCGATCTCATCCCTATACCGTTGAGTGACTCTCGAGTCATCATTGGTATGGATTGGATGGGTCAGCATGAATCATGGATCGATTGTAAGAACAAGTGAGTGTGGATTCAAACCCCAAGTGGGGGAGAGCTGGTTGTGCAGGGCGAGAGAAAGAATCGAGGTGCAGTTTTCTGTTCAGCTGCTAGGGCACGCAGACATTTTCAGCATGGAGGTTCGGGATTTGTGGCTTATGTTGTAGACGCACGAGAAAGGAAGCCACAGCAGAAAGCAGGTGATATACCAGTGGTTCGGGATTTTTTTTGATGTTTTTCCCGAGGATCTACCTGGCGTGCCGCCAGAGAGACAGGTGGAATTTAAGATCGACTTAACTCCCGGTGCGGCTCCAATAGCTAAAGCACCGTATCGCCTTGCGCCTCCAGAAATGCTGGAGTTGTCTATTCAACTTCGGGAATTATTAGATAAGGGATTTATTCGACCCAGTTGCTCACCGTGGGGAGCGCCTATTTTGTTTGTTAAGAAGAAGGATGGTTCCAATAGGATGTGCATAGATTATCGTGAACTGAATAAGCTTACGGTGAAGAATCGATATCCATTACCAACTGCAGGGCGCTTCGTGGTTTTCAAAAATTGATTTGCGGTCAGGTTACCATCAAATGCGGGTACGGGAGGAAGACATCCCTAAAACGGCTTTTCGGACGAGGTACGGCCACTTCGAGTTTGTAGTGATGCCGTTTGGACTGACCAATGCCCCTGCAGCTTTTATGGACTTAATGAATCGGGTGTGTGGACCGATGTTGGATCGGTCGGTTATAGTTTTCATTGACGACATCTTAGTCTACTCTCGGAGCAGGGAGCACATTGAACAACACTTAAAGGAAGTATTAGAGACCTTAAGGAAGGAGAAGCTTTATGCAAAATTATCCAAGTGTGACTTTTGGCTACGGGAGGTTCAGTTTTTGGGTCACATTGTAAATGAGCAAGGAATCATGGTAGACCCGGCTAAGGTGGAGGCCGTGATGCGGTGGGAGGTCCCGAAGACTCCCTTTGAAATTAGAAGTTTCTTGGGTGTGGCTGGTTATTATCACTGTTTCATCCAAGACTTCTCAAAGGTTGCGGTACCTTTGACTCGGCTAACTAAGAAAAACGCTGCTTTTCGGTGGGGTGAGGAGCAGCAGCAGGCTTTCGAGACTTTGCGGCAGAAATTGTGTGAAGCTCCGGTTTTGACGTTTCCTGAAGGCATGGAGGACATGGTAGTTTATTGCGATGCATCTATCACGGGATTGGGGGCAGTCTTGATGCAACGAGGCAGGGTGATTGCTTACGCCTCGCGATAGTTGAAGCCCCATGAAGCTAACTACCCTACTCATGATTTGGAATTGGGAGCGGTGGTCTTCGCTCTCAAGATTTGGAGACACTATTTGTATGGAGTGAAGTGCACCATCTTCACGGACCACAAGAGTTTGAGGTACCTGATGGATCAGGCAAACCTCAATATGAGACAGAGAAGATGGTTGGATGTATTAAAAGACTATGATTGTGAGATACACTACCACCCTGGAAAGGCCAATGTGGTAGCGGATGCGTTAAGTCGTAAGGCTTCGGGTGCACCCCTTCAGGGCGTTTGTCTAAGGATGACAATTGTGACACCGCTGCTTGAGCTGATTAGGAAAGCCCAGGTGGAAGCAAGCAAGAGCGAGAATCAGAAAAGTGAGAGGATTGTGGGTCAGTTGGCAGCTATGGTCAAAGATAGTATGGATTTGTTAACTTGCCATGAGAGAATTTGGGTACCGAAGCTGGGCGGGGTTCGTCAAACCCTATTGGAGGAGGCACATAAATCCAGGTTCTCTATCCACCCTGGAGCAACTAAAATGTATAGGGATCTGCACGAATATTATTGGTGGCCAGGCATGAAGAAGGAAGTAGCTTGGTTTGTCGAAAGATGCATGACCTGTCGTAAGGTCAAGGCCGAGCACCAACGGCCTCATGGTAAGTTGCAGCCTCTTGAGATCCCAGAATGGAAATGGGAGCATATCACAATGGATTTCATCACGAAGTTGCCAAGAACCCCTCGACATATGGACACTATTTGGGTTATCGTGGATAGGTTGACTAAAAGTGCTCATTTCCTCCCCATCCAAGAGACTTACTCTGCAAAGGAATTGGCTAAGGTCTACGTAGATGAGATTATCTCTCGGCATGGTATATCGGTCTCGGTGATATCCGACCGGGATGTCCGATTTACGTCTAGGTTTTGGAAGAAGTTTCATGAGGAATTAGGCACTCGCCTTCATTTCAGTACAACATATCACCCTCAGACGGATGGGCAGAGTGAAAGGACGATTCAAACGTTGGAGGATATGCTTAGGGCATGTGTCATCGATTTTGGCGGAAGTTGGGATTCCCATCTCCCTTTAGCTGAGTTTTCTTACAATAACAGTTATCACGCGAGCATTGGCAGGGCTCCCTTTGAAATGTTGTATGGAAGAAAATGTCGGACACCTATTTGCTGGGGCGAGGTTGGCCAGCAGGTATTGGGTAGTACAGAGGTGGTGCTCAAGACAACTGAGTTAATTCAGAAGGTTTGGGAGAGATTGTTAACCGCTCAAAGTCGACAGAAAAGTTATGCGGATAGGCGACGGTCCGATCTCGAGTTTCAAGTTGGGGATTATGTTCTTCTAAAGGTGTCACCTTGGAAGGGAGTTATTCGTTTTAGGAAGCAAGGAAAGCTTGGCCCTAGGTACATTGGACCATATCAAGTTGTCGCCCGTGTAGGTAAGGTAGCTTACCGGTTGGAGCTGCCCGAGCAGCTTAGTCAGATTCACGACACGTTCCACGTTTCGCAGCTCAGAAAATGCGTTACTGAGGAATCCACAATAGTACCTTTGGAGGATATTCAATTAGATGAACACCTAAATTATGTGGAGCGACCAATTGCCATCATTGAAAGGAAGATAAAGACTTTACGAAATAAAACAATAGGATTAGTTAAGGTTCAGTGGCAGCATCGAAAAGGGTCCGAATGGACTTGGGAACCGGAGGAGGAAATGCGGAGGCATTATCCAGAATTATTTACCGGCACGGATTTCGAGGAGGAAATCCAGTTAAGTGGGGGAGAATTGTAAGACCCGTTCCGCCGAGTCGCGGCCCGAAGGAATCCGCGGCGCGGCTTTAGGAAGAATCTAGAATCGTGAAGGATTTGTACGCGCGGCGCGGTTCTAAAGATTCCGCGACGCGGTGCGCCTCTAAAGTGAAAAACCCTAATTCGGATTTAAACGCCTATATAAAGGGACCCAGCCCTAGGGTTCGTGTTTTTGGGAGTTTTCTGGAGCAGAGGCGTCTGGGTTCAGCAGAGACTCTTTGGTTCCAAGGCTTTGGAGGTTTGAAGGAAGAAATACAACGTAGGGAAAGGCTGTAGTCGATCGGGTGCCTTTCTCCGTTTTCCAGAAGCAAGGTAAGAGGATATACCTTCTGCTATTTCAGTTTATCCCGTTTTTATGGTGTTATCCCTTAAGTAGTAGTCTTAGGTGACTTGTAACCCTTAGGGTTAGACTGAGGACATGAATAGACTTGCATGTCCCTAAGGAAGTGATCTTAGGGTAGTTTCTGATCTCAGGAAGGGTTTGGAGTGAAACCCTAGCCGATTTATGTACTGTTAATCGCTAAAAAAACATTTTGGAATGTTACGAGCCGCGACACGGACTGGCTATGTCAGCGGCGCGGACTCGGCTGAAACCCCGTATTTACTCGATGATAGCCGCGGCGCGTAGGATGAGGAGCCACGCCGCGGCGAGCGACTGTTTGACCAGGAACTTAGTTTTGACCACGGTTTGATGACAAATATTGAGTCTAACCTTTAGGCAGGTCTGTAAGAGCCTAGTCAGTAATTGATATGGTGTATGTGTGTGGGATTTAGGTGTGTAGACGAGCTAAGTGGGATATTAGAGAATATCTACACGGTTTCGAACTAGGTGAGTATCCTCACCTTACTATATGATGTTGCATGTTAGGCATCTTGTGTTTTATTTACAGTTATATGAATTGCTCTATATCTGTGGTTAATTGTTGTTGGGCTCAGTACTGATGCGTGTCCCCTCGTAGCTGTTGTATGGCGAGTTGGACTATTGCCTTGTCCCATAGCTGTTGTATGATGGGCTGGGCCATAACCGGGAACCCCTAGCTGTTGTATGATGGGTAGAACCTTCCCGTGTCCATAGCTGTCGTATGATGGACGCCCGTAGCTGTTGTATGGCGGGTAGGGTCGGGTCGTTCTCGAGGACGGGTTGTTTAATGTGTGGGCATGTATGGTAATTTGTGGACTCACTAAGCTTTAAGCTTACCCGTTGTTTTTATAATATTTCAGGTAATTCAATTGACAAAGGGAAGGGCAAGGCTTGACGGCAGCGCGTCGCATTCCAGAGATTGATATCCATGAACTATAATAGTATTTTCAAATGTTTCTGCTGTTAATTTAAGTATCATGTTGAACATTTTTATGTTTTGGAATAAATGTTTTATTGGAATCTTGGTAATAAATTATTTTTTTAAAATTTTTGAAATTGGGGCGTTACAAATTGGTATCATAGCCTTGGTTTGAGGGATTTGGATGAACTGTATTGGGAATCCAAACTCAAACTTAGGACTGAGCGATTTTGTTAAGAAAATGTTTTTGGAAGGTTAAATTAAA
Source organism: Cichorium intybus (assembly GCA_023525715.1). NCBI lineage: Eukaryota > Viridiplantae > Streptophyta > Magnoliopsida > Asterales > Asteraceae > Cichorium > Cichorium intybus. The sequence continues at coordinate 124,136,175 of CM042013.1, read as the reverse complement.
GTAAAAGAAGATGCGATGCGAACCGTCAGCCGAGCCCAAGTAGGTTTTGTGATTCCCAATTACCCATGCCAAGTTTGTGTTATGTGATAAAATTTATTGTGCTAGGATGTAAATTTATTGTGTTTCCCAATTAACCACCTATATACTTTGGCTCTAGTGTCATCACAAGACCCCCCTGATTCATCGGTTTCTGTGGATTCCAACGTTGTAAATTACCGACTCTACCCCGTTAGTTAGTACCTAGTACTACTACTTTACTTACTATTAATCCAATAGTTTAAGCCTAGGATGGTTACCCAACCTAATTCGCTTAAACCATGGCTCTGATACCAAATTGTAACACCCCAACTTTCACACAAATTTTTTTTTTCCAAACTTATTTTACAAATACTTTATTACACAAAACATTTAAGTATACAAACAGGGTATCACAACTCGTATCATTACCAAAGTTTAAACCTTTTATTTCACGCTTTATACACGCTTTATACACCGGAAGCTACTGTCCCACCATACACTCTTCTAGTTCTTTTCTTGATTACCTGAGTACATGGCATTTTAAAGAAAAATACGTGAGACATAACGTCTCGTGAGCATTATGGGTTTAGACCCAAAACAGTTTTTCTAATAATAACCTCATTTCACAGTTTCCAATATTTTATTTCCTATGAGCGCACCCATAGGTATTCCTTGTTATGTGATGGTACATTCCTACGAGCGCACCCGTAGGTTTTATACGAGACGCACCCGTATAACTCCTTCCTCAATAGCATGAAACAGATTCATCTACCAAGGTATCAATTAGACAACTACTTCGCGACGGGAGGTACCATCCCAGTAGTGTCTTTGACCACCCCTACCGCAGCAGGCCGTGATCTTTATCCGGATACTAAGCAACTCATCATCATGGGCCAATCACATTATTAGTTCACTGTATTTCTGATTCTCTTTCTGTACACATTATAAGCATATTTTTCATAAAATACTTTTAAAGACATAAAACCACTTTGACTCCAAAACATTTTTGAATAAAACTCATTTTGCTATGTACTCAAAAATCCACATAATACTCACCTTAAGTCACCTAGGAGTCAGTTAGCTTCTTGAACTCCTTTTTCTTTCGCTTGCTTAACCGTGTTTGAGCCACCACCTATTATTACAAGATATACATTTATACTTAATTCATATATACCATAACTGCTTTACAGCACAAGAGTGCCATATCATGCAACTACGGGTTATAACTAAGCTACAACCCTTATTAAACTAGCTTTCTTTAATTTGTAAACTTTCCCGAAATACGCGTATTTTGCTACAGTACTCTCGGGAGGTCGTATTTCGGTTCCGACAATTTTCCATGAAGTTTTGGACCATAAGGGACTTATGTTTAAAATTTGAGGTCAAACGGACAAGTTTAGCCTAAAGTCTAAAAATCAAGTTTCACTTGGCAGGAGACTCACTTCAAAACTGCTGCGCCGCTTCGCGTCGCGACCAAGGCATATGTCGCGTCGCGACCATGAAGTAAGTTGCCTTAATCGGCGATTTTTCAGGCTGCGGTTGCATTGGTTCCTTACATTAAGTTCTTAATGCTTAACTTAATCACTATATTATCATTTCAGGGCAATAATCTTCAATTTTCATCAAGTTTTAACTTGTGAAAATCATAATTTCTTAACAATTCATAACAATCCCGTTTTTGCCCATTTTCACTAAAAATGTAAAATTTTGAAAACAATCACTTAGGAATGTCTTAATACATCCTAAATGATCCTTCAAACCCAACAAAACACTGGAAATCAATTTTTATCTCATAACCCACTTCTAGGGTTCTTGAGCTCAAAACTCATTTCCATGGATTCAACCACAATTTATGGTTAGAAATCCATTTCTTGTGATGAATTAAGCTAGATAGAACATATGAATTTGTAGTGATAACTCCTTATCCAACTTCAGTCCGGAAATTATCCACCATAACTTGAAATTGTAAGTTTATATCATAAAAACTCACCTTAAAAGCTTGGAACCACCAAATTCCAAGTGAAATCTTCAATTCCTAGCTTCCTTCCTTCGTGAATTCTCCAGAAATCGTGATCTTCCCGTGCTCCCTAGCTCTCTCTCGATTCTTCTATCATCTTCTGAGAATGGGAGATTTTTTCCACTATTTATACTTCCAAACTTTTCACTTTTAACCCTCCAACTCTACTTCTTGCACTTTGGCACTAAAAACAAATTTTTTATTACATAAGGTCTCATTGTTTTACATAATTATCCCATTACACAAATTATTTTACACCAAGGTCCAAGACATGGCAAAAAGACCAATTTGCCCTTTTTCCATAATTTTACTAACACACACGATTATTATACATTTTATTACAAATTTTTAGCGGGTTCTTACAGAAAATAGAGGATTCCGTCCTCGGAACCTCTCCCCCTTAAGAGGATTCCGTCCTCGGAATCTCCTCATAGTTCATAAAATTCGGGTATCTTTTCTTTATGTCTTCCAACGTCTCCCAAGTCAAATCTGAACCCGACGAGTGCTTCCATTTGACCAAAACTAAGTCAATTTCCTTGTTCCTCAGTTTCTTGGTTCTTACTTCTAGCATTGCCTCCGGCTCTTCTATCAATTTGTTCGGGGTCTCCACTTTTAAATCTTCTAATGGAATAACGAGTTCACTCTTCCCAAAGTACCTTTTCAGGTAACTTACATGGAACGTATCATGTATACCACTCAATTCATGTGGTAATTCCAATTTGAAAGCCTGTTCACCAACCCTTTTTAGGACCTTAAAAGGTTCAATGTACCTTGGACTCAATTTACCTTTCTTACCAAATCTTACTACACCTTTCCATGGCGATACTTTAAGCATCACCAGATCACCTTCTTTTAAATTGTAAGGTCTCTTCTTCAAATCTGTATAACTCTTCTGTCTATCTTGAGCGGCTTTCATATTGGCTTGGATTATTTTAGTCTTTTCATTTGTTATCCTTAAAATTTCCGGTCCCGTCATTTTGGTCTCCCCTGCCTCTAACCAACATAGAGGTGTTCTACACTTTCTACCATATAGGGCTTCAAATGGTGGCATTCCCATACTGGAATGATAACTGTTGTTATAGGAAAACTCCACCAATGGCAGGTGTTCATCCCAATTTCCACCAAAATCTATGGTACATGATCGTAGCATATCTTCCACAGTCTGAATGGTACGTTCACTTTACCTATCTGTCTGGGGATGATAAGCTTTACTCATTTTAATTTTTGTCCCCATTCGTTCTTGTAGTGCCTCCAACAATTTTGAGGTAAATCGTGGGTCTCTATCAGACACAATTGACAAGGGAGCTCCATGAAGTCTTATAACTTCATCCATGTATATCTGTGCCAATGCTTCCAACTGTGTAGTTTCTTTAATTGCCAAAAACATTGCACTCTTGGTCAAGCGGTCAACAATGACCCATATACAATTATGACCTCTTCTAGTTCTTGGCAACCCAACTATGAAATCCATGGTTATGTCTTCCCATTTCCCCGCTGGAATTTGCAGTGGTTGAGTATTTCCATACGGTGCTTGGTGTTCCGCCTTCACCTGTGCACAAGTTGCACATTTGGAAATATACTTGACTATTCTTTTCTTCATTCCCGGCCACCAATACTGTTCTTTGAGATCCCTATAAGTTTTCGTACTTCCTGGATGAATGGAATACTTTGACTTATGGGATTCTTCTAGAATCAATTTTCTGATTCCACCAGCTTTTGGTACCCATACGCGGTTTCTGACTGTCTTCAATCCCTGAGTATTTTCTCCAAACACCAAATCCTTTCCCAGCTTTTCCTTCTTTAAGTCACCTTTTTCCAATACTTGCTTTTGCGCGTCTTTAATTCTTTCTATTAGACTTGATTTCAGTTCCATCTGCATCAACCTTTCTTGACTTTTTTTTTCGTGAAATTTTCTGCTTAAAGCGTCCGCTACCACATTTGCTTTCCCAGGGTGGTAAGCGATTTCACAGTCATAATCATTTATCAGTTCCGGCCACCTACTTTGCCTCATATTAAGTTCCTTCTGTGAGAATACATACTGCAGGCTTTTGTGATCTGTGTACAGGGTACACTTTGTTCCGTATAGGTAATGCCTCCAGATTTTTAATGCAAACACAATTGCTGACAGTTCCAAATCGTGCGTTGCATATCTTGTTTCTGGTTCTTTTAATTGGCGAGAAGCGTACGCTATCACTTTCCCCCGCTGCATTAGTATGCAACCCAATCCTCTGTTCGAGACATCACTATACACCACAAAGTCTTCAGTTCCCTCCGGCAGGGTAAGAACCGGCGCATCACATAACTTCTCTTTCTTTAAAACTTCCAGTACCGTCCTCAGACGACTCTTGTGTTCTTCCGCATTCTTCAAGTAGATAAGAATGTCATCAATAAAGACGATAACAAACCAATCAAGGAACGGTTTGCACACCCTATTCATCAAATCCATGAAAATTGCCGGGGCATTCGTCAAACCAAAAGGCATGACCAGAAATTCATAATGCCCGTATCGAGTGCGGAAAGCAGTCTTCTCAATATCTTCGTTTCTTACGCGTACCTGATGGTAACCAGATCGTAGGTCAATCTTAGAGAAATAGTCAGCACCTTGCAATTGGTCAAACAGGTCGTCTATGCGTGGTAACGGGTAACGATTTTTAATGGTAATTTTGTTGAACTCGCGATAGTCAATGCACATTCGCATCGAACCATCCTTCTTTTTGACAAACAGCACCGGTGCACCCCCAAGGTGACGAACTATGACGTATGAAGCCTTTATCAAGAAATTCCTGTAATTGTTACATCAACTCCCGCATTTCGGTCGGGGCTAAACGGTATGGAGCACGGGCGATAGGAGAAGCTCCGGGTACAAGATCAATTCGGAATTCAACTTGTCTCTCAGGTGGCAAACCGGGTAGATCGTCCGGAAATACCTCAGGGTATTCTCTCACCACATCAATGTCATTTACTGTTATCTTTGCTTTATCTTCCACTATTACATACGCTAGAAAGGATGAGCATCCTTTCACCAAACATCTTCTAACTTTCGCTGCACTAATCAAACTTGACATCCTTTTGGGTTTTCACCAGAAACATACACTTTGCTACCATCCGGAATTTTCACCGACACTATCTTCTTTCCACATGCAATTTTCGCATCGTTGGCCCCAAGCCAATCCATACCAATGACAACATCAAAAGTCTTCACTCCTATCGGAAGAAGATTCAATGAGAATTTCTTATCATCTATGCTGAGTTCACAGCCGCGATACACGTGTTTTATCTCCACCTTCTTACCACTTGCCAATTCGACCTCACATACATAATCTAATGGTTCTAACGGCACGTTGAATTTTAGACCAAACTCATGAGACACAAACGAACACGTATCACCAGAATCAAATAATACGTAAGCAGGCATCTGATTAATTAGTAAGGTACCTGAGACCACGTCTTGTGTCTCTTTTGCTTCTTCCCGTGTAAGCTGGAAGGCGCGAGTCTTTACTTTTTGGGGTTCCGTCTTCTTCTGTGCAATTGACACCATGGTTTCACCACCTTTCCTCGGGCAATCGTAGCTGTAGTGTCCCTTTTCATGACAAGTAAAACATTCGAATTCGCTAAGTTTCGGGTAGGTACACTCTCTAGCCTTGTGACCAACTCTTCCACAGTTAAAGCATGCTGTGCTTCCCATCTTGCATTCGCCCGTATGCTCTTTTCCACACTTATCACACGTCTTCTGACTACCCTGTTTAGTCGACATCACCACCGACTTCCCCTTCTTATTCCAACTACTACTCCCGCCACTGAATTTACGTTTATCCCCAGAAACTTGCCTCTCCATTGTTCTCCTCTTCCACACATCCTCCACATTCCTTGCTGCTACAAATGCTTCATCCATTGTTTCCGCCCGTTTCACTTCCAATTCATACTCCCAAGGTAGCCCTTTCACGTAACGGTTGATTCGTGCCCGCTCCGTAGTGTAAATGTTGCCTACAAATGGTAGCATATCGCTAAACTTCTTAGTGTACTCAGCAATAGTCAAGCTACCCTTCTTTAAAGTAAGAAATTCGTCTTCAAGTTTTTCTATGTCCCGAAGGGGACAATATTTGTTCTTCAAGCGAGTGGTAAATTCGGTCCACGACCATTTATAAATTACATCCTTTCCAATCAACTCGTATAAGGTATTCCACCAAACCAACGCATCGTCTTTCAGCATTCGTGAGGCATAATAAACTTTATCTTTCTCATGACATTTGCTGACCTCCAGTACTTGCTCCATCTCTCGTAACCACCGCATCGTAACCTTGGGTTCAAAACTGCCATAATATTCCGTAGGTTTACATGCCAGGAAAGACTTGAAGGTACACCTCTTTTTATCTTCCGTCCCCACACTATCTTCCTCTGTAACCGAATCTCCGTTAGTAGGTCTCCAAGAGGCATCATCCGCTGAAGGATTAGGGTGCGGCTCTCCCAGCCGAGCATTCATCATCTGACGCATGTCTTCTCTCATTTCAGTCTTTAGGTTGCTGATAAGATTTTGTATGGCCTCCAAAGTTACAGGTGAAGGTTGCGGTATTGGGTTTGGCATAGCACCCATATTATCCGCATCATCGACGGGATTACCCCCATGAGACGGGGTATGACTGGCTGCCCGTCCTTCACTCAAAAGATTCCGATCTCCACTCTCCATTTACTATATAAGATAAGTAAAATTCGGGCTTGTTACTTCACATATATATATATATATATATATATATATATATATATATATATATATATATATATATATATATATATATATATATATATATATATATATATATATATATATATATATATTTATCAATATAATCAAAAGCTGTAGCATGTGATCTACCTATGGAACTTGTGTTCCCAAGTATCCTCCTACTAATTCTCACAACCAAGTTTCCTCAGGTTCCCCTCGTGACTTCACCATTTCCAAGGCATATCCTGTGGTTACAATAATACAGGCCCAATATTATTTTAACCACCTATATACTTTGGCTCTAGTGTCATCACAAGACCCCCCTGATTCATCGGTTTCTGTGGATTCCAACGTTGTAAATTACCGACTCTACCCCGTTAGTTAGTACCTAGTACTACTACTTTACTTACTATTAATCCAATAGTTTAAGCCTAGGATGGTTACCCAACCTAATTCGCTTAAACCATGGCTCTGATACCAAATTGTAACACCCCAACTTTCACACAAATTTTTTTTTTCCAAACTTATTTTACAAATACTTTATTACACAAAACATTTAAGTATACAAACGGGGTATCACAACTCGTATCATTACCAAAGTTTAAACCTTTTATTTCACGCTTTATACACGCTTTATACATCGGAAGCTACTGTCCCACCGTACACTCTTCTAGTTCTTTTCTTGATTACCTGAGTACATAGCATTTTAAAGAAAAATACGTGAGACATAACGTCTCGTGAGCATTATGGGTTTAGACCCAAAACAGTTTTTCTAATAATAACCTCATTTCACAGTTTCCAATATTTTATTTCCTATGAGCGCACCCATAGGTATTCCTTGTTATGTGATGGTACATTCTTACGAGCGCACCCGTAGGTTTTATACGAGACGCACCCGTATAACTCCTTCCTCAATAGCATGAAACAGATTCATCTACCAAGGTATCAATTAGACAACTACTTCGCGACGGGAGGTACCATCCCAGTAGTGTCTTTGACCACCCCTACCGCAGCAGGCCGTGATCTTTATCCGGATACTAAGCAACTCATCATCATGGGCCAATCACATTATTAGTTCACTGTATTTCTGATTCTCTTTCTGTACACATTATAAGCATATTTTTCATAAAATACTTTTAAAGCCATAAAACCACTTTGACTCCAAAACATTTTTGAATAAAACTCATTTTGCTATGTACTCAAAAATCCACATAATACTCACCTTAAGTCACCTAGGAGTCAGTTAGCTTCTTGAACTCCTTTTTCTTTCGCTTGCTTAACCGTGTTTGAGCCACCACCTATTATTACAAGATATACATTTATACTTAATTCATATATACCATAACTGCTTTACAGCACAAGAGTGCCATATCATGCAACTACGGGTTATAACTAAGCTACAACCCTTATTAAACTAGCTTTCTTTAATTTGTAAACTTTCCCGAAATACGCGTATTTTGCTACAGTGCTCTCGGGAGGTCGTATTTCGGTTCCGACAATTTTCCATGAAGTTTTGGACCATAAGGGACTTATGTTTAAAATTTGAGGTCAAACGGACAAGTTTAGCCTAAAGTCCAAAAATCAAGTTTCACTTGGCAGGAGACTCACTTCAAAACTGCTGCGCCGCTTCGCGTCGCGACCAAGGCATAGGTCGCGTCGCGACCATGAAGTAAGTTGCCTTAATCGGCGATTTTTCAGGCTGCGGTTGCATTGGTTCCTTACATTAAGTTCTTAATGCTTAACTTAATCACTATATTATCATTTCAGGGCAATAATCTTCAATTTTCATCAAGTTTTAACTTGTGAAAATCATAATTTCTTAACAATTCATAACAATCCCGTTTTTGCCCATTTTCACTAAAAATGTAAAATTTTGAAAACAATCACTTAGGAATGTCTTAATACATCCTAAATGATCCTTCAAACCCAACAAAACACTGGAAATCAATTTTTATCTCATAACCCACTTCTAGGGTTCTTGAGCTCAAAACCCATTTCTATGGATTCAACCACAATTTATGGTTAGAAATCCATTTCTTGTGATGAATTAAGCTAGATAGAACATATGAATTCGTAGTGATAACTCCTTATCCAACTTTAGTCCGGAAATTATCCACCATAACTTGAAATTGTAAGTTTATATCATAAAAACTCACCTTAAAAGCTTGGAATCACCAAACTCCAAGTGAAATATTCAATTCCTAGCTTCCTTCCTTCGTGAATTCTCCAGAAATCGTGATCTTCCCGTGCTCCCTAGCTCTCTCTAGATTCTTCTATCATCTTCTGAGAATGGGAGATTTTTTCCACTATTTATACTTCCAAACTTTTCACTTTTAACCCTCCAACTCTACTTCTTGCACTTTGGCACTAAAAACAAATTTTTTATTACATAAGGTCTCATTGTTTTACATAATTATCCCATTACACAAATTATTTTACACCAAGGTCCAAGACATGGCAAAAAGACCAATTTGCCCTTTTTCCATAATTTTACTAACACACACGATTATTATACATTTTATTACAAATTTTTAGCGGGTTCTTACAGAAAATAGATCTTACAGCTAAAGTATAATCCAACACAACAAAGAAAAAGATCATGCTTTATTCATTTGTGATTATAGGGTAATAGAGAACTATTGTATTTTAATTATTGTTAAGTGATGTATTCATTTATTAGAAAATCATGATTTATTCATTTGTGATTATAGTGTAATAGAGAACTATTGTATTTTAATTATTGTTTATGATATAAACCGGGTTTTATTCATTTATGATTAGAATTGTATTGTAATTTTAATCTCTAAACCATGTTTTATTCATTTACGATTACAACTGAATACATATATGATTAAAAATATGTTTTATTTATATATGATTATAAATATTCTGGTTAAATAATAAATATTCAGGTAAATTATATTTCTATTTTTCGGCATTATAAAACTTTTGTTAAAAAATGAGTCCAATAAAATTATAAAATTGTATTATATTTTATTCTTTTTTTGAATTAAATCATATAAATCTATTAATAAAAATAAAAAAATAAAAAATATTTAATTCATTTTTGGTAACAGAAATCATAATCTCTATAATCATGGAAAGTAAATAATTTAATCTCATTATTATAGGGAAAATATAATTATCTAGGAATTTTAATTAATTAGACATATTGTCAAATTACTGTAATATCCCTATAAAATGATTCGTCCCGAATGATTCTCGCGTTCTCAACCTTTTAATCGTTCTCATTTTAACCTCTCAATATATATATATATATATATATATATATATATATATATATATATATATATATATATATATATATATATATATATATATATATATATATATATATATATATATATATATATATATATATATATATATATATATCATCTTAAGTATGTCGATATGAGACGTTGCAAGTTGGTATCAACTTTTAATTGGATGGGTTCTATTTTATGTAATTGAACCGTTTTCAAAACAAAAATTTTATTACGGAATTTGGGACGTTACAAGTTGGTATCAGAGCCTTCGTTTGAGGGATTTGGATGAACATGAATATGATTCTAAACTTAAACTAAGGATTTGAAGATTTTTTAAAATGATTTTCAAAGGAAAAACCGTCTTTAAATAAATTTCAAAGGGGTTAGGTAGAGTATCATGTGGAAAATTCCCTTACATGTTCTTGTTTGATTGTTGTTTTGGGGTTTGAAGCATGGTATGATTACATGGATTATGATTTTAAATGAATAAATGGGTTTTGAAAGAACGAGATGTGATGCGTACAGTCGGCCAGAGCTCAAGTAAGTGGTTTAAATCCTAAAATATTCACAACTTTATGTGTTGATGATATGATGTATACTAGAAGTAGGCTAAGGATCCACTCTGGAAATTGCATGATAGAATTGTCCTCGATCATAGAGGATGCCTTTTTCCTTGTATGTTACTTGATATACGCTGCTTGCTATGTGCTGCTTCATATGTGTTGTTAGTTGTGTGCCATTAGGATCTATGTTTGTAGTGTTAGGAAGTTAAAGGAATGCTTTAGGATTGTATTCGGTAGGATCCTATAGCCTTAGAATACTTGAACCAACCTTACTGGTTGTTCCTTGTTTGGTTGTGACTTTATGGTAGGGGCATTTATTCGACTGTCTATCTGTTCTTATTGCATACGGTTATGCATTCGTGAGACGACCTGATGGTACGAGCGGAAGTTTTTGTGGTGCGGGTGAGATGTGGAAATCCTAGGTAGACTAGGAAGAGTGTTAGGCACTTCGATGCAGGTTCGTATGAATGATATGTGAATGCCCTTTAGAAGTGAGTGATGCGACTTAGGGAATCGGGACGATTTTCGGGACAAGTACGAATAGGTGTGGAAGGTAGTACAAGGGCCCGTACTATTGGAAGCACAGGATTCGTACCTAGAACGAAAGGAGACCCAATGGACTCAGGAAGTCTGTAGAAGAGGGAATCGTGTGTGTTATGTGTCATGCAGGTGTTGTAACCCGTTTATTGCCTTCTTTCAGAATGAGGAAGGTTGATCCAAGAGTATTTGATTCGGGACTCGGGTCGAGTTCGAGAGGTCGGGATGGGCCTAAGATGAGTGATCGGGATGTTCGAGATTTGGTCACCACGAAGGTGACTAAGGCTGTATTCGAGATGCTCCGTCCTATGATTGATTCGGTCAAGACAAAGATGCTAGAGCTGTTTGAGGAGCGGTTCACTGTGAAGGAGGAAGCAATGATGGCTCGCTGTCAGGCTATGATGAAGAAGGAGATTAGCGGGTTTGTGGCCGCTGCTTGATGTCAGAATTTTTCTGAGATGGAGTCTACTGTTGGGTCGAGGGAGATCGAGTTAGATGCCCAGTTGGGGCAGAAGAGGTAGACCCAGTATCTGGGGCAGCCGTTAGTGAAGACGTTTTGGTCTATAGTTTCAGGTAGAGTGGAGGACCCTTACCGCCGGGATGGTAAGCTGGATGTAAGGATTTGTGTTTTTCGCAATTAGATTGGCCACGTCAGGGCCAGTTGTCCGGGATTGTCGAGGGATGCTGGTTAGAATTCGAGTTTTGTTGTCCCGAAGTATGAGAGTATTCGTCAGGTGAAGATGGAGGACCCAAAAGTGGGAGGCGGGGCTTAACATCTAGATGTAGAGGTGGAACCTCGTCGGATGTTGCCGATAAGTTTTCATGGTTTAGTTCTTGTTGCTTTTAGGTATTGTTGTCTCTATATTGTTGCTTTGAATACGGATAATTAGTTCAGGATCTACCTCCAAGTGGGCTTGTAAGGTCAGGTTGTCGTAAGTGGTTTTGACAGTAGGTCAAGGGTGGATTGACCATTGGAGCGGTAGTGGCTTCTTGGTCAGCTGTAAGTGGTTTGAACTCTAAGTGGGGGAGAATTACTAGGATAAAGACAGCAAGATTGTCGCAGAGCGTTTTCGTTGGGCGGTGAGTTCTGTGGAGATCCCCATATTTCAGATCGTCATGGGTAGACTACATTGTCTGTGATGGGATGTAGAGGGGTCAGTGAGGTTCGGATGTTTAGTGCAGAGCAAATGGAAGTTTTTTCAGGTCGGGCGTGGTACGAAATTCTGACCGGGTATCATACTTCCGTATGCAGCATAAATAAGTGTGTGCTTTGTCGTCATCGTTCTAGGGTTATTGGGGTCAACATGTGTTGGTTCTGAGAGTGGTGTCAACTCCCGCGTTGTCTTTCGAGGATGGTCGTTGGGCATAGGATTTCTGGATGGGTTCAAGGGTCAGTGGCGAGGTTTAGGAATTTCTATGTGGAGAAGGAGGCTGCGTAAAAGGAGAGTCGGTCAAGCTTGGTTGTTCTCTCGTTATCTTGTACGTTTCGTTTGGGTAACGGCGTGCGTGGTCGGTCCGGCAATGTTTCGATCGTCGAGTTGGGGAAATTGGTTGTTTCGTTCCACTATCAGGTTGCCAGTTGAGTGTGCTTATGCATGTTAGGTGGCTTGGAATTGCTTGAGGATACGACTAGATTCTTGTGAACGTTGTGGTGTCGCCGGGAGGTTGTTCGCCTTAGTGCTATTCTTGTAAGGTTGGTTTAGTTACTGGGGCTCTGTATAGCTGGATCGAGGAGAAGGTGTGCGTAATCGTTGCCAGGTTTCTTTATGAGAATGTGGTGCTTCAAGGTTGTGGTTAGCTGATCTAGTTCAGGTTGAGTAATAACATTGGCGCGTGCGGTAAATCAACCAGGAAGGTATGAGAAAGGGAATGGTTGATATGTTCTGGTTCTTTCGGCAGTAAAGAGCACCTCGACTCTTCAGCATTGGGAATGCTGGGCTCGGTTCTTCGGGTTTTCTCTTGGGAAGATGGAGCGGTCGTGTGAGAGGCGCTAGGAATTAGTGGAGACTCTAGGCAGTGCGTTAAGAATCGGATGGATAACCGATCTGGGAAGCGGTTGAAATTTTGAAGGTGTTAGGTTCCAGAGGGGTTATGGTCGTCGAGATGTGGTTGGGTACCTCCATCGGGAAGTTATGTATGCATGAAAGTTGGGTTGGTGTTTGATAAGGAAGAGTGATTGTGGTCCCTGTTCGGATACGTCTTGGGTTCATCTTCGATTTTAGGAGGCGAGCAAGTTCTGTAGTTAGAAAGGGCATAAACTTTCTGGGTGCGTTAAGGTTTGCGAGGCCTTTGGTTGGGCTATTTGTTAAGGGGTGATTCCTTCCTGGTTAGGCCGTTTAGTCTGACATGTATAAAGGATTGGATGTAGCGACCCTATGCTTGAGAATCGAGGGAGTTTTGTCTATTGAGTTCACTGAAGTTGTTTGGGTAGTTGACCCTAGGTTAGAATCTAAAAATTGAGGATTTGAGGCCGTGAGTAGTCTTGAGGGCGGACTTTTATGTATTAGGTGCTGTTCTTGGTCGTCTGATCAGTTCTCGCAACTAAGTGAATGGAATGAATCGGGGAAGGACCGTGAATTCAGCTGGGAGCTAGATGGAGCGGAGATCCCGGTGAGTTTTGTTGGTAGACGGATCAGGGAACTTGGGTGTCCAGCTGGTGGGTCGGGCATGTCAGGGAAAAGCCTGAGAGTCGTTAGGAGGTAATTTGACAGATATAATCCGTTGGTCTGTTGTTATGTCGTGCGTGAGTTTTCCCCGAGTGTTTAGGTACTCTTAGATAGAGTGTTTATGGATTGGTAGGCTGATGGTCGAAGTTGTGTATATAGTTTCTTTGGTGTTATACATTTAAGTGCCTTATGAGATAGTAAAAGTTAGGCTTGGTAGCTATGGGGCTTTGTAAGGTATCTTGAAGGTGAATATCTAGAATTTGCATATTGACATAAATTAGGCGTGTGGCGGTCGGTGTGGTTCTCAGGCATTAAGGTGTGAAGTTGGTTTGGGGGAGTCATCGACGGAGTACTCAGGATCTGCTTATTGAGGTTTGAGATGAGTCTTTCTGGCGTCAGAGTCTCAAACATGTAAGGATTGCTAGTGGCCATGGATTGGTATGGAGTTGGGCGCGCAATCTGAGCGAGTAAGAAAAGGATTAAGGGGACCAAATCCTTTTAAGTGGGGTAGGGTTGTAAGACCCTAATCCCAAAATGCCCAAGTTCAATGTTAAAGGAATGAGATTTTGGGAAATTTTGCTGTTAACGCCGCTAAGTTAAGGGTTAGAGTCGTTAAGTGTAGTTAGTGCCGCTAAGTTAAGGGTTAGAGTCGCTAAGTGAAGTTAGCGCCGCTAAGTTAAGGGTTAGAGTCGCTAAGTGAAGTTAGCGCCACTAAGTTAAGGGTTAGAGTCGCTAAGTTCGCAGGGTTGATGGGATGGCACGATCTCTAGTTAGCGACGCTAACTGTGCTGTTTGGGCCAAAACCCTAGATTTTGAGGTATGAGCCATATATAAAGGTATTAAACCCCAGGACAGCTGCCATTCTTCGTGTTTCAGCCCCAAAGAATGTTTTTTTCTCTTTCTAGCCTCCTTGGAGTGGTTTTTGGCTCATTTGGTATTTTTAGAAGGTTTCTTGAAGAAGAAGTGATGTGATGGTGTATGGTGGTGATTTAAGTGGTTCTTTAAGTCTGAATCATAAAGATTTGCATATTCTGGACCTTTGTGAGTATAAGGCTTATCCCTTTTGTGTTTATATGGTTATTCTTGTTCTTATAATGTTGGAAAATGGAGGAATTGTCCCTTTTGATGTAGTCCTTGGTTGGGGAGGATAAAGTTCTAAACTTTATGTCTCTAAGACCTCCTTTGGTGCCAATAAGTCAGATTAGAGGGTGAGCCAAGCCCTCTTTGGTTGTTTTGTTTAGTTTTAAGCTTTTGGGACTTAGGTTTTGAGTTTTGGGCATGTTTGATCATAAAGGTGGCAACTTTATGGGTCAATGGTCGTTTTGGGTGAGTTCTGGAAGGACTTGACCCCTGGCTGAATGGATTAAGTGCTTAATGGAGTTTTGAGAAATTTCATATATAGCGACGCTATCTTGGGGGAGATAGCGACGCTATCTGGCGTTGACTTTTTGACCAATTTGACTTTTGGTCAAACTTGAGAGTTCGGGGTACCTGTCTCGGGGGGTTTATCATGTTTGGGGTTTAGGAAGTTCTAAGTGAAGTGTATCCTTCTTAAGAGATTCACGTTGTCGGGATCATAAGAAAATTAAAAAAAATAACAAATTGAAACTATAACTAAATTTGTTAATATTTCAAATTATTTAGAAAAAATCTATAAAATTTAATGCACACAATACATAATACCTTATCATATTTTAGTTGCAAAAAACATAGAACACAACGTTGTAAACATGAATTGTTACAATTTATTTATCAGTGCGGAGTTGAGACACATGAAAACTAAAAGGGTTAATTATATTAAAGACCCTATATGTTGAGTTTTTTCTGAAATTAAATATTAACTTATTCTTTTTCCCCTAAAGACACTACATTCTTCTAATTTTGTTCATTTGGCCATTTTAGTAAGGTTAAAGTAATCTTCGGTTAAAAAAAACCTCTTTAGGAAAAAACCCTCAATATTTTCCCCTGAAACCCCCTCAGATTTAACAACACTTTTAAGAAAAATCCTCACATTTGACAATTTTGTTTAGCATCTAATTTCAACTTTCATGTTTTCTTTGTTTCAAACATCATCAATCTCAGAAGTGATTTGATCTATAATAACGTTATCATATTTCTGTTAGAAAAAAATTTCGTTTGAACCAACTTTTTGTTTTGACTCATAATTATCATGCTCTTATTTATTGCTGCTTATATGTTCTTAATGGTTTTCAGCATTAGAATTAGAATGAAACATTTGATTTGTAACAGGTGAAGAACAATGATTTAAGTTGGCTTGATATATTAGATTGTTTAAAGACAACTTTCAAACACCAATATATGTTTGAAATCTACTTTAAGCTTTTATGTTTTCTTCGTTACAAGAATTGTCAAGTCCGATTAGCCAACTGTTTTTTACCTACGCTAACATTTGATCATATTTCAAAAATATCATGATATATATTTTGCCAACAAAAACTTGACATGACATCTTTCTATTTGTTTCGAAAAGAAAATCAAATATTTCCTTCAGATTTAATGTTAAAACTATCAAAATCACCATAAACAATAACAAGAAAAACATTGTAATCATGAGTCAAAACGAAAAAGGTGGTTTAAAAAGTTTGGGTTAAACTGAAATAAAATTTGAGTCTCAAAGGAATATAGTAACATTTTATTGATCATATCAGCTCTAAGATTGAAAAATCTTTCTAACCGGGATTTTATCAAAAATATTGTTAAATGTAAGGGTTTTTTTTGAAAAACAAAGTGAGTTCTTTTTGTTGAAAAAAACCTGTTTAAAACCAGATGATTACCGATATGGATCAAACTGAAAAAAAAAACAAGTTTTCTTTTAAGAAAGTCAAAACTACAGAAATGGTCCCTATGGTTTACACATTTCTCTGGCTAATGTTCAAAAAGGTTTCGACTCTCAAAAATGGTCATTTTTGGTGGTTTTATTATGGTTTTGGTCCCTGAGTGTAACAAACGTTAGATACCTGCTTTTTCTTCTCCATGTGCCCTGCACTCAAGGGAAATTTTGTATTTTCTTTGGGACCAAAATCGCAATAGAAGGTTTTTATTTAACCTTCCTTTCAAGTTGTCTTCCCCCAATGACTCTATCACCCTTCAAGATCGACATGGTGCTCCACTTCTGTGGCAATCAGGCTGTGATGCACATCTTGTGGACTTCACTTAATCTAGGCTGATGCTTCTACTCCTGCCCTCTACCAGTAAACGAATCTAGTAAATGTAAACAAAAAAATATTTAGCCTTAATTTTCAGTTTTTCATATTTCAAAAAGAATCAAAGTGTGGTTTACTTGGATGGTTCGACCCACCAATATGTGACCAATGCGGTTTTACCATGTTCATTATACACATGAATGACATTGTTAGCTCCAATGTATGCAAATAGGCTACGGACATCTTGATCATCACCATGAGCTCTAAGACCAAAAACCAAGCCTTCATTAGGTATTCTAAAGTGATAATTGATTATTGGGGATACCACATATCTTAGTTTTAGCATCATAATATCGAGTTCATGCACTAAAAACTCATATATGTCAACCAACTCCTCATAACCGACCTCCCTGCATACACTTTATATTTAAAAAAAGGTGTGAACTTCCCACCATGGTGAAGTTCAATTGTAAATACAGTGAGATGATCCTTTTTAGCAAACAAATAAAAACAAGAAAAAAATGAAAAAAGCTAGCATTTTCTTCGGATTTTCAAAACTGAAAATAATGGTTTCTTATAAAGCTATGATAATACTCACCATATACACTCTTTGCGTCAAAGGACATGCGAGGATAAGCACCATTTTTTTTTATTTTCTTCAAGAATAATATATTCCGCGTTAAAATGATTTAGGGTTTTTGGTGGTTTATGCTGATTGAATGAGGAAGAAGGTAGATGTTTTTTTTCCATCATTTTAGGAATTATTTATGCTATACAAAGATATTATGTAGGCGGTAATAAGTGAGCTATCTCCCTAAACATGAAAAGACAAAATTGCCCTCGTATGCAGAGCACGTAGGAAAGAAAACGACAACAATCTAACGTAATAAAACCACAGTAATAAAACCACCAAAGAAAAAACCATCTTTGCGAATCGAAACCTTTTTAGACCTCAACCAAAGAAATATGCAAACCACAAAAACCATTCATGCTGTCTTTAAGAAAAAAATAAGTTAAGATTTAATTTGAAAACAACTCAATGAATAAGGTTTTTTACGTAATTATCCCAAAATAAAAATAAAAATAAAGCGAAGTCCAAAAGTAAGATGTGCTTTTGATTCTCGACGAGTTTCAGGGCAGCTAATCCGTCTCCGGCGACAAAACCCTCTAAAACCCTGAACCCTGTTTTACTCTTTACACATTACGCCATATCTTAATCTCTGCCGCTGCTAAGTTAACGATGAAATCACTAATCTTTCCAACAAGAACAGCTGCGATCCTAATTCCAACTCTTGTTTTTAATCCGTCGAAGTCGCTATCTTCCATTTCTAATTTTATATCTGTTAGAAACCCTAAATTTCTTCCTCACATACGTCATCTTAGAGTATCCTCATCTTACTCTTCCCCAAGCACCGAAGAAAACGGCCATTTCCAAAAAACTGAGGGTGAAATTCATGTAATTGTGGGTCCTATGTTCGCTGGAAAAACCACCACTTTGCTTCGCCGGGTGAAATCTGAAAGCTCTAATGGCAGGTTTGTAGCTCACCCTAGTAGTCTGCTAAGTGAACGATATCATTGAATTTGTTTTCTAATTTCACTGTGAATGTTATTTACATGAATGCCTTAAGGTATTTGTTGCAATTCATCCAAACAAGAGCAATTATGTTTATCCTAGCAATAACATGACGTTAAAGTTGATCTTCATCTCACCTTTATTCACTCAATCTAAAATATACCTGAATTTAATCTAATCAATTTAAACGGTGGATAAAAATCCTCTCCTTGCTTTCTGTTCCAATAGCTGACTGCAATTATCACTGGTAAGATATTCCCAGATTTCAGGCTAAGGTCTCAAACGGCTTCATCTACATGGATCAAACATTGAAGAATCTATGTTTTTCAGGAAGACTTTCAGAAGCAGTTCGATTACTATGCCATACAGGACATCAAATGGACTCAGAAACTTATTCTCTTCTTTTGCAAGATTCCATATTCAAAAAATATTACCAGTATGGCAAAAGAATCCATTCCCAAATGGTCATAGTTGGCTTTATCCCCAACGAGTATCTCAACATCAAGTTGTTAATCTTGTATGCAAAATCAGGCGATCTAATTACCGCCCACATTCTTTTCAATAATCTACTCACCCCAAATGTGATTTCATGGAACGCGATGATTTCAGGGTATGTCCAAAAGGGTCTTGAAGAAAAGGGTTTGAATCTTTATTACAAAATGAGACAAAACGGCTTAACACCTGACCAATTCACATTTGCTTCGGTTTTTAGGGCATGTGCCACTTTAGCAACACTAGAACAGGGTAAAAGAGCACATGGGGTTTTAATCAAGACTCAAATAAGTGGAAATCTTGTAGTCAATAGTGCCCTAATCGATATGTATTTCAAATGCAGCTGTTTATATGATGGCCATTTAGTATTCAACAAGGCCCAAGAAAAAAATGTTGTCACATGGACTTCCTTAATTTCTGGATATGGACAACATGGAAGGGTAAAAGAGGTATTGGATATGTTCAATAGAATGATAAATGAAAAATTCAGACCAAATAATGTTACTTTTCTTGTAGTTCTTTCTGCTTGTAGCCATGGAGGTTTGGTAAAAGAGGGTTGGGAGTATTTTCATTCAATGAGAAAAAATTACAAAATTGCCCCTGGAGAGAAGCATTATGCAGCAATGGTGGATATTTTAGGGCGGTCAGGAAGGTTAGATGAAGCTTTTGAGTTTGTAAAAAGTGCACCATGTAAAGACCACCCTGTGATATGGGGTGCTCTTATTCAAGCTTGTAAGGTATATGGAAACATGGATATGGTGAAAATTGCAGCAAAAAAGTATTTTGAATTGGAAACCGATAATGTTGGAAAATATGTGGTTTTATCTAATGCTTATGCCACTTTTAGTCAGTGGGATAATGTTGCTGAAATTAGGAATGGATTAAAGGAATTGGGTATGAAAAAAGAGCCTGGTTATAGCATGATTGAGGTTCAAAAAAAGATTCATTTTTTCTTTATGGGACATAACATGCATGAAGAAACCAATAAAATATATGAGGTCATCAAGGATTTGAATTATATATTAAAAGATTCCAGCTACTTTATCTGATATGACACTTCTGCAAAAGGGTTATTCTTCCATCAACCCCTGAGCTGACCTAGCCCTACCCCACACAGTATCATGTCAGATGTGAATCAGGTACACATCTGACATGATGATGTCATATTTTTTTATAATAACATATTTGTTTATTAGCTAATGTGGATCTACATTTTTTTTCTTGTTCTTGTTTTGAGGAGAATTAGTTTTAATGTGATGATAATTTTATATTTTTGATATTTATATTTGTGCAGAAATGTAGCTGTAATAAAATCGAGTAAGGATACAAGATATGGATTGGATTCAATTGTGACACATGATGGAGAGAAGCTATCATGTTGGCCACTTGAAGCCTTGTCATCATTCAAAGAAAGAATTGGTCTTGAAGCTTATCATAAGGTAAATTACACTTTTAGTCCCTGTGCTATGTCGAGTTTTTCGGATCTGGTCCACAAAGAATCATTTTGCTTTTTTCGTCCCTATTTCACTGTTTCATAACCTTTTTAGTTCCCGAGTCATCCAAGTTAACAGTTCAGCTTTTAAATTTTATGTGAAAAGACCACTTTAACCTTGTCTTTATCTTCTTCCAAGAAAACCCTAAAATCCAACTAAAACCCCAAAAGTCAATGTTGAAAATTAAAACAAACTTAGTACATTCATTAACTCTTCGTGGGTCCCATTACATAAATGAAAATGTGAAAACTCGGTGCCATAAATCGGAAAATAGAGGAAAACGGTACATACAAATGGGACCGCATATTTTTATTAGTCTTTTGTTTTGTGATTTTTTTTTATTTTAATTTGTGAGAATAGCTAGAGGTGATTGGAATTGATGAAGCTCAGTTTTTTGAAGACCTGTATGATTTTTGCATCAAAGCTGCTGACCATGATGGCAAAACCGTAATTGTTGCCGGCTTGGATGGTGATTATTTGCGGTAACCCTCAAACTTAATTTAACTTTATGGAGATGTAATGTAACCCATAAAAATACAAGAATGGGACCTTAATTTTTTAGGGTTAAATGCAAGAAATAGCAATCTACTTTTATTTATGGGTAAATTACGAAAAAAAAACACTATATTTTAGCACTTTTTTTGGTTTAACCATCAATTTTTCATTTGTTCTAATAAAACCACCAATTTTTGGAAAAAATTTCAACCCGACCATTATGACCTGAAGAAGCCGGTAATAATGGCTTTGATGAAACTTTTTACCAAAAAATGGTGGTTTTTTCGAATCTTTAAAATTGGTGGTTAAACCGAATTTTTGGCAAAATATAGTACTTTTTTCGTAATTAGTCTTAAATAATGTTTACACTTTAATTTATACAATTACGTTAAAAAAAACTATATTTCATCACTTTTTCTTGTTTAACCATCAATTTTTCAGTTGTTCTAATAAACCATCAATTTTTTAAAAAAGTTTTAGCCAAACCATTATGATCGGAAGAACCTGTAATAATGGCTTCGATTAAACTTTTTACCAAAAAATGGTGGTTTTTTTGAATATTTAAAATTGCTGGTTAAACCGAATTTTTGGCAAAATATAGTACTTTTTTCGTAATTAGTCTTAAATAATGTTTACACTTTAATTTATACAATTACGTTAAAAAAAAAATTATATTTCATCACTTTTTCTTGTTTAACCATCAATTTTTCAGCTGTTCTAATAAACCACCAATTTTAAAAAAATAATTTATCCCAACCATTGTGACCGGAAGAACCAGTAATAATGGCTTCGATGAAACTTTTTACTAAAAATTGATGGTTTTTTCCAATCTTTTAAACATCGGTGGTTAAACCGAATTTTTGGCAAAATATAGTGCTTTTTTCGTAATTAACCATTTATTTATTGTGTATGAATTTACAGAAGGAGTTTTGGGGTGCTTGATATAATACCAATTGCTGATTCTATAACCAAATTAAAGGCAAGATGTGAGCTTTGTGGAAACCCTGCTTTCTTTACATTAAGGAAGACAGAAGAGACAGAGAGAGAATTAGTGGCTGGTGCTGACGTGTACATGCCTGTTTGTAGAAAGCATTATGTGAGTGGTCAAGTGGTCAAACAGGCTGCAAGAAATGTTATTGAAACACACAACCTTCAATGTGGCTCGTTGTTGTAAGTTGGAAGAACATGTTAAAAAGATTTAATGTGGTGAAATTTGGTTACTATTTAATGACATTCACCCTTTGTATTAATGTAATTGTAAGCTATGTAAGTTTATGTGGTTATGTTTTTTAGAGCATCCAGTTAACCATTTCCAAAGTTTATTTATTATGTCAAATCAACAAAAAATTTATCTTTAAAAATCTTCTCAAAATGGACAAGTTTTTTAAAGCTTTTTTTTAATAATTAAATATTTATCCTCATTTATTAAAATGCTTTATAAATTTTAAGCGTATATCATGTTTGATATTGTTGTTATTTTATCAGCCATGTAGCTAAACATTAAAAAACAATAAAAATATTATAAATTTAATTTGCTTATGTAATGAATTAGATTAGTTAGTAAAAGTTATAAAGATATAAATATAGAATATCATCAAAAGAGTAATAAAATGAGAGGTACAGTGTAATACTATGATAAGTATCAATATTTAAAAATAAAGCTATCCACTCCAAATTGTATCAAGTTGTTGAAGATATAACAATAGGTAGTAAATAACTCACATTGGAGATACTATTAAGAGAAAAGAAAATCAATCTATTTAAAAATAAAGCTATCCACTTCAAATTGTATCAAGTGGCTGATGATATAAGGATAAGTAGTAAATAACTCACATTGGAGATGCTATTAAGAGAAAAGAAAATCAATCGGTAGCACTAATGGTGTTAATAACTTTGTAAGAAAATAGCGCTCAGGGTACCATTTTGGATGAGAGGCTCAAATTTGCAAGTTTGGTATCAGGCCAGAAGATCAAAGCTTACAATCGAACTAGATGCCGAAAGGAAACATGTTGATCACAAGCAGTGTCGAAGAAGCGGTGGTTCTGGAGTAAGGGAGTGGTGGAGGAAGCAGTTGAGGGTTGAGAGGAGGGCGGAGAGGCGGGCTGAGTCGGAGGAGAAGGCTTGAGAAAGAGATTGGAGAGGGTTAATGTAGAGGAGTGAGAGCTTGAGGAACCGATGTTTGTCGGAGTTAAGGGTGGCTGAGTGGTGGTTTGAAGGGTGAAAATATTGTGGGTGAGTTTTTTTAAAAGAGAGAGAGGACCGTTAGGGAGGGGGGGGGGGTTGGTTGGATGGTTTATTTTATTTTTAATTAAAAAATACTAAAATAAATTAAAAAACAAAAAAAACAAATTAAAAAGGGTAAATTAATCATTTCAAATCTGTAAGAGACTAAAACCACGAAAAATTTGTGATCTTGGTTTCTGATGCAACTTGTAAACTTCTTGAATCTATCCACAGTTTTTGACATAGACAGACACCGATTTTACAGTTTTGTCAAAATTATATAATAAATCGGACAAAAAAAGAAAAGAACCACAAATTTTTTAAAAATATTCTTGAAATGGTCCCGTGATTTTACGATACCTTGATGATGAAATTGGAGTTTTGTACAGAGGAGTGGTATTTTTAAAAAGTATTTACCAAAACATGGCATTCTAAACATTAATTATCAAAAGACTGTAAACTACTTTTTTTAGGTTTTATTACTTTAAAAAATAAAAATGAAAAATTAGTTACTCTTTCAACTTTACCACCACAACCGCCATTGTTCCGGCAAACACAATTTTTTTCCGACCACTATCTATCCAACTTTAAATCCCAAATGAAAAACTATAAATTTAAGAAAACAAAAGATTAAATGTAAAACTCTACAGAAAAATCAAACCAGCACACCATTTTATTTACTTATGGATCAGAAAATTACATGAAATTTTATAAATGAAGTATCCTTAAAGCATCAATGATCGTCGTTACTGCAACAATCTTGCAATCTCTCAATTTCTCATAGTTTTAACAAATTGTGGGGGTAGATAACCTCTGTCATTGTGCAATGTCAAGAACCAATTATAAGAAATAGTCGATCAATGTAATGAACTTGTAATTGCATTGCAACTTTTAAAATGATTGATTAAATCATGTCGTGACGATGAAAAAACTAAATAATCAGTAAAAGATAGTTTTCAGAGTGGATACAGAAAACAAAGATGACTAGCAGATTACAACTGTGGTCGATGGCATGAATCAAGGAAGCAAGTATTTAACCGGTCCTCGATTTTCCAGTCAACTCCCGTCTTCTTCCTTCTTTCGTTTCTTATTTTATTTGTCTTTATAAAATCAAGATGAAAATTCCCAGACTTAACATCAAATTTTAACAATCGAAGAAGTTACGAACACATCTGCAAGCTCTAAGATTCATAATGATACAAACACCAAATTCTCACAAGAAATCGGCCCAGGAAAGACATGGTCGAAGACACAAAAAGACAAGATCTTGCCGCTGGTGATTGGTGAAGATGAGGCGGAGGACATACAGGGAGGCGGCGGATAAGAGTAGCAACGTGTGAGGACTGAGGGGGGTGGCAACGGCGACCGATTGTTTGTTCAGGCAAGTAGGATCACTAAAAATATTAGGTTTTCTTAATTTTTATTTAAAAACAATTATTTAGTAAATAAATTTCAAGTTACAAGTATCCGGTAAATACTTTTTTAAAAGACAATATTGTGGTTAAAAACTCGATGAAATTGTTATGTTTAATATTAAAAAACTTAAATTTTAGAATAGACTCTGGAATTGTATATTGTGTGAGTTGTTGACGACAAAAGGAAGATGGCTTTCCCTTGCTCGATGTTGGAATCTTGTTTTCAGTTGATGTGTCAGCTACCGTCTTCTTCCTTCCCGCCCAGTTATGATCTCTGAGCAACCCTACTTTCCTTACCTCACACATTTTCATGTCAATCCAAGTCATGCTGAAAAGATCAAATCTTCTCAAAACCCTAAAATCTTTAAACAAAACCCAAATTTGTCCATTTTGTACTTTAAACAGCGATAATCCTGGGAATTCTGTTAATGGAAGCTGTTCAGAGTCTGAAACCGATTGGGAGAGATTGCTAAAACCTTTCGACATTCAACAACTCAGGGAATCGCTCAATAGAATCACCCCACTTCAGCTTCAGAAACTGCTCAACCTTCCGCTTGATGTATCAACTTCACTTGAGATATTCAATTCCGCCGGTACCCAGAAAGGGTACGCTCACACTTTCGATGTGTATTACGCTTTAATCGATAAACTTGGCGCGGCGGGAGAGTTCAAGACCATCGATAGATTGTTGAAGCAGATGAAAGACGAAGGGATAGTTTTCCAAGAAACCCTTTTCGTTATGATCATGAGGCATTACCAGAAAGCCGATTTACCTGGTCAAGCCAAGGGGTTGCTTTTGGAAATGAGAGCTGTTTTCGCGTGCCAACCGACCTCCAAATCGTATAACACCGTTCTGGATATACTCGTCCAAGGAGGTTGCCCCGCAGTTGCACCCACAGTGTTCGACGAAATGCTTGAAAGAGGTATCCCTCCTGATGTCTTCAGTTTTGCGATTGTAATGAAAGCCTATTGCTCCATTAACAAAGTTGATTCCGCTTTTACTCTACTAAGACGCATGACAATGCATGGATGTGTCGCCAACTCCATAGTTTACCAGACTCTGATGCACGCATTATCCAAAGATAATAGAGTAGACGAGGCACTCCAACTTCTAGAAGAGATGATACTCATGGGTTGTACACCTGATGTTGAAACTTTCAATGATGTCATTCATGCTCTTTGTAGGGCAAATCGAATCCATGAGGCTGTAAAATTAGTCGATAGGATGCTTCTTCGTGGGTTCACCCCAAATGCCCTAACTTATGGGGTTCTAATTAATCAATTATGTCGAAATAAACAAGTGGAAGAAGCTAAAACCCTAATTAGCAAAGTCCCTGAACCAAATAGCATCATGTACAACATGTTAGCAAACGGGTTTGTCACAAAAGGGAAATTTGAAGAAGCTAAAGCTATTGTAAGTGAGATGACATCCATTAATGGCTGTCAACCCGATATTCATACATACAATACACTCATTCACAGTCTTTGCAAAACCGGGCGTTTGAATTCCGCCCGTGATTTGATGAAAGAAATGGAACCGAAAGGTTACGTCCCCAACACGGTTACTTACACGATCTTGATTGATGGATTTTGTAAAAAGGAAAGATTAGATGAAGCAAGTGAGTTGATTCAAGAAATGTCACAAAAGGGGTTGAATCTAAACACAATTGGATACAATTCCATCATACATGCTTTATGCAAGAACGGTGATATCGATAAAGCTCTAAACTTGTTTCAAGAAATGCATATCAATGGCTGCAAACCGGACATTTTCACTTTCAATTCTTTAATCTTTGGGTTATGTGAGATTGAAAAGATTCAAGATGCATGGAGGATGTATCAAGATATGATTTCGGAAGGCGTTGTTGCGGATATTGTTACTTACAACACTTTGATTCATTCTTTTCTTAAAAGAGGTGCGATTAATGAAGCTTTTGAGCTCATAGACATGATGATATTTCGAGGATGCCCGCGTGATGAAATCACATACAACGGTTTTATAAAAGCTTTGTGTAGAGATGGAGCGGTTGAAGAAGCATGGAGTTTGTTCCATGAGATGGTGGAGAAGGGTTTGAATCCAACTACTATTTCTTGCAATCTTTTGATTAATGGGTTGTGTAGAATTGGAAAAGTGCAAAAGGCTTTAGATTTCTTTCAAGAAAGGGTGAATTTAGGGATGATTCCTGATATTGTGAGTTATAATAGTTTGATTAATGGTTTATGCAAGATGGGTAATGTGAAAGAAGGTATGAAGTTGTTTGAAAGATTGGAGTTGGAAGGTTTGAGTCCCGATGTGATAACTTATAATACCTTGATAGATTCGTATTGTAAAAATAACATGTTTGATGATGCACATTTGCTTTTAAGTAGAGGTGTTGTTAAAGGTTTAGTACCTAATGATGTAACATGGTATATATTGGTTTCTAGTTTTGTTAGAAAGGTTGATGATTCATATAGATAGATCTTTGCATTTGAAATTACAATGTAAGAGTAATAAATTATACAATTTTTGTTTCCATTTCTATCATTTGATCCATCAACCTCTATAAAGTGTCTATTTGGACATTATAAGTTCATGATCATTCTTTATTATGCTTATTATTCACTGATAAATGATCAACAACAATATCCAATTTGACCGAATACATTGGTTATTTATATGTGAATGACCAACTAGATTTTGTACGCGGATGTAAAATCGGGGTACATTGATTATTGATAATGACTAACTAGCTGTAATCATCAGAATTGACATTATATCGATATTGCTGTCTATTTGTAAATTTTAATTTATTTTGTTGGATCTAATTCGGATCTTGATCAGGTTTTATATCAACAAATTCATGATCAACCTCAATCGAACTCTTCCCCGAAACCTTTTTTATTCTAATTTCCTCCATTTCCCTCCTTACATTTATAGCTTCATCCCATCTTTTACCTTGACAATATATATCCGATAACATCACAAAATTTCCATGGTCATTATCTTTTAGTGACACTATTTTCCTATTAACTTCTTCACCAACTTCCACATTTTTATAAATCTTACAACCTCCAAGAAGCCCTCTCCAAACCACCACATCCGGTTCAAATGGCATATTTCTAATCAAATCTCTAGCTTTATCTAAATGTCCTGCCCGACTTAATATATCAACCATGCAACCATAATGTTCCATTTCTTGTGTTAATCCATATACATCACTCATGGAGTTAAAGTATTCCCACCCTTTATTCACTAAACCAATGTGACTACAAGCACTTAAAACGCCTATAAATGTGACACCATTTGGTTTAATTCCTTGAGATATCATATTATTGAAATGTTTAACTGCAAGATCGCCATACCCATGGTTTGCAAGACCCATGATCATTGCACTCCATAATAACACATCCTTCTTTTTTATGTCATTAAAAACGTTTAATGCAGTGTTTATGTCCCCACATTTTGCGTACATGTTCACAAGGGAAGTTGCAAGCTTTATGTCTATTTCGATTTGGTTTTTTTGTATGTATTTGTGAACTGTTGTTCCTGTACCTAAAGCACATAAATCTCCACATGCGGACAACACACTTATAATGGTGATTTTATCAGGCAAAAAGTTGGCTAATTGCATCTCATGGAAGAGATTCAAGGCCTCATTAGACTGCCTGTTCCAAGAAACTAAGGGTGCGTTTAGTTGCGGAAAACTGTTTTCCATTTTCCATTTTTCATTTTCAGGAAAATGAAATGAGTTTTCATTTTCAGTTTTCTATTGAAAATTTAGAAAACGTGTTTAGATAAAACCGATTCCGTTTTCATTTTCTATTTTAGAAAAACAGAAAACGTGTTTAGATATCTATTTTCTATCAATTTTCATTTTTGATTTGGGGTTGTGCGGGTAAGTGGGTAGGGTGGGTGTATGGGGGTGGGGTGGGGTAGGGTGGGGTAGGGTGGGTGGGGGTAGGTGGAGGTGGAGGTGGAGTGAGGTGGGGGTGGGTGGTTGGTGGGTGAGGTTTGGGTGGAGGTGGGGTGGGGTGGAGGTGGGTGGGGTGGGGGTAGGTGGAGGTGGAGTAAGGTGGGGGTGGGTGGTGGTGGGTGAAGGTTGGGTAGGGTGGGTGGTGGGTGGGGGTGGGTTGGGATAGGTGGAGGTGGGTGGGGTGGGGTGGGGTGGGGCTAGGAGGTGGAGGTGGAGTGAGGTGGGGGTTGGTGGTTGGTGGGTGAGGTTTGGGTGGAGGTGGGGTGGGGTGGAGGTGGGTGGGGTGGGGGTAGGTGGAGGTGGAGTGAGGTGGGGGGTGGGTGGTGGGTGGGGTTGGGTGGGGGTGGGTTGGGGTAGGTGGACGTGGTTGGGGTGGGATAGGGTGGGGGTAGGAGGTGGAGGTGGAGTGAGGTGGGGGTGGGTGGGGTAGGTGGAGGTGGGGTGGGGTGGGTGGGGTGTGGGTAGGGGTGGGAGGTGGGTGTGGGTGGAGGTGGGTGGTGGTAGGTGGGGTGGGGGTGCGTGGGGGTAGGGTAGGGTGGGTGGGTAGGGTGGGGTAGGTGGTGGTGTGGGAGTGGGTGTAGATGTAATTTTAGGGGTGTAGGTGAGAATGAGTGTGTGTGTGTGTGTTTTTGTATATTTTAGAAAAATTTTGGAAATAGAAAAATTTAGAAAACAATAAATTTGGGTTTTCCAAAATTTTCCAAATTCTTTGTAATTTTTGGAAAATGAAAAATTTTCATTTTCTTGGAAAACTTTGGAAAAATTGACGAACTAAACGCGTTTTCCGATTTCTCATTTTTCTTGGAAAATTTTTCCGGAAAACAGAGCAGTTTTCCGCAACTAAACGCACCCTAAATCTTTCTCATTACGCGAGGCATAACCATGGATCATGGTGTTCCATGAAACCAAGTCTCTTTGAGACATATCATCAAACAGTTGGCGTGCTAAACTTATTTCCCCAATTCTTACATACTCGGCTAGCATTACATTATAGGAAACCAAGTCCGGATCTTTCATTTCATTGAACACCTTCCGCGCAGACTCTATCCACCCGAATTTGACGTACATTTCAGTCAGAGCCGTCTGGACAAAGAGATCATTCCTAAAACCAAGTTTTAATACCTGGGTATGTATCGTTTGGCCGTTCAGAAGAAACCCCGACCTCCCGCACGCTTGAACTACGAGAGAAAGGCTGAAACTGTCTATAAAGAGGCGATCTTGGTGACGCAACCGGAGAAATAAAGACAGGCACTCATCGTGGTTTTGGGAATTTAAGTAACCTCTTATCATGGTGTTCCAAAGGAATGTGTCTGGAGTTGGCATTTCGTCGAAAATAGATCTGGCATACCGCAAGTTGTTTGAAGAATTTAATGGGAAATTCCGAAGCAGCTTGGTGACGATGAAGTTGTTGGATTGTAGGGAAGTTTTTAGAAGGAATGCATGGATTTGGACGACGATTTGTAGTTCTTTTGAGTCGTGAATTAAGGACATGATTTTTTGTTCGATGGTTTTCGCGGGAGAGTAGGGGAGTAGCCCCTTGAATCCCATTGTCTTTACCTCTACCTTCGAATTGATCGAATATTTATAGAAACGAATCAAAAGATGTGTCAAATACAAAAAGAAGAACATAGTAAATTTAATCTGTTTATTATTATCTTTTATTACAATATTAAATATTTAGTTTCTTTTAATCTATTTTCAGTCTTTTATTATTAGAATAATAGTTTGAAAGATATACACAAGAGTAAATTATAGTTTTGATCCCTGTGGTTTACCTCCGTTTTCAGTTTTAGTCTAAGTTTTTTATTTTTACGTTTATGGTCCTTATGGTTGCAAAAAACTTACACTGATGGTCCCTGATCCATGTAAAAAGACCAACTACTATCTCTAATTTCTAATTTCTTATTTAATTATTATTTATTTTATTAATTTAAAAAAAGAAAATACATCCCACCCCACCCCTACCCCCTCTTTTTCTTCGTCTGATTATTCTGTGCTAACGTCGGAAACAGGTTCGGAGTATAATCCCATCGTCTATGGTCGCCTCACATCAGAAATCCCTGTATATATAGAGATAAATTACTGAACTGAAATCGATTTTGTTGGAGTTTTTGGGGCTTTGGTCTTATCCTCGCAGTAAGTCATTTACAGCCCCCAATAACTCTTCATATACGCAAGTGTTACGGTTCTCAATAAATAACCTATAATTCACATCACCCTCGACTCCAAAACCACTCTTCATAATTACAGCAGTTTACTCCAATCCCGAAGGTTGGCTATGGCTCCGACGACTCCCTTTACTCTGGTGACCATCATCCCCAATCGAATTCTTCTCTTCCGCTGCAGTCTCCTTCTCCGACGGAAAAGAAACAAACCTTGCCTCCTTTTTTCTTTCATCTTGATAGAGTCTGATGCTCTTTCTTTTCTGGCCGCATGTACATGGGTAATCCCTAACCAAGGCTTTGTCTAATCAACGCTCCTTTCTTATGGGTCTGATGCCCCTTCTCCTCAGGCCACATGTAGCAGAAAAATCCATTTCTTTTTTCTTATAAGGAGGTTTGAACGGATGTTGGTTGAACGACAGCGAACAGGGTTAGGAGGAGTAGGGTTTTCTATTGTTGACGATCCTGAAAAAAGAAAAAGAAGTTTCCAAATAAACACAAATAATTGTCATTTAGTTTACTAATTAAACGTAATCATCGACAAAATTGGTAATCATAGAAATTGTCGATCAGAAAATTTTTTTGGGGTTCTGATAAATTACGCTTAGTTTCTGAGTTTTAGCAAGGAGAGAAAAGAGGAGAAAAGAAAAGAAGGAGAGAAAGAAGGGAATGGAAAGGAAAAGAAAGTCATATTTTTGTGTTCCCAAGTTGGAAGAAAATAAAAAGAAAATGAACATTTTATGTGTTCCTGAGTTCAAAGAAAGAGAAATGAAATTTACATTTAAGTGTTATTTTTACTAATCACTTCATTTCTTTCCAAATCATTCCAAATCGGAAGAAAAATTAGAAAGGAAAATTATCCCTACTATTGCCTTCTCTTCTTTGCACTTATTTTCATAAAAAAACTTAGGAACATAAAAAAAATTATTTTGCCTCTCAATTTCATCTACTTCTCTCCCTTTCTCTTATTAAATGAGACTCGAGAACAATGTAAGAGAAGAAGGGGTCGGATGCGTGAACGAGAAGATTTGGGTGGGTGGGGTTGTTTTTATTTTTTTTATTCAAATATCTAATAAGTTTAAAAAAAAGAAAAAAGAAATTAAAAAAGACAATAGGATCTTTTACGGGATCATGAGTGTTAATTTTATATAACCATAAAGATATTAAGCGTGAAATTTCGAAACTTGAACCAAAACTGAAAAAATAGGTAACCAACGGAACCAAAACTGTAATTTACTCTATACTCGACTACAATTATAGAATTTGTGGTCCATCGTCATCGAGGGGGCGTTTGTAAACTATGGAGATAGTTGTGGGGCTTGTTAGTCCATTGCCGCAATAGATGAAAGAACGTTGAAGCCGCCAAGATGATGACCGGAACACCCGGTCAACGCATACAAGAAAAAGTGAAAAGGGAAAACGGTCGCCTTCTTTCTGCGGTATAAACACAAGAAGAATGGATTAGGGTTTTCCTTTCAAATTGAAAATTTACAAAAGCAGAAAAGGGAGAGCGATCTCAAAATTACGTGTTTCTCTCTCTTCATTGACTAAATTTGAAAGCTTAATTTGAAGGCTATCTATCTAATTTCTCTTCAAATCGAGAAATTTTTGGTATCTGGTGAGTATACTTTCAATTAGATTTATGGTTTATTTGCATTTCGTATTGGATATATTGGATTATAACGGAAATCAAAAGCTCGGAACACGTTTATATCGTTTTGTACTTCAATAGTCTCGTCGATTGGAAAATCAAATCGTTATTTTAGCACCAGGCTCGTGTATGAGGTAGTCGTTGGAAGCATATAATCGCGAGCTTTATGATGTCCGGAGTGATGAGCTTAAAAATGAAGAAGTTCTCCAAGTTCAAAAGTCAACTGTTTTGCTCGAATTACGATGCTAAGACATTTCAACGATTTGAAGATGATATTCACCAAAATTAGGGGTTTCTGAATATCGAAATTGGGTGCTTACTGTATTTAGATTTCCATCTTTACTAGGGGATCACCAGCCAGATTTTGAGCTTCTTTACAAGCTTAGCATAGGGTTTACAAGGGCACTCGAGGAAAATCTCTCTAGCTTCTTCATGCTACTCCTTCTGCCCTTTACAAATTGTGTACTTGTGAATTTAGAGACCCAAACCTGATACTTATTTATCCAAATTGATGCAATTTGTATAGTTTTATCCTATCATGATCATTGTTTCTTGAACTAAATCTCCTTATGTTTATCATTTCAGCGATCAACTCGGCCAAAACATGTTGCCGCCACGTCAGCAACCAAAATCCGGAGTCCTCCACACATCTCTAACTCTCGTTCCAGGTGAACCATGTGGATCTCCCAACATTCAAGAACGCGGTTCAAATTCAGACCAAATCCGCGATTCACCAACCGAAAGCGCAAGTTCCCGTGAAACATGGCCCACACCCGATCCATTAACACTCTCCAAACCGCTAGACAACGGTACAACCGAACATTCCGTCATCCGCCACATAACCGACAAAATGTCCCTCAGAGACATTTCAAGAGAAAGAGTCGACATAATCGCAGAAAGAATGCACCATCTTCCAAACGAGTTTCTAGACAAACTTAAAAACGAACTCCGTGGTCTTATCGAAGGAATGGGCGGTCACCAACATCGCGAAGAATACATCTTTCTACAAAAAATGGTTCTCGCTCGCGGCGATTTGACCGAAAAGTCCCTCGTCTTAGCCCACCGTGGCCAGTTAGAGATTTTAGTCGCGATAAAAACGGGTATCCAAGCGTTTCTTCACCCGACCGTGAGTCTTTCCCAATCTTCTTTAATAGAAATCTTCTTA
Source organism: Cichorium intybus (assembly GCA_023525715.1). NCBI lineage: Eukaryota > Viridiplantae > Streptophyta > Magnoliopsida > Asterales > Asteraceae > Cichorium > Cichorium intybus. The sequence goes on along the minus strand of CM042013.1, from coordinate 124,102,596 downwards.
TACAAAAGATGTAGAAACATCGCATGCGGGAACCAGATACCCGCGGATAACTGCACGTGCGAGATTTGCACGAAACGAAACGGTTTCTGTAATCTTTGCATGTGTGTGATATGTAGCAAGTTTGATTTTGAGGTGAACACGTGTCGTTGGATCGGGTGTGACGTGTGTTCTCATTGGACACATACGGATTGCGCGATACACAACGCGCAAATCGGGAACGGTGGAAGTTTGGGGGAAATGGTGTTTAGGTGTAGGGCGTGTATGCGGACTTCTGAGCTGTTTGGATGGGTGAAAGATGTGTTTCATCATTGCGCGCCTTTGTGGGACCGCGAGGCTTTGGTTCGGGAACTTGAATATGTGAGTAGGATTTTTAGAGGGAGTGAGGAAGTTAGAGGGAGGAAATTGTATTGGAAATGTGGAGAGCTTGTGGAGAAGTTGAAAAGCGGAGTAGCGGAACCCGTGGCTTCAAAGGCTATACTCTCGTTTTTTCAAGGTAATCGTTATCCTAATCTAGTATTTACTAAAATACCCCTATGGAATCCTTCCGTAATTGACAACTCCTTCACACTTAAATAACTGATCACGACAGATTTGAGTATAAAAAAGTAGAATTGAAAATAGTTTTTAAAACTATAGAAAATTTGGAACGACTAATATGTTTGGAAAATTTGGGACATGGGAAGTTTGTTAATGTCACAATTTAATTAGTTTTTAAAACTATAAAAAATAGAATTGAAAATAGTTTTTAAAATTTTAAAATGATTAATTATTATTAATTTTTTGGTATACATGTGACTTTTTAGGGTTTGTAACGATATATACGTAATTTCAACTTTTATAAGGATATATACGTAGTTATAGCAGTTTGTAAGGATGTTAATGAAATTCTCCCTTTTTATAGATTTTTTTATGTGCTATAACAAAAAAATAAAAAAAAATCACATTGCTAGTTATTTCTTGAAACACTCGATATAAATCTTTCAGAGTTTGACATCGATCCACGAAAGCATGAAGAAGGCGGGGTAATGGCCCCACAAGAAGCTTTCAACCGAATAGCTGACGTGGTTCAAGAAGCGATAAAAAAAATGGAAATGGTGGAAGAAGAAAAAGTGCGCATGACAAAAAAAGCGCGGTTAGCCCTCGAGGCATGTGACCAAGAACTCAAAGACAAAGCGCGCGAAGTAGCCGCGCTCAAAATGGAAAGACAAAAAAAGAAACAGCAAGTGGAAGAGCTCGAAAGCATTGTGAGGTTGAAACAGGCGGAGGCCGAGATGTTTGACCTGAAAGCCGCCGAGGCCCGCCGCGAAGCCGAGCGGCTGCAGCGGATCGCGGCGGCCAAGGCCGAGAAATCCGAAGAGGATTACGCGAGTCGGTATTTGAAACAGCGCTTGCATGAGGCTGAAGCGGAAAAACAGTATTTGTTTGAGAAGATGAAGTTGGCCGAGAGTTCATCCAGAGGTTCCGGTGGCGGCGGCGGCGGCGGTGTAGGTGGCGGTGGTGGTGGTGAGCCGTCTCAGATGATGATGTATAATAAGATTCAGGATTTGCTTAAAAACATGTATACCGTGCCATCGAAGGGAGACGGGCAAGCGAGTGATATACGCTCGCGTGGGTCCGTTTGAGCAAAAGTTGATTTGGTTATTTTAAGGATGATTTGGATTTTTTTTGTGTTGTTTATAATGTAGTTTAAAGTTGTAGTGATTTAACTTTATATACCGGACAGAACATGACGATCTTGTACTGTGTTTGACCTGCATTGGACTTAGATTATGACTGAAAGGTGGAGATAGAGAATTGGTTTGGAATTATTGTCTGTGCAAAAGAGATGTTATTGAAAATAACCTTGCAATGCTTGTCTACTTGAGTCTACTCTTGTAATCATGTGTAACAAATGGTGAAGATTGTAGAATTGTGTGTATATTTTACTGCAAAAAGTCATGTACCAATTAAATTGTTATGTATGATTAAAAACGGTCAACTTCAAGTTTTCGTTTTATGCTATAAAAAACATTAGAAGCCAACTTAGATGAGAAAGGAAAGGTGTTAAATTGTTGGGATGGGAATTGGGAATTGATTTTCATTTATAATGGACATTTATTGATAAGTTTATTGTGGTTTTTTTGTTTGCATTTTTTGTTGTGTTGTAACGTGCTTTATGCAATTTTATGATAATTTTAGTCAACAAAAATAATTGTCATTTGTTTTGACGTGAAGAGTAGCACATCTGACGGTTGGAGATTGCATTTGATTGTATAAAACGATAAAGAATCTGACTGTCTGAGTGATCGGGATATGTGTCTGTATATATACTATATACATTATTGAACTATATGTAGATAAAAAGAATTGAATTGTGTTTTATCATGTCATACTAGATGTATATCAATTCTCTTTATAGATGTATTTGTGTTATAAATAATGTTTTAGATATTTAATTAGGAGTTAAATCCATTATGACTTGTAGTTCATGCCAATTTTCATTATTAACACAAATTAGCAACATGACTTTGTGTTCGTTGCCAAGCCATAGCTTAGCTTAATGGACGAAGATGAACCTTACTATAACCTAACAAGCCCTATCTATTTTAAATTATTATTATTACTCGTAAGTCATATGATACCGTAATTGTTATATTATTTCTCCTTTTGGTCATTTTACATATATAAAAGATAAGTCAAATATTTTTTAATACCTCTTTATTAATTTATTAACTTTTCTCGGCACTATAAGCTTATCCAAACATTTTTTTAAGAACAGCTTTTTAAAATTATAAGCTAATAAGTATTTTTGTCCAAAAATACTTATAAATAAAATAAGTACTCCCAAACACCCACTAAAACGTTTGGTTTGAATGAACATTCCGTTTACTTACTGAAATTAGATATAATGCAATAATTAAAATATAAAAACTCATCATTAATCAACAAAACATATAATGTGTCGCTAGTTAGTAGTTTATATAAGATACTGAAAATATGTTTTCTTTTAAATGGACGGAATTTGAAATGTTCTGTATAAAAATACATGCTTAAATTGACACTTGATTTAAATTAGAGAAATCGTATTTATTCATACTTTTTGTTCTTATCCATCCTCCTACTCATGTGAACTTGTGACAAGTGTCATATTTAATAAAATTAGTAATATTTTAAGCTATATGTTATAATTTAACATGGATAGAAATATAAATAAAAACAAAAGTTAGGAATAAATACAATTTCTCGTTAAATTATATTCTTGTAAGTTGCATGTGTAAGCACACGGTATAAAATTCTTTTGAGACGGAGACACAACCGTCACCGAAAACTTGATATACGTCTCTCTCTTTTTCTTCCACGCGCGAGCACACGGTATATATATACTTCCACCGCCGCCGACGACCGCCATATTCCCGTAGAATCCTTTCTACCAAATTTTCCTGACGAAGCTTAATTTTCCAGAAATAACATTCGTTTTCAATTCTCACCATCAAAATTACGCACAGTTTGACTCGAAATCACCAATCGACTTGAAAATATGTCGGAGAAATTCTCGGCTACACTAAGGATCGGCGACCTTAATGATTTCATCGCACCGTCACAGGGCTGTGTCGTTTCTATGAAGTCCGGTTCCGCTAGGCTTGTTGATAAACCAAAGGTTTCTATGATCTCTACTTTTCTGAACCCTAGGTTTTTATCTTTTAGGTTGTTTTATACTAGTCATAACACATGTTTAGCAAATTGTTCAATTTTTGGATGCTTTTGACTTGGTCATGATTGTACCATCTTGATCAGGAATGTGTTAGAGCATTCAAACATCGAATTATCTAATTTTAGCTTAGCTTCTGAACAGAAAATAGTAGCTTTCGTATGCTTATTGTGAATCTATCTGTGCTTCTAACCCTAGTTCATTAGCCGTAGTGCAGTTACCAATTGTTATAGCTTTTAACTTGCTTCAAAAAGATTGAGTTTTTATTTACCAAGTGCTTTTTTCTTGAACAGAAGCTGACAAAAACACCACCTCCTACAGAAACTTTTCAAACAGATCCAGTAAAAATCTCACTCAAGGATTGCTTAGCATGCAGGTAACACTTACTGTTCTAAATTTCAGTAACTTTTGATGAAAGTAATGAATTGAATTGGTAACATTGTTGTAATCATGCAGTGGGTGCATTACTTCTGCAGAAACTGTTATGCTAGAGAAGCAAAGCTTGGATGAGTTTCTATCTAACATAAACAAGGGCAAAACAGTAATTGTCTCTCTTTCACCTCAATCCAGGGCTTCCATAGCTGTACATTATGGTCTTTCTCCACTTCAGGTAAATTGCAATATTTTAGCACCACCCTTCCATTTTAAACAAGACATAAATTCGATACCTTTTTGTGAATTTAGAAGGATACATTTGGTTACTTTGAATGAAATACTTTCAGGTTTTCAGGAAACTGACTACACTTTTCAAATCTTTGGGGGTAAAAGCGGTATTTGATACAAGTTGCAGTAGAGACTTGTCTCTTATTGAATCTTGTAATGAATTCATATCACGTTATAAACAAAGCCATTTAGATGACAAAGAATCTAAATCATTTCTTCCCATGATATCCTCCGCATGTCCAGGTACTTTCATTTATTTCTGTATTATAGGCTTATAGCATCCTACTTTCAGTTCTTTCTATCATAGAAATGAAAGTATGTTGCTATTTCTTGAATTGAACAGTTTCTTGTATTCTTTCAGGTTGGATATGTTATGCTGAAAAAACACTCGGGTCGTATGTTCTTCCATATATTTCTTCAGTTAAGAGCCCTCAACAGTCCATTGGAGCTATCATCAAACACCATTTATGCCACAAATTAGGCCTTAGGTGATCATCTTTTCTGATTATTTTAACCCTAATTTGAAAGTACAAGGGCTTTTGTCATAAAAGTCCTTTAACTTTTTCGTAAATGTTCGGTTTTGTCCTTATATGGATTTATTGTCCACTAAAGCCCAAAATTTGCAAACTTTTTTCCATCTTTGTCCCTGAAACCTGTGATAACAGGTTTCCAGGTTACCTTGAAAGTATTTTTGCATAGAAGTCCTTGAGTTTTCCGAAAATGTTGGGTTTTGTCCTCCATCACCGCCACCACCCACCACCACACCACTGCAGTGGAAGTGGTGGTGGTGGTGGGTGGTGGCGGTGGTAGAGGGCAAAACCAAACATTTTCGAAAAACATAAGGACTTCTATGCAAAATTAATTTCATGGTAAAAACGTAAAAATTTGCAAACATAAGGACTTTTATGTGAAAATATTTTCAAGGTAACCTGCAAACCTGTTATCACAGGTTTCAGGGACAAAGATGGAAAAAAGTTTACAAATTTTGGGCTTTAGTGGTCATAAAAATCATAGAAGGACAAAACCGAACATTTATGACTAACTTAAGGACTTTTATAACAAAAGCCCAAAGTACAATGCCCTAATAAGAAGAAATGAAAGTACATTGCTATTTCTTGCATTTAGGCTATTATGTTATTCAGTCTGCTTAGTTGAGATATTTACTATTTATTCTTATGAAATTTATAGGCCAGGTGAGATTTATCATGTGACAGTGATGCCATGTTATGACAAAAAGCTTGAGGCTTCAAGGGACGATTTTGTCTTTCATGATGAATCTGATGAGTTGACTACAGAGGTAGATTCTGTGTTGACTACTGGAGAGGTTTTAGATTTAATACAGGTAAGACTTAACATCATAGCTTTTCTTTTATTACCCTTTTAGTCCCTCTGTCCATGAATATTTTCCAACATGTAATTTTGCATATTGTTTTTTAAGTAAAATAGGATATGAAAATTTTTCATCAAAACTAACTTGGTATGACTTTTACTTTATTTATTTAATCAGTTTAGCCACTTAAATATCTCTGTAATAATAAGACCATTGAACTATTGTTTTTTTAAATGAGTTAACCACTTTACTAGAATTTTTTTTCTGGTTGCTGTTTTCAATAAAAAATCAGGACAAAATACTGAAAAATTACAATGTACTCTCATCATTTTATCAATTTAGCCACTGAACTATTAAAATAACTATAACGAAAATAATAGTCCAGTGGCTAACATGGGAAAAATGGATTTTTTAAGCCGTCAAAATTAGTAGAATGATTAAATCACCCAAGAAAATAGTTGAAGTGGCTAAATCACTAAAATGGTAAAAGTACTTGATGCTTTTCTGTCTCTTTGTCGAATAAAATGCAACATTCATGGGATGGATCAATGATAAATAATTTTTTATTTTAATTTTTGCAGTCAAAAGCAGTAGATTTCATCAATTTGGATGAATCCCCTCTTGATAAATTGTAAGTAAAACCAAAAAGTACATTCCCTAAATTTCAATAAATAAATAAATTAAAAAAAAATCATTCGCGTTATTTTCAGGTTATCAAATGTTAGTGAAGAAGGTCATCTTTTTGGTGTAAGAGGAAGCTCAGGAGGCTATGCAGACACAATTTATCGTTACACTGCAAAATTACTTTTTAATCAAGACATTAAAGGCCCTCTTCACTTTAAAACCATAAGAAATTCCGACTTCCAGGAAGTCACCTTAGAAGTACGTTGCTATTTTCATTATAATCGAATCTTAACTTTAATAAAACATTTTATATAATAAAAAATGAATACGCAGGTAGAAGGTAAAACCGTATTGAAGTTTGCACTATGTTACGGTTTCCGCAACTTGCAAAATGTAGTCAGGAAACTTAAAATCGGAAAATGTGACTACGATTATTTAGAAATCATGGCATGCCCTTCAGGTACAAAAACTTTTAAGGGTGAATTACAGTTTTGGTCCCTGTGGTTTACAGAAAATTACAGTTTTGGTACTACAAGGACCAAAAGTGAATGATTTGGAAACCATATGGACTACCGGTGCAAGATTTTCAAAACTAGAACCAAAACTGTAATTTTCTGTAAACTACACGGACCAAAATTGTAATTTACTCAACGTTTAATTATATTTTGTTGAAAGTACGTTGTTATTTATTTGTTTTTGTGAACAGGATGCTTGAATGGAGGCGGTCAATTGAAGCCAAAACCAGGACAATCTGGCAAAGACTTGATTCAAGCATTAGAGACAACATACATGGAAACCGTAAGTAGAGTAAATTACAATTTTGGTCCCTGTGGTTTACACAAAATTACAGTTTTAGTTTTGAAAAACTTGCACCAGTAGTCCCTTTGTTTCCAAATCTTTCATTTTTGGCCTCTCCCTCTGTTACCGTTTGTGTAAACCATAGGGACCAAAAGTGAAAGATTTGGAAACCACAAGGACCAAAAGTGAAAGATTTGGAAACCATAGAGACTACTGGTTCAAGATTTTCAAAACTAGGACCAAAACTGTAATTTTGTGTAAACCACAGGGACCAAAACTGTAATTTACCCCGTAAGTATTAAACAATGCAACAAATAGCAACCTACTTTCATTTCTTTTCTTATTATAAGAACTAGTGGGATGGCCCGCGGGTTTATTAATTCTATTTTTTTTACACCATTTTTGTAACGGTCTCTTAAAAAATGTTAATAATTTCTGTTATTTCTATGAAACGTAATGACCATTTCTATAAATTCGTTATTAGACAGAAACCATTCTGCAAATTTATGAAACATAGGGAGCATTTTTATTATTTCGTTATACCATGTTTATAATTTTATGAAAAAACAAAGACCACTTTTGGAATTTTCCAATTAGGTGGTGACTATTTATGTATTTTACTTAAGCGTGGGGACAATTTTGGTAATATTTTTTAAACAGAAGAGCAATTTCTTTTAAATTTGCTATTAGAAGATCATTACTATAACTTTGTGAAACACATGGACCATTTCTGTAAAGTTGCTATTAGGCAAGGATCATTTCTGTAATTATTCCATTAAGCAGGGACCTTTTTGTAATTGTTCTATGAGGCAGGGACCATTTCTGTAATTATTCTATTAAGAATGGACCACTTATAAAAAATGGCACATTTTCCTAAATTTTCTTGATAATTAGTAATATTTGATAATGAAAATTATGAGATTGCTATAAATAATAAAGAAATGAATGAAAGTAGGTTGCTATTTGTTGCAGGTTTTGGTTGCGGATCCATTTGAAAACCCGATGGTGAAGAGCTTATACGATTCATGGCTGGAACATCCGGGTTCAGAGAAAGCTAAGAAACACATACACACCGAATACCACCCGATTGTAAAAAGCATCACTTCTCAATTGAATAACTGGTGAAAAAGAAAAACCTTTGACTTTGACTTTTGCATGACGTTTCAATATCGGGTTTTTATAAATTTTGGTGATGTCACAATTTTGATGGTGGTCATAAAGATTTATTCTACGTGAACGTGTGGAAAGGGGTCGAAAGTGTATTGTTATTTCTTATGTACTTGGTAGGTGTATTTTTATAGAAAAAGTGTATACTTTTGTGTACCGAGTGTTCGCTTTTTACTCTTTTGTTTTCAATTGAGTTTATATATTAAAACAAATCTTTGTCTTTCTTATACACACCAAGGTAAATTATATATGAGAATCCAGTAATGTAAGAATAATAATATATAGTCAACAAACTTTGATGTTGTGAGCATTGTGTATTTGACATAATAAGATTCTTTACTTCTATTTATTCTAGTTATAGAAGTCTTGACTACTTTCGTTTGGATCTTTGTGGATCCATAAATGTAACTATCATATGGAGGCACTCGATATATGTTGACTATTATTGATGACTTTCCGTGAAAAGTCTGTGCGTTCTTCTTGAAACATAAAAGTGATGTTTGTTTGCCTCTCTCAATTAGTGGAAGGTTATAGTCAGTGTTGTAAAACTCGGTTAACTCGGACTCCACCAACTCGGCCTCTTACTGAGGCGAGTTAGGCCAACTCGGCAAAACAACTCGGAAATTGGTCAACATCGGTCAAACTCGGGTCAAAATCGGTACTACTCGGGTCAAACTCAGTAAAAGTCGGTCCAACTCGGTCAAACTCTGTAATTTTGACTTTTTTTTAAAAGAAATAAATAACTATAATTGTTAATTAAATTTTAAACATATTTTATATGTTTAGTTATTTATTAAACCTTGTTTAATTTTAATTTTGTTAAATTTAATGTAAATTTGATAGAAAAAATAGAAAAAGACTAATGGCTAAATGATTAGTCTAATATTAAAAAATGAATATCAATTTTTGAAATAGTTTAACACTTTAACATTTAAATTTGTGTCTTTTTATTTCTATTTCAACTAATTTTCTTATGAAATTCAATCAACTTATGATTATTGATATATATAAATTCCTTAAAAATATTTCTATATATTTTATCCAATCCGAGTACTCTCTGAGTACACCCCGAGTATCCGAGTACTCGCTACTCGACAGTCGGCCGAACGAGTTCCGCAACAATGGTTATAGTTAAAACAAAGTGGGCAAGAAAATAATCTCTGCACCAACAATGGTTTGGAATTTTGTTGTGAGGGTTCAATGCATATTGTTAGGATTCAAGGCGTCACTCGTCATAACACCGTGGTTTATATTGGTAAGTGGATGTCATTTTCAAAAAGAACGAATCAATAGATCTGCCCTCTTATAAGTTATTAAGACTTTTTAAATTGAAGCTGCTTCTACAACATGCTAATTATTAATCATTCTCCTGATAAGAGAAACACCTACTAAGGTATCAGGTTGAATATGTCGATTATTTTTTCCTAGGCTCTTTTGTATTAATCTCTTATTCTGAAGTTAATAATGGAATATTGGAACCTTAAGCATCGTTGTGTGTATTTTCCGTGTTTAAAGTTGGAGTTAAAACTTTTAAGTTGTGGATTCTAGATACCTACATGATCATTGTTAGAAAATATGTTACTTTTAATGAAGAGTTACATGTTAAGAGAAACCAAACTCAGAGAGTTGGCTAACAATTAACCTTCTCTAACCCTTAGTTCATTTTTTAAGTAATGTAAGTGTTGAGCATCAGGTAATGATAGACCGGTCCTGAATATGTGCATAAAGGCAATCAACACCTAAAGAATCATGCCTGGAAGTAAATAAAGAAATTATCTATGTAGCCAACCACTAAAGATCATCATGATAGTCGATAGATGCAAATAGTTACTAAAATGACAACTATTAAAGATTCGTGGCAACAACTAAAAGAATGAAAGATTGTCTAAATGTCAGCTCTAGAAGACCCATCGATGACAATGTTAGGCTATGTTTGGCGCGCCACAGCTAGCGTATAAACTAATGTTTTTTTCGAGCTTTTTAAGTTTGACATGTTTGGGAATCCAAAAACTAACTTATAAGCTAGCTAACAAGCTAGGTTTTTTAAACGCTACTAATAGTAACGTTTTGAGTAGCGGCTTCAAAATGTTCCCATTTTACCCTCACACTGGATATGCTTCATTTTCTTATAATATTAGATTAATTTTGTACATGTCCTTTTATGTCATTTTACGATTTCCAGCTAGTTTTATCAGTTAGTTTTTTACCAAACGTTATTTATTATCAGCTAGTTTTTCAGCTCAGCTAGTTTTTCAGTTAGTCGCTAGTTTTCTAGCTACCGCTAGTTTTTCAGCTAGCAGCTAGTTTTTCAGTTAGTCTGCCAAACATAGCCTTAATTATTTAACAACACTCGAGCAATAAAGGCAAAGCCAATAAGAAAACTATCATATCAAAGATCAAGTCTTATGTCAAAAAGCATATGAGAAGTTGGCTTATTCATCCTTGAAATCACTGTCATAGGACCGTCATTCTTTTTACCTTGATTCTTGACTTGTTAGGGAACAGATGAAAATAATAAACACTAATATGAAGCGGTCAATTAAAGCAATGTGATATAAACCAAACCGTACCCAATCTGATTAACAAAACTGGAGGAGTACCAAGACTTGCTGTAGGGAAGTTTAACAGTACCAGGACCTAGATCTACCTTAGTTTAGCCGATTTGTTCAGATACTTCAACATTTGGGTTCATGTTTTATTCAGGTTCAGAAAAAAATGAGAGAATTTCAAGCTTGCTTTATCGGCTAATTAGGTGGCCGATTTAAGGGGTTTAACAGCCCTAGCCAATCGATTTCAATTTTGGATATTAGTATATGCTAATTTTATGCTTGCTATTTTTTTATGAGCGAAAGAATGAGCGGGAAAAATAAGAAGCATTTTTAGAAGTTGGCACGTGTTATAGAGATAGTCTAAGAAAAGGACATATCTCAAGTTTAGAATTCTTTTATTATAATAGATAAATAATAGATAGATATAGGGTTGTCAAATATGTATCACGGAAAATCAACCAACATGTTACCAACCGAACCAATAAAATTGGTAGCCAACATGTTTGGTTGACAGTACCATACAAATTAACTAATCATGGTACGATAATGATATAAAATTTGAGATATTATGGTGGTATCGTACCAACCAATTCGTTATATATATATATATATATATATATATATATATATATATATATATATATATATATATATATATATATATATATATATATATATATATATATATATATATATATATATATATATATATATATATATATATATATGCGACAATGTTTTAAATCAAGAAAAGTCTTTAATAAATAAAAATTATTACTTAGCTAATTTGTTGATATATATATTGTTACCATGTTGTACCAACCAAACTTGTTGGTAACAAAACAAATTGGTATCATGTATAATTGTTACGGTACTGGTAGCAAAAATTAAATATCAATTATAGTTGGTACGATACATGATTTTACGAAAAAAGTATCGTACCAATTTAGATAGATGTTACATTTACTTTTGGTAGGGTCTTAATTTTTTATTATTACTTTTTTAAGTAGATGTCCAAAATTATGGTTAGCATTTAATATTTATTGTGTTTTTAATACAATTAATTGGGTTCGTAATAGAATTAAAAAACCTGATATGTTGAGGGGTAAAAGTGTAAATATAGTAAGAATAATTGATAGTCAAAGGGTTTTCAGACACATTGAAGGCCCACAAAATCCTCCTTGGTTTCTCCTTCTTCCTCTCCCTCTCCTCCGTTGCTGTTTCGTGTTGCTTCTTCCTTCTTCATCAACTCTGCAACAATGGTGAATCACTTCTCTCTCCCTCTCTCTCTCGATCGATCAAATATATTAATAGAACTCTGTGAACTGTTTTTGCACTTTCGTCATCATATTCTTACATTTTATCAATGTTCATCCTTTTCATCAAGTCTACAACAATAGAATCTCTCTCTCTCTCTCTCTATTGATTAATCGAATTTTATGTGTAACTGTTTTTGCATTTTCATCATCATTTTCATGTGAAAACGCTGATGAAATTGTACGATTTTTTAAAATATGCTTCAAACCTGTTTCTCTCACTATCTTTACATTCCTTTATTATTCTCGATCATCTGTATGTGTAATATTCTAGCCTTACACATTATTTGTTAGCTGTCAATTCACTTTTATGCAAATCGCAAACTACCAATTGTTTTCGTATGTAAATCGTATCTTACCAAAAAATTTTGCCTACTTTTAGGCGAAATAGAACAAAAACGCTCGCACATTAGGAAATATTTATTGAAAAAAATATTTAGTTATTGCTCAAGATATTATTTTCTTACAATCAAGTGAATTACATTATTTGGTTCACATTAAAATCATATTACACACAAAAAGATTCTAACAATTAATATATTAATATTTTCTCCGAGAATTTGAGAAATGATCTATTTGTTCGGGTTATGGCAAATGTTTATATAAGGTTTATAAACCGGTTGATATTTTTATGGATTGCAGAAGTCACAATTGACTTGTTAAGATTTCGTTCTTTGTTTTCTTATTTGATAAGAATTCATTAATATTCGTGTTGCTTTTATTTGTTTATTTGTTTATTTGTTTCTTATTATAGACAACATCAAAGAGACTTGCAGAGAAGAAAGTTGCAAAGTTTGAGAAAAACATAACAAAAAGAGGATTGGGTCCTGCGGTTTCCAAGAAGATCAAAACGGAGCTCTATGTGCTTGCTTTCTTCGTTGTAGTCGTGATCGGATCCTGTAAGTCTTGCATCTTTTCCATATATATATCATTAAAGTTATAACTATAAGGTTGAAGCATTTATTTTATCATTAAAGTTATAACTATAAGGTAGAAATACCATAAATGCATGTAAAATAATTAGTCAACAACACTTTGAGGAAGTCTGGTTCATAGGATTATTTATAAATAGAATATTGTATAATCCAGAGGAAATATCATGTATTTGGTTAGCAGAAATGAAATAAAATAATATAACAAAAAAGTAAATAGTTTTTTAATAATTATTTATATTCAAATATCTTTTGTTTATTATAAATATATGTCCTTGAGTTTTTTTTTTCTTAATTTTAATATACATATTGATGGTATTTTGGTTTTTAATAAAATAAGTTGAAATAAAATTGAATAACTTCCATCATTTTCTACGAATGATGAAATCCATCAAACAAGAAACTTATAGAATTTTAGAAAAACAAAATTCCGTCCATTTTATAACCAACTATGCAATGAATAAAATTCTGTAAGATTGTATGTGTGGTTGTTTGATGATAAAAGAGTTGATCACCAAAATAATAAAAATGTATAGTGTCCTATCGTAACATGACCAGTGTTTCAAAATCATCGTTTATTTCACCGTATAAAAAAAATTCTTTGAATGGTTCACACAACAAAAACCTTTAACAAATATCATAAAATTATTTTTCTATTGTGAGATGATATCCACATTTTACAAAATAGTGATGTTATTTTGTAGGAATTGATATCAATTTATAAAAAACTTAAAAAGTAAATTCGATTAATCCAAAGAGGTTATTTTGCAATATGTATTTAAATGATAATCATTTAATGATACGATACCGCTATGTTCATTTTAATGATCAACCTTAAAAATATACTTTAAATTATTTTTTTAATTTCAAAGTTGACCAACTCTTTCTTGTTTGATACATTTATTTATTGTTAAATCTTTTTTTGTAACATATTAACTTTTACAAGTTAGAAGGAAGAATTTAGTTATCACTTATAATCGCAAAGTATTTTTATTTTTAATTATATTACGTGTTTTCTTGCAGTTTTATTTCAGATAATCAGGCTGGCATTGACGGGATGAAGAATTCCAGAGTTAATTCTTCACTTAAATTAAAAAACAATATCTTAAACTAGTAATAAAAATTGTAATACATCTTGCAATAATTGTTAATGAAAATGACGTTAATGCCCTTCCCTTCTAATTAGAGTTGCACAAACATGGGCCCCGCCTGGGCTCTTAATCTGGAATAGGACTCATTAAGCCCGCAAACTTGCTTGCACGGACATAGGCCATAAAAGCCCGAGTTTTTTGGGCCTTTTTAACATAATTTTTCGTGTGGTTTTTCATACTCGTCACTATACACAACCAATTAATGCAAGCTATACTAATTAACTCATTAGTGATTTGTTTATTACATCTTATTTTCATTTCTTTCTATTATAACATCTATATTGAAAAATTTATTTTGATTGTGGCGGTGTCTTTCAAATACAAAGCAATTTTCACAACTATAAAAAAAGAAAAGGATTTGAAATATAATACTATAATCAGGTAGAACTATTATATTTTACTATACATTGCCTTGATAAAAAGTTGATGATGGGTTTTGAGAAGCTAAAAGCGATTTTTTTTATAAAACAAATTTTAAGCGGCAACGAAAGTAATTTTAAAATAATTATTATTTTAAGAACATTTTAACAAAACCAGCAAGATGATCCAATTACATGATATAGAAAGATTATTGACAACCATAGGATGTAAAAAAGACAATCTTTATAGACTTTGATCCCATGTAGTTTTGGGGAGTTGATGAAGATGACAAAAACTCAAGAAAGAGTTTCTCTATGATGTATCCACCAAAAAGAGTAAGACACAATGGAATGCTAGTTCCTTTTTGTATTTGTGACTTCTTAAGCCTTTAGATGCATAACACAATTAAGCACTAAAGGAGGAGTACTTCTACACCATTTAAACTTGTAACTAGCTTCAAAAGAAAAGCAAGAGGGGAGAGATAGAAGCTGGCGGTTTCAAGAAGAAGAGAGGAAAAAACTAGCTCCAAACTATGTAATAGACTCTCTTATATACTTACACGTGTGATCCATGACCAATATCTTCATTAAGTGCAAATATATGATTTCTAAGAGACATGACTTGTGTATGAGGAAGGTTGACAACCAACCTCCCTTCCCATCATGTGATGTTCGGCAAACAAGGGAGAAAATGACAGAGATGTATCTAACACACTCCTTAATAAACTAATGTGTCAAGTATAATTTAGTGGGATCCTAAGTGTCCAAAAACTTGTACATGACTTGATATATCATACAATACGATATAATAACTAGTTTGTTCCTTTTTAATTATTATTTTCATAAAACAATAATTATTCTATAATTAAATACAATAGTTGGTTATTTATTAATAATAAATATTCAATATGTGTCAACTTGCTTAAGGTGTGACCCTATAGGATCACATGTTATTGTCAAACATCATTCTAAAATGATTCTTGAGCATATAGATTCAATAATCTCCCACTTGCACAAGATTCATTATATATTGACATAGACAGTGGTTGACGTCTAGCAACAGACCACTGCCCCCAAAAACACCCAAAGAGGTGTCATCTAGCAACTACCAATTCCAAGTTCTCCAAGCCACAATTAGTTATAAGTTGTCGGTATCAATTATCCCTTTGTTACAGACATCATGTTGAACATGAGACATGGATCGAAATCAATCTCATATGGTGTTCAACTTTTAAGTAAGGCATTAGATGCCTAACTCTCAACGAATAAGAGGAACAAATCCCATCTTGACTACATACGCCTATCATGTAGTTCATATTATACCCAATGATGGACCTTATAACAACATTTTACAGAACATCGTTAAACCATGTCAAAGCACAACAATTCCTACACTCAAGTCCCAAATATGTATCTCATGTCGAAGAATAAAAAGATAATACCTTAATCAAACATCACTCATGGTAACGATAAGTGATTTTGATGCGAGTATTGTCTAATGCTTATTCTATAATCAAGTACCTATGAATTTGGTCGCAGCTCTTTGCTATTTTCATCTCCATGAAAATCAACCAATCCATTCATATTAGTTTTACCTCATAGATGCTCCCACAACTATGAATGACTATAGACATTTAAAATAACCATGTTATTCAAGGATTAAACATGCTAATATAGAACACAATGATTTATTTAATGAAAAGATTATATCCAATATATCAAGTTATTACAATATGTGTTGCTTATATGTTCCAATATCCAAATACAAATTTCAATCAAATTTATTCACTTAGAACAACACGGTCCTATAGCTCTAACGTGACTTTCATGCTTTAGCTAATGAAGGAACTTTGTTAGGTAGAATCGTCAAACTTGATTTCTATAAACTTTGTGAATACTAACATTTTCAGTTTTATTTATATCCCATATATAGAGAAACTCTTGAGAATGTTTTAGATGTTTAAGTATGACTTAGATAACAATACTTGCGTAATGGGACTACTCATAGTCATAAATGAACTAATCATTTAAGCATCTTCATATGTGGTTTCCGGAACAACATTGTATTCTGATTCTATAATGTAACTGCAATTAAAATATGCATGAAACTCCTATCCATGTAACTTTTTCTTCATTCATAATGAGGACACGCTCGATTGTGATTGAGGATCATCTTAATCTATTTGGAAGTTCAGCATATGTGTAATAGTTTCCATATAACTTTCTTTCATGCTCTAAGCATACGATATATATGGCATTCATGCATTACATGGCACATATGATGAATCCAGTTGCAGCAGCATATGGAATCCAATCATACTTAACTAGTTCAACTATTATACTAGGGTGATGAGTCATGCTCAAAATCGTGTCATGTGGTATTGACAAGATAAACTCTCTTAGAGTCTTATATCTCGAACCTTTCAAGATCTTGACAATTAATGAAATTATACTTAATCCTTTAAGTTACCATGATCTATCTATAGATCTCTTATCCCAAGAATTAATGTGTCAATCACACATAATACTAGGAATGCAACTGTGCTCCTACTAGCTTTCTAGAAAACACAAGAATCATCTTGATTTAATTACACTATGCAATATTCTTTTTAGAAAGAATATTCTTTCTTTGAGATGTTGGCTTTAAATCTGAGAAGATTTCCATCCATGTATGCTTTTCTCCTTTGAAAACTCACTTATTCTTTATAGTCATACTATATCGAGGAAGATTAATCAAGCTCATACTTGATAATCATACATGAATGCATCTCTGTGTATTTTATTAGTTTCTAATCAACTATTTGAGCACGTTCAACAATTGTCGAAAAACATGCTAGTTCCAAACATGATGCATTTAGTTTATGGTTCTTTAACCTTTAAAGTTCCATATTGCTCCCATTCAGAAAAAGAACTTTCTAAGTATATGTCTTATGGAATGACATTTAGTGGGATTGTAGAAACTTTATCCTAAACAATCATTTAGGATATTCTACATAAATATTATTAGTAGATGCTAGGTTGAGTTAAGCTTCTTATCTTACATAAGCTCCATAATTCTACACCTTTTAGATAAGGATAGAACATTTCATCCTTAGTCATACGAAGGAGTCTAATCTACTTCTTTGGTTGGAAATATATATTCAAAATATATATGTTGCAGTGAGCATAACTCCAAAATATATAAATAAAATAGTTCTTCAAAACATCATATAGTAGAGTATAAGGTCTGATTAATCCTCTTCAAAAATTTACAGTATCGGTATACAACCAGAGGTCAGGAGACCCTATCCCACTAGAAAATACGACAGCTACCTCGAACATCATAAGACAATATCTATGTGGTTAGGTGACCCATGACCCACAACAACCGTACAAATGACGAGCGAGTGTTCTTGATGGAATGAGTTAGAAACCGATTCCACAACTCCTAAGATATTCCAAGAAGACTTGGTCTAACTCATTTTCTTTATCAAAACGAAAAGGTTTATGATGGCCTCATTGAGTTGTATTTCAACTTTACTTAGAAACAGTTTGAGTAATTCAAAAGTTTCAACAATAACGAATGAAATTCGTCAGTGAAGATTAATTATCTATCACCAAATGTATTCATAGGATTGAAAAGACTACATACATCACTATGTATAATTCTTTAACAAGCCTTTTATTCTTTCACTACCAATAGAGAAAGATACTTATGAATCATCCTCCCATATAAATATGAATCACATATATCAAATGAACCAGGCTCATTTTCCTCCAAAGCTCCATCTTTTGAAGTTGGTATATGTATTTCTTGTTTATATAGTTATTAGGATGATAATGGCATAGATAAGATTGAATCAAATATCATTTGATTATATAGGTGTTATCTTTTAAAACTATTAATTTATTCAAAAACATATAAATTTACTTCATAAATAACATTATGAGAAAATATTCTTAACATAGAATACATCATTTCAGAACATCAATCTAAACATCCATTAAACAATATGTTAATCTAGATTTATCCAAAATTTGCAACTGTTAAGTGTTCCTACTCATAATAGGTACAAAACATCTATTGTTCAAATACAAACTATTTGGCATTCAAATGTTCTAGCAGTATCAATAACAACAATTGTTATATCTCCAGCATAGAATACCATTCGTTGGAAATTAGTTGCTTATTTTTTCCAAACATCCGCACATAATATCAAATATTAGTCTCGCATGCAGTATTAAATACTCAAGTGTATGGTCGAAAAATAATTAGTTCTATCATATAAATATATGAAGTGTTGGTCATACCAGACTTCCTCAGATCGGTGAGATGGGAGGAGCATTTCTTCATCAAGTGTCTAGTTTCTTCATAATAGAAACAACACTGATCATTTTGGCTATTTCTTTATTTATTGTGTTTATGTTTGTTTTCCTTTAACTAAACTATAAGTCTCTTAGAGTACACATTCTTTTTGACCTTTCTTTTATCCAATGATTGAACAGGTTTGAACCAGGTTCTACTGTTATGAATGAATATTTGCTTCACTTAATGAAGCATGTGATATGCTTCACAATTCTACAAGACCTTCTGCAGGTCAAGGGTCATTATTCCCAGTATGATGTGAGACACATCAATAGCATCACAATAATGTTTCCATTAAGCATCTTGATCAGACAGAATGGTTGGCAGAGGTTGTTCAGGAATGAGACCTTTCGGTATATATAATTTCTGTTTATACTTGAGGAAACAATCCCAAGGCATTATACCACTTGTAGAAATTATAACCATCAAATGTTGTTATCTCTTGAAAGTAAACAAGAAAGAGGTTGTACAGCGGCGGAAGAGTATTAGCAGTAAGTTATAGAATTTAACAAAATTTCATTTAGTGTTTTCAATATTCAGTATTTAAAAATTAATACCTTTTATTGTTTCTAAAACATTAAATTATTAAAGTCTAGGATCCAAGTTACGAAACAAGAAAATTGTTCGGTGACCTTTATCTCATCTACTTAATCCAACTCGGTAGGTAGCGATTACCAATTTCATCAAATGTAATTCCTAGATTATGGGATCTTAAACAACTATTGTTTAACTTGGGCATGTTTGATCTCATCTATGCCTTGGGCCTCTCATGCTTATGTGACCTTTATCACGCAAGATTCGGGATCAAGTCTTCCTACTTGAAAAACTTGTAGCATTGTAACTAATTAGTGACTAGGAGATTCATATGGCACTAAAAGGTACAAAACCACCTCGAACATCATAAGACAAAATCCAAGCGACCAGGTGACCCTGTGCCACAAAGACCGTACAAACAACGCGCGAAGTGTTCTTCAAAAGGATGGCATAGACTTGCATTTTAAGAAAAAGTTTTATATATGTTTTATAAATAAAGTTATAAAAACATGGTCTCATGAATATTGCATGCATCAAATAATTTATGTACCATTGTGTAAAAAACATATTCTTTTTTAGTGTGAACATAGAGGTCATTATCGGCTAGTTTCATAGAAAGTATTTCTCATAATTATTTTTAGCACCACCTATTTAATAGTGTTTTTCTTGACGTTTTGTTCCTTTGCAATATCTAATGTTGTAATTTAACTATTAACGATTCATTTTATTTAACTTGATGTTTCGTTGCATTATTTATTTATTTTCATTATGTCGAAAATTGGATTTTGTTTGATTACTAAAAAGAATGTTTCATAAAAACCTCATCAATTACATAAAGGGTGATTTTAAACACCCTCTAATCTTAAAAAGAAACTTATACGTAAAATCCTTATTTCTTTATAAAAAAATCCTCCAAAACGATTAAATATATTAAAAAGCACTCATATTGTTTTTAAATGTTATAATTGTTCCGACTTTAAATTTTTTATTTTAAATACCTCATCACAAGAAAGAACAAGTATAATACTCTAAATATATTATAACTATTATATTAAAAAAGCACAAATATATTATTGATGTAAAGAAAGTTCGATTATATATATATATATATATATATATATATATATATATATATATATATATATATATATATATATATATATATATATATATATATATATATATATATATATATATATATATATATATATATATATATATATATATATATATATATATATATGCAACCCTAAACCCTAAAACTGTTAAATAAGATTGATTAGATTTATAGAAGGTTTTTAAATTATTAGTTTTTTCATATAGTTTGTTAATTAACAACCTCTTGCCTTGAGCTTTTTCCATACTTTGGTGGGTCTCACATTTTATTAACCAAAAAGAAATCAACAATGCATATAATAGTCCTACAAAAAAGCTCTTGAAAAACATATCATATAATGAAGATAACATATGCTTTTTAAATATAAGATTTTTCATGAAAAATCTTATTTAAAAAACCTCCCTATTGTTGATGCTCTAAGGGGTTTTTTTTAGCACTACACATATGATAATATGTTGCTATTTCTTGCAGCTAACCCAAAATAGTTTGTAGAGTCATGTCCAATCTAATCACATCCTATCCCATGTAAAAAGGACACCTTTTGTGCACCTCAACATAGTAAAAAGGTCATAAAGACAATTTCATGTAAAAAAAATGGCTTGATCATGATTTTTATGCTTTTAATTTCATTCCTTAGAAATTACTTTCAATAACAAGTTTTATTGCATAACCAACAAAAGACAAAATACAATGTGCTCAAGAAATAAAAACCTTGGCTAGCATTACACTAATTAAATCTTTAGTCCCACATATTACCATATGTGCATTTGCTTTCATCTGATCTATGAGTTGGTCGACCCAAAATTCTCGCTGAGTTGGCAGAGTTGCCATGTTGGCGATCAACCAAACTTTTTGATTGTATTCTACATTGAGAACCCAAGAAATTATCAAGACTTGTTTTCTTGTTATTATTGTATGATAAGTTCTCACTAGGAGAAGCATAACCAATTTCCTGCATAAGTTAGATCTTTAATGTTAAAGATAATACAAAAGGAACCACATAGACTGAAACTTTTTATAAAAAAAATATATTTTTTTAAAGCTTACTTTAGAATTGGATTTGGCAAAAGGTGTTAAACATGGGTTTAGATCCTCTAGGAACATGTCATCCGCGCTACCATGGGTCGTATGATCCCCAGAACTGAATTCCTAAAAGTTTAAAATGATTACATGTGATAAAATCATAAATAAATAAATAAATAAAAGTACATTGCTATTTCTTGTATTAGAAATGTTGATAAGATATTAATTACCAGAGAGTTAAGGGCCTCTTCTTGCTCATATGTTGGTGTCTTTGGGGAGCTCACAAGACTGTCACTGAATCTCATGGCTGAATACTTATCAGCTTTTACCTGTCATTTATATATTATTATTATTCCAAATATAAAGTTATAGAAAAGTTATTTATTAACAGAAAACTAATATTTCAGTTCTTTTGACAGATTTCATTTCTATCCAAAAACATTCAAATTCCAAGTCGATTTCATTCCTGTGAAAACACATTCAAATTCCAATTCCTCATAATCCAAAGATGTATTTTTGTAAACCAAACACCCATTTGTAACTGTGAATGTTAAAGGTGAATATGGTTAAGTACCTGGGCTAGATCATGAGCAAGGCACTGAAGTTGTCCTGTGAGAGAAGTGACCTGTCTTTGAAGATTAGGGATTAGTTCTTTTGCCTCTTTTAGTTCAGAACAATCCTGCTGTGAATTTGTAAGATCTGGGAACAAAATGGCACTCTTCAATGATTTAATCTCTTCTCTTTGCTCCAGACATAAATCCTTGAGCTTATCAACCTGCACAATTTTACTTCTGAATCATGGATTTCATCTAATCACTTTGTATCCTAGGTCATACGTTGATCTCCATTCGATACTTAGCTCAGAAACTGAAATTAATACATCGAAGTTACTGATATCATAAACTGTAAGTTGTGTGTTAACATACCTCTTTGTTTTTCTCCTCCAGCATCAACCGGAGCTCCATAATCTCTGATTCCTGATCCTTGATCCGACTCAAAAGCTCCCTCTCACTCCTCAACACCATCGCTAAACTCCTTGTATTCGCCTTCACTTCCGTCAATGCCTTCTTCTTCTCACACTTCTCACCTTTCACATTACTACCAAACAGCTTCTTATGCAATCCACCAAAACCCGACGTCCCTCCTCTCCTCGCAGTCATCGTCATCTTCTTCTTCAAATCATCGGCGATGATGCTTGTGACATCAGCAGCCACAACAAACTCCCTGCCTTTCAGCTTCGACGACGACGAAGTCGAAGACTTCTTCTCCATAAACTTCTTAACCATAGCACTAAAATTCTGCTCGTTTTTAGCAGATTTTGACTTGGCGAGAGCGTAAGAAACATCCGGGATCTGCCGGCGAGTTTTTGTTTGATTGAGCTCGGTAGAGGAGGATGGATCGGATTCAGCGGAAGATCGATTATTGAAGGAACTATAACGCGAAGATGACATTTGTGGATAATTTTCCTCCCGGTGAGTGGTCTGAGAGGAGATTGTTGTTAAATTTCGAATCTCCGGTGATGCATTTGATGTGTTTTTCTGCTAGGGCTTTAAATGAAATGCGTATAAAGACAGATTTTGGAAGGATTTGATGATTATTTGGGACCGCTGTCCGAATTCAAAAAAACCCAGGCGCGGGATATTTGTTCACTTTCGTACTTCTCTACTAGTTTTTTAGGAGAAAAAAGAGACGGTTTAACCTAGCATGACATTTATGTGTGGGGATTGGAATTTGGACATTTATGTGTTTTTCATATACTGGTTTTATAAATTTATGTTTCGTGTCTATTATATCGATATGAATTTCAAATTCGTGTTTCATATCTTATACTGGTCAGACACGAATAAGACATATGTATAAACATGAATAATTTTCGTTTGACATGTGACACATGTATGCTATGTATAGAGACGTATAATAACACATGAATAAGTTAGTGAAATATGGCATGTTACTTTTTGATTTTAGCTTTTTTAGCAATGTACTTTCATTATGTTGTGGTTTGGAGGAAGAGTCGTTTCTAGAATCAAATAGGTTTTCTGGATTGCTTGAATGATCGTTTGATCACTATCCGAATATGATATTTCGACTCTAAGAATCACGAAATCCAAATTATGGGGATAATCATTCAAGAAACTATTTCAAATCAAGGCACTGATTAGGAAACAACGAACAATGTAGTTATAGAACTCGAATTTTTATGATTATCAAATATGAGTATGAATTAGTTTAAATGTTGATTTTATCCTATAAATATCGGATGACGATTTCAAATGTAACTATCATGAAATATAACCCGAAAACAATAGTTTCCATAATAATTTCCTTAACAAAATAATTTGTTCGGACGGGGCGCTACCCCGCACCCCGCAAGGGCAACCCCCTCAACCCTCCACGTCAGGGGCATTGCCCCTTTGACCCCGCAAGGGGGCGCAACACCCCTTGACCCCTTCCATTTTGGCTGAACCAATATGAAACTCTTTTTATACAAGCGTGTATTTCGCACCTCCTAATTTGTCTAAAATCAAGATTTGAAACTCCATTGGTAATCTTGTAAATTTTATTATACTAAAATGACCTGGTGATACTAAAATCACAAATAATACTCCTCTATTTTAGTGTAACCATGAATCTACACAAACAAAAATTAGAATTAACCAAACTTATACATACACGAAAATATCAAAACGGTTGAATTTTCATATTAGTACACTAGAAATTCCAAATACTCGAGAATTAGGGTGTTTGTAACACCCCAAATTTCGTAATAAATTTTTGGTTTTTAAAAGCGGTTCGAATACATAAAACGGGTTGGAAAATAACGTCATTCGATCCGAGTTTGGTAAATAAAACATTTAAGACTGTATTTGTCAAAACAATTACAAAAACATTAATCAACGGAAGAATTTGATCACCAAAATGTCGGATGCAATACAGTCGCGCCACACTCCAATGCTTTATTCTGAAAAGTACCTAAAACATTTAGGGTAAAAGAGTAAGCACAAAGCTTGGTGAGTTTCCCAAGATATCACATATCCATCATGTTCATATACATTAGGCACATACAACATATAGGAACGACATGTCATGCATCGCTCTTTTATCATTCAACTTCCTCGGGTGTCCAAAACTGTTGGATTAGGTGTCTAAGCCATGACTAATAATTTGTATTTACATAATTAATAGAAGCAAAGTCCATTTGGGTTGCCCTCATAGCTGGAGGTTTGGTAGAAAGTTCGGTAGAGAGAAAGGTTGGTTTGTTATGGGATTAATAAATCAATAGAAATAAAAGATATGGTTTGTTAATATATTAAAGTGATAATATATTAATTAGAAACTATATTGATTGATTAATAATTAATCAGGAATTAATTAGATTAATTTCTGTGGCATTAATTAGATTAATCAGGAAGTCAGGGATTAAAGTCGTACAAATTCAATAGTTGAATTGCGGCGCGCGGCGCGCCAATGTATAGGCCGCGGCGCGCGTACGTATAATCCGGAAAATGGCTGACGGCTAGGGTTTCTTGTTTCTCTATAAATAGGGACCCCTAGACCTCATTATTTGGTGCTCATTCTATTATTCTCTCTCTAGAATTTTCGTGATCTTCCTCTGGCTCCCTAGGTGTGATCTCATTTGAGGCAGGACACTTGTGCTGCTTAGCTTCAAGATTAAAACTAAAGGTTAGTTTTTCTGATTTATTCTTTTAGTTAATTTTGTTTGGCCTTTAGGAATTAGTTACATGTTCAAAGTAAGGAAACATAGATCTTTTCTAGGTTGCATGTGAACTTAGGTTATTTAGTTCATGGTTGCAAAAAACCTTTCAGTGGTATCAGAGCATTTGGTTGTTTTCTTATTGAATGGCTGTAATAGTTTTCCTAATTAGGGTTTAAAGTTTATAAATCCTATTTGGCCTAAATTTCGATTTTAGGGTTTAGGGTTTTTGAAACCCTAGCCCTCCCCCTTCTTTTTCGATTTTCTGCTTAGGGTTTTGGAAGGTTTTCTATTTTTGGTAACTTTAATTGGTTAATTAATTGGATAACCTTAAACCCATTTTTTTGAATTTCGATAATTAGGGGTTTAAGATAGGTTTAAATTGATTTGATTAATTTGGAAAAACCTATCTACATTTGAATTAATTTAATTAATTGTTTAATTAAAAGATAATTCAAGGGATTTAATTTAATTTTGATTTAATGGTTAAATTTTGAAAATTAAAGGATAAATCCTAAAATATTTTAAAAGGTTTAAAATATCTAGATTTAATTAATTTAATTAATAGTTTAATTAAAAGATAAATTAAATCAAATTAAAGGTTTAATTTAATTTGAAATTTAATAGTTAAATTTCAGGAAATTAAAAGATAAACCAGGAATATTTTAAAAGATTTAAAATACATCTTATATATATTATTAAAGGTTAATTCTATATGTATAAGATAAATTGGTTAGTCAAATCATTAGTAGGCCTCATTCACGAAGCTGGTCTATAAAGTGGGTATAAGGAGACTGCCTATAAAATGGCGGTCTAATGGGTGTTCACTCTCACCCACCGCTCGCCTGATCAGTGGAGGGTCGTTAGCCGAACAGTTTTGATAGGACCGCTTAATCATTAAAAGTATAATGATCAAAGTACTAGAATCCGTACAAGAATTCCCAATCTAGTTACTTTAGAAAAAAATGTGAATTTGATGCTAACCCATGAAATTGCACATTGCACTTTATGAAACGTTGGTGGAGCGTGTGTGGGTTACCGGCACACCAATGGGGGTTCATAAAGAGTGGCAATGGGTTTCTCGGGTGTTATCATTGTTGATGGAGCGTGTGTGGTTAACCGGCACATCAATTTGAGATGATAATGGACCCCGAGAGTACCAAGCTAATTTGCATGGTTATTCACACCCGGTTTGTGATCCTCGGCATCCCAGTCACAAACGGTGGGGCATATCCGAGATTTAACATGCCATTGAACAGTTCAATGAATCTCACAGATCTAGGAATTTCATAAGACTAAAATTGATAAAAGTTATCTACCTTAATGACCACTGTGTTGTGACTACGACATCCCTTTTCACAGCATAATTGGGGTATTTTGGATCCTAGCCTTGTTAAATAATATATATTGGGAAATTATTTAAAAGGATGAATTAAACGAATAAATTCAAATTTTATATATGTCTGAAGAAAGTGTCATTCTCCTCCTTTCCCTCCTTCACCCATTTCTGAGAGCTTCAGAAAGCACCTGTTAAATATGGTAAGGCTGATTGGCCTTGACTTTATGATATGGTTTTACAATTAGAGAATAGTTCTTAGTTTTGCTGGCGAACCATATCAAACTGAGTGTCCGCTCCCAAACATGGCATCACACAGCAGCTTGTGATGAGCATGACTCCTTGACTATTGAGTCCAAGGAAGTTCGTTGCCTTATGCTATTGATCATTAACCCCGAGTTCCGCAGGGATTTAGAATTCCTGGGGTCTGATAAGTTAGCACAGCTAGTTCAGGAAAGGTTCCGTGAACTGGTTGAATAAAGGGAACGAACTAGGATCTTCAAAGAGCTTGAAGTTGCAAGCTAGAAGGAAGTAGCACCAGTTTGCGTGTTCCCGAGATTGAGGGATACATAGGCGAACAGTATAAAACTGGTTTCCCTTTGTGATCGGGAGTTAAGCATTAGCTCAACTCGCTGATCTGTTCATCCAGATGAACAGAAAGGGTAACCGGATAAGACAATCGTGGAAGTGCAATCAATGTCAACTCTGTATGAATCGTTCATGGAGAAGCATAGTTCCATTAATTCAGCTGCTTCAGGATTGAGTCCAGTATTAAGGTGCATCAAGAAATGATCCAGATCATCTGGACCGATTATTCGATGTTTCAAACTGGGAATCCACAAGGTGGGACACAATCACGGAAAGATTGGAAAAATGCTCCAAAGCCAAACCGTTTGGTAAACTCATAAATATCTTAGAATTCAGAACACCTGATCCTCATTTCCTTGATACAGGATGTGTTTCACACATTTGCTCTATATGCACGAACTCTGGAGGATGCGGGATGGTGTCGCACAGGAGCATATTCGGATTGGATCTGGAGCTCGTGCGGTTTTTGAGTTAAGCTATGTAACACCCGGCTTTTAAAATAAAACACCCCTTAAATTTTTTTTTATTTAAACACAGGTTTCAATACATAAAACCATAACAAAGGGGTATATTTTAATAATAACGGGTACAAGTGTATCAAGGAGAGTATAAAATACCATAACTCCTTTAAAGCCGGGCTGCTACTGACAGCATCTATGAGTCCCACTTCAAAGTCACAGACTCTATCTTGTCCCCTATCAGTATCATGCTAACCTGCAGGGAAAGTAACAAATATCGTGAGCTATAAAGCTCAGTGAGTAATCGTATCTGCAAATAACAAGTATTAGAAATACATTCATATAACTATCTGGATATCGAATCCAAACTCCTAGCCTTACTGGCTGAACAAATATCTCTTAGGATTTCACATCCTAATTTATAGCCTTACAGACTAAAACATGATAACCTGCAATTATCAAGCCACGTCAGTTATTTGCACATATAATCATATATAATCATTTATGTCCCATATTTCTTAGTCACATCGGACCGCACCCTATATCCTGGCTATTCAAGCCGCACTCTGTGTCATAGCTATATAAGCTGCACCAAAACATTATCAATATATAAATCATAGCCCGAAGGCCGCACCAGCTGGGTTAAATAACCCGATATCATAGCCATAAGGCCGCACCATGTACCTGTAACAATATCATAGCAAAAAGGCCGCACCAAATATCATAGCCCGGAGGCCGCACCAAATATCATAGCCCGAAGGCCGCACCAGAATATCATAGCCCGAAGGCCGCACCAGAATATCATAGCCCGGAGGCCGCACCAGAATATCATAGCCCGGAGGCCGCACCAGAATATCATAGCCCGGAGGCCGCACCAGTTGGATATAACATCCAAAATCATAGCCATATAGGCCGCACCAGTTGGATATAAAATCCAGAAATCATAGCCACAAGTGGCCGCACCATTTAATGACATTTCATTTTATAATCATTTGTGGCTCACGGCTCCGTTCTTGTCATTTCATTGACTCACGGCTTATCCGGTATTGCCTTTTCACCATAACTTCAGATTATCATTTTCGTCCCCCAAACTTGTTTCAACCTGTAACAGTCCAATCAACACATATCATATGTGATATAAGTGAGATTACTCACCTGGATACTAGCTGCGTTTCAATTTCGGTTGTTTCTTGCCTTTGCGTGCACCACAACCATTTTGTCCCATACCTATATACTCATTTATATACCAAATGATAATAGGTTAATAACCATTCCAATTGACTCTAAGACACTAGAGTTCAATACAATATCATTACAAACAATGCCTAGTTAATAAACTTTCCGTTTACTAACTTTTTATGAATTTTACTATTCACCGAGGCATTCGAATCGATCTACAGTGCCCCCGAGGGGTCGAAAACTCGTTATAAAAATTTTCCCAAACTTTTCAGACCATAACGAGCCTACGGTTCAAGTTTGAGCTAAATCGGACAAGCCAAGCAAAAGTTAGCGTTTTTTATTCCCTGCCTGGCCTCTGCTCGGAGGCGCACTGCGCCTAGGGGAGGGCGCACCCCGCCTGGGCGCACCCCGCCTGGCTTCTGGGCGCACTGCGCCTAGCGGCAGTGCAGGTCCCCTGGCCAGTCGCGATTTATGCACTGTAGCTTGCAGATTTGGTCCATTAAGTCCTTATTCCAGTCCTTAATCGTTTGGGGTTTGTTCCTAG
The DNA here is from genome assembly GCA_023525715.1 of Cichorium intybus. NCBI lineage: Eukaryota > Viridiplantae > Streptophyta > Magnoliopsida > Asterales > Asteraceae > Cichorium > Cichorium intybus. The sequence continues at coordinate 124,073,180 of CM042013.1, read as the reverse complement.
GCTAAAACCTTATACTTTAACAAGGTTTTCAACCATTCAAAACAACTAAATCAATCAAAATTAAGAATTAGGGTTCTTAGTTCTAACAACCCAAAACTTCAAATTCATCAACAATAACAACTTACTTCCATTATCTTGAGTTAAGTCCTTTCTAGCATGACTTAATGGAAGCATTAAACCATTTAAACTACATAATCATAACTGAAATGTACAAATTTCAGTTTCCATAAAACCAAACCAAGAACACTTTAAGAACTTGGTTAAAATCAAGTTTACTAACCTTGATTAACATAGGAATCACCAATTCCAAGCTATGATTCCAATTCCTTGTCTCAAGCTTCATGATTTCTGCAGAATTTTGCTCCCAAAATCGTTCCCGTAGCTGCACAAATGGCCAGTCAAAGAGAGGGTCAACTCTCTCTTATTTATACCACTAAAATTTACATTTTTGGTCCTAAAGTTCATTTTCTTGAACTTTGGCCACAATAAACAAGTTTTATTACAATAAAACTTTCATTCTTTATACATTTGCCACAAACAACAATATTTTTCATATTTGGTCCTTCACATGGTCAAATGACCAAAATACCCTTTTGCGGTAAAACGACCCAAATTCAGTTTTTATAACATTTTAAGTCCAAAACTCAAAATATTATTTCAAACCAAATACTTTTCTGTCCAAAAGACCAATTTACCCTTCCAAGGTAAAATGACCATTTTGCCCTTTTATTATAATTATATAATAAAACATGTCTTGGCGTTACAAATTCTCCCCTCTTTCAAAAGATTTCGTCCCCGAAATCATACTATCAAGCGAGGGTATTTCTTTCTCGTTACAATTCCGGTTTCTCATATCATATGGAAACCTTTATGGTATTGCCTAAGCACTTAACCATACTAGTCTTCTTATCTCGTGGTTATATCACCATTCGCATATCACTCCTCCGGTTGTCCCGGGCACCTTAATCACTTATCTTCCTCATTTCAACATGAGGGATTCGTTAGAATTTATCAATCTATGTTCTCAGAACCATGAGACCCATAGAAAACTTTACAAATATTTTGAAGTTCATCAAGAAACTTCAATCGGTACACCCCAATTCTTACTCTTAGGGACATATGGAAAAGTCCAATAGATGAGGACTTAACTTTCCTTGCGTCCCAAATATATTTTTAGTCTTTCCAAGGGATATTTTGAGTATCACCACCTTCCCTCACTTGGAGTTTCAATGGTTTTACTCTATGGTTCATGTACTACCATTACTGCTTCTTAGCCATTTTTCTAGTTTTTCAACCTTTTTCTCGTATTCATCAAGTCTTCTTTTTAGTTTGTATCACCGTCTAGGATCTAGCCAACAGCTGTTCCACATTTTCAATCCTATAAATCGAATGATAACACGGTATTCCATACTATGCATTATACGAGTCATCTAAATGCTAGTACTAAAATTATTATTATCTACGGGTTCTACCAAAGATAGGCGATCTTCTCATCTTCCACTAGGGTCTGCTGTGCAATTTTCAAGCACATCTTCTAGAGTCTGCATCATTTTCTCGCCTCGTCTATCATTTCTGCAATCCCTATACAGTACTTACTAGTACTTTTGAACTATCAATTCTATGAATTAATACGAAATTCAGCAAATAATTCTAGTGTTTCGATCCGATACAGTCGCCACCTGTAGTGCACGTCAAAATTTTTCTTTTTCTATGTAGTTTTTCACTACTTTTCCGCTCTTAATTTCTTCTTTAGTCAGTATAAATCTACACTGATTTCATCAATCAACCTGCAATTACCCATATGGTGTTATACCCATGCGGTACTTGCAAAGACTTTATTACAAAGTCTACAATATTTTCGTCCCATTTCTTCTTTGGGATCGACAACGGCTAAATTTTCCGTTTGCTTCTACTGATTTGACTGTAGTTACACACTAGTCAAACACTTTTCACATATCTTTCAATGTCTTTCTTTAGCCCCGGCCACCAATACATATGTTATATCATCCTACACAGTTTGGTACTGCCCCGAGCATTTTGCATATCTACCCCAATATACATCTTTTAAGGGTAAATTTCATATCTCATTTTGCTTTGGAACTCACATACACAACCACCAAGGGTTTTCAATCGCTGTGAATTTCTAACTAGCTTCTTTCAATAGCTAATCATTCATTTACTTGTCACGTTTTTCAGACTTGCACACTTCTTTCTATGCTATCCGAATCAACTCAGGAAATCAATTCGCCACACTCACGCATGTGGTTGTATCTTTCAAAATATACTCTTTCTAATTCAAGGCATCTATAATCACATTCGCCTTTCCGAGATGGTACAAGATTTCATAGCCGAAATCTTTAAGTAACCCATCTATTTTTGCTATCTCATGTTTAGCTTCTTTTTGATCAACTAAGTACTTCAAACTTATATGATCCATATAAACAGTAAGCTTTACACCACATCAGTAGTGTCTCCAAAGCTTCAATGTCAAAGTCATAATTGCTACTGTAATATCATGTATCCAAAGTCAACTCTGGATGCATTTCTATAATCCAGTTTATCTTCTCCGCTTAGCAATAATGCTAACACCGGAGCTTCACACAAGGTTTATTTCAACCTTTGAAAAGATATTTGTGGTCTTTCTACCACCCAAGCTTTTTCACTTTTCTTGGTCAACTTTAGTCAGCTAACCAGCAATCAAGGAGCAGTTTTCTACAACTCTCCTATAGTAACCCGCCAAATCCAAGGGAACTACTAATTTCAGTCAAATTCCAAGGCGGTTCCCATTTTTATCACAGTATCATTTCCACTGAATCTACTTTATCATCTCTGGCATTATTATCATACCCAAAGAATTGAAACTTCTTTTAGCCAAATTTTCATACTTGGAAAATTTTACATATCACTTAACTCAGTGAAGTAACTCCAACATCTGGTACAATGTACCTCATATTCAGTCTGGTTTCGAGAATACCATATTCTCAGTAGTCAATGTACATACACATTAACTTATCTTTCTTCTTTTCAAACAGATAGGGCTCCACACGATGACACATTCAGCCATATGAGACCCCAATTCAAAAACAATTTCTTCCAATTGTTTTACCACTCTGCCATCTCTGCAGAGGCCAATCAACACAGAGCCTAGATAACAGGAACGGCTCCCAAGACCAGCTTAATCATAAGCTCTTCTCGCCAATCTGGCAGGAATCTTGGAAGTTCTTTTCAAAAGAACCATCCGAGAATTTATTCAAAGTAGTGAATTACTATCACTGTTTTATCTAGCTTGGCCAATACCACGTATGCCAACTACAACATCATTCCTTTACTAACCCTTTTCTGAGTTTAAGCAAAGAAAATAACCGGTATTCTCAACAACGGTCATTTACCATAGGTTTTCATCTGTTCCACTTCTGTTTTAAGAACCATACTGTTCTTGTTTCTACAATTCATGTTAGCATCATTCATTGCTAACAAATTTATAAGCACAATTGCTTCAAATTCACTGGTAGTCATTAGCTTTAGATTCATAGGGAAAATGGTCCCGTAAATCCTAGGCAAACTACCTTCCAGGTGTTCAATATCTAGAACATACTTGCTATCTGATATAGCTGTTTCCAAAATTTCATCCAAAATCGTTGATAAAATATTCCAACAAAACATCAAGTCATCGATCCCAAGCATAGCTTCATGGATCAAATATAACATACACGAGTTATATTCAAAACAATTATATCAGAGATCATATCAGTCTCCTCACGAGCTTCTTTCACAATCTGCTGGAATGCTCAAGGTACCACTGGTCCTTTTTAACCATTCATTTCTTCTTTCTTTCCTGGGTTTATCACCCGTTACTCCACATTTAGCATGTGAGTATTTCATAAAGAAGTGATCTATAGTTCCACGCTGGAACCACTTCCGTCCCATACAACAAACTCGAGCGATATGCTCCTATTTTCTGCAATTCCAGCACTTCAACGGTAGAGTCTCAACTCTACAATTTTCTGAGTGCTTTTCATGCACTTCTCACAATACATAACTGCTCGGTTTTGGTCCCTTCCTTTTAAGGTTGGACCGGTCTGTGGCAACTTCTTCTGAGAAGTCCACTAATATCTCTGTTTTTCTTGTAGTCTGAACTACTGTTCTTTCACCTTGAATATCAACCAAGGTAAGCAACCGATTTCTTTATCTGACCACATCAGCTACTACTGCTTGTCATGTGTATTTTTCTGCTTTCCGTCCCCTTTTTCTCCACGTATTACGGAGCTTTGATAAAGGGTTGATCCATTTCCTAGAGCTTCGCGCCCTAAATGTCTTCCATGAAGATTCACGGTTCATACTTCTTATACGTCAGCAGTTAGCAACAATTAGGTTATATATGTATCATAACAACTATATACACCTAACTATGCATCATGTCTACTATCTCAGGGTTTAAGTCCAGGAATCTACTCTATAGACACCTAGTTCACTTAAACCACGGCTCTGATACCAACTTGTAACACCCGGCTTTTAAAATAAAACACCCCTTAAATTTTTTTTTATTTAAACACAGGTTTCAATACATAAAACCATAACAAAGGGGTATATTTTAATAATAACGGGTACAAGTGTATCAAGGAGAGTATAAAATACCATAACTCCTTTAAAGTCGGGCTGCTACTGACAGCATCTATGAGTCCCACTTCAAAGTCACAGACTCTATCTTGTCCCCTATCAGTATCATACTAACCTGCAGGGAAAGTAACAAATATCGTGAGCTATAAAGCTCAGTGAGTAATCGTATCTGCAAATAACAAGTATTAGAAATACATTCATATAACTATCTGGATATCGAATCCAAACTCCTAGCCTTACTGGCTGAACGAATATCTCTTAGGATTTCACATCCTAATTTATAGCCTTACAGACTAAAACATGATAACCTGCAATTATCAAGCCACGTCAGTTATTTGCACATATAATCATATATAATCATTTCTGTCCCATATTTCTTAGTCACATCGGACCGCACCCTATATCCTGGCTATTCAAGCCGCACTCTGTGTCATAGCTATATAAGCTGCACCAAAACATTATCAATATATAAATCATAGCCCGAAGGCCGCACCAGCTGGGTTAAATAACCCGATATCATAGCCATAAGGCCGCACCATGTACCTGTAACAATATCATAGCCAAAAGGCCGCACCAAATATCATAGCCCGGAGGCCGCACCAAATATCATAGCCCGAAGGCCGCACCAGAATATCATAGCCCGAAGGCCGCACCAGAATATCATAGCCCGGAGGCCGCACCAGAATATCATAGTCCGGAGGCCGCACCAGAATATCATAGCCCGGAGGCCGCACCAGAATATCATAGCCCGGAGGCCGCACCAGAATATCATAGCCCGGAGGCCGCACCAGTTGGATATAACATCCAAAATCATAGCCATATAGGCCGCACCAGTTGGATATAAAATCCAGAAATCATAGCCACAAGTGGCCGCACCATTTAATGACATTTCATTTTATAATCATTTGTGGCTCACGGCTCCGTTCTTGTCATTTCATTGACTCACGGCTTATCCGGTATTGCCTTTTCACCATAACTTCAGATTATCATTTTCGTCCCCCAAACTTGTTTCAACCTGTAACAGTCCAATCAACACATATCATATGTGATATAAGTGAGATTACTCACATGGATACTAGCTGCGTTTCAATTTCGGTTGTTTCTTGCCTTTGCGTGCACCACAACCATTTTGTCCCATACCTATATACTCATTTATATACCAAATGATAATAGGTTAATAACCATTCCAATTGACTCTAAGACACTAGAGTTCAATACAATATCATTACAAACAATGCCTAGTTAATAAACTTTCCGTTTACTAACTTTTTATGAATTTTACTATTCACCGAGGCATTCGAATCGATCTACAGTGCCCCCGAGGGGTCGAAAACTCGTTATAAAAATTTTCCCAAACTTTTCAGACCATAACGAGCCTACGGTTCAAGTTTGAGCTAAATCGGACAAGCCAAGCAAAAGTTAGCGTTTTTGATTCCCTGCCTGGCCTCTGCTCGGAGGCGCACTGCGCCTAGGGGAGGGCGCACCCCGCCTGGGCGCACCCCGCCTGGCTTCTGGGCGCACTGCGCCTAGCGGCAGTGCAGGTCCCCTGGCCAGTCGCGATTTATGCACTGTAGCTTGCAGATTTGGTCCATTAAGTCCTTATTCCAGTCCTTAATCGTTTGGGGTTTGTTCCTAGGCTAAAACCTTATACTTTAACAAGGTTTTCAACCATTCAAAACAACTAAATCAATCAAAATGAAGAATTAGGGTTCTTAGTTCTAACAACCCAAAACTTCAAATTCATCAACAATAACAACTTACTTCCATTATCTTGAGTTAAGTCCTTTCTAGCATGACTTAATGGAAGCATTAAACCATTTAAACTACATAATCATAACTGAAATGTACAAATTTCAGTTTCCATAAAACCAAACCAAGAACACTTCAAGAACTTGGTTAAAATCAAGTTTACTAACCTGGATTAACATAGGAATCACCAATTCCAAGCTATGATTCCAATTCCTTGTCTCAAGCTTCATGATTTCTGCAGAATTTTGCTTCCAAAATCGTTCCCGTAGCTGCACAAATGGCCAGTCAAAGAGAGGGTCAACTCTCTCTTATTTATACCACTAAAATTTACATTTTTGGTCCTAAAGTTCATTTTCTTGAACTTTGGCCACAATAAACAAGTTTTATTACAATAAAACTTTCATTCTTTATACATTTGCCACAAACAACAATATTTTTCATATTTGGTCCTTCACATGGTCAAATGACCAAAATACCCTTTTGCGGTAAAACGACCCAAATTCAGTTTTTATAACATTTTAAGTCCAAAACTCAAAATATTATTTCAAACCAAATACTTTTCTGTCCAAAAGACCAATTTACCCTTCCAAGGTAAAATGACCATTTTGCCCTTTTATTATAATTATATAATAAAACATGTCTTGGCGTTACAAGCTAGATATTTGTTCTTGTTATTAGTTTATAGATACATACGACATGGATTCGCGTAGTACATTGTTCTGCGGATAATTCTGGTTTAATGAAATATTTTTGTTGAAACATGATTGTTTTAATTTTCCTCGAAATGTTGTGTGAATGTGTTGATGACGTAAATGGTAATAACTTGAATGTTGATACATCCAATGGGATTGGATTTGTAAATTATGTTCTTTATGATTGTTAAAGTGAATTTTATGAGAATCACTTCAACCAAAGGTCCAGTTGGATAGGACTTTGGAAACATTTGACTTAGAGTCACATGATGAATTGAGTGCTTAATAAAATTAATTGTGGCAAGAAAGGAATCGCCCAAAGATCCAATGGATAGGATTTTGGAATCAGTTGACTTGGAGTCAGGTGATGATTGCATGTCTTGAACAATATTAACAAAGTCATAAATTTACATGGAACTGTAAAGGTATTAAGATTTTGAGCAACAGACACATAAGTTACTGTGTATTGCTCGAATCTTTGAACAGAACACAATTAGTTATGCTTCATGATATTTGCCAAATGGTTTGACAAATATGGCTTCGTTTATCAGAATAAGCGATTGATTGGAACCTTGAAGTGTTCAAAGATTTCAAAGGAAGCATAAGATCAACAGAACCTGAGTAACAACATAGACTGAGAAAATGTTTCACAGTTTATCCTCTTTCAAGAACACTAATGGTTATAATGTGTCTTAGGGAAGATGATGGAGCATTGATCGAAATAGTTTTGATCCTTGGTGTATAAGATACACTGGATACATTTCCGACTAATATTTCAATGAATTAAATATTCAACCAGTCAGACCGTAGAAGCCATATTCCGACCACATCTTAGACTAAGTAGGTTATGTTGACACTGTCTGAAATGTAAAGCTGGGATCGTCCCACTAGTACATAGAAAGTCCAGGGTCATGTAGCATTCGTCTGAATCTCATGATAAGCCTGAAACTGATCAGCAATGTCGTTTCATTGGCTACTCCGGTTATCCTTTGAAAGAATAGTACTTTTAGAAAGAACTCAAGTTCTAAGGAAACAGTGGGAGCAAGAATAATTCTGAATGAGTTCAGGGATTAGCCAAGTGAAAGAACCTTTAGTCACCACTAGGACTTGACCAGGAATTAGATTCCTATTAAACCTGACATACCATCTCTTCGCTTGACCAGTAGTTATTGTCACTGTCATAAGGAGTTATGATTTGGGTGATATACCGGGTAGTGGTAAAACACTAAAGATGGTACGGATAAGTAATCCGACTGCTGGAAGCATTGGTGAGCCCAGTTGCTGCCAAATAAGAGAACCTTACCGCGAGACACAGTCTATGTGACAGTTTGATTGATCTTTACAACTGGTCTAGGAACCAGTGGGAGTAATTGAATCATCAAAAGAAGGGAACATAGAAATGTACTTACAGAACATCTGGTTGAATGAGTCATCACTTGGAGTCAAGCAACTGATTCTGAGAGAAGCACTCTCAATAGAAGATGTAATCCGAGAGGATTCTGCGTAGCATAGTGTGAGTCGTTAGTGGAGCGTGTGTGGTTTACCGGCACACTAATAGGGACTCACATAGAGCATGCCATTACAAAAGGTACATGGCCCCGGGATTCGTCCCATGGGCATCTCGCAAGAAAGGATATTCAGATTCTCAAAATAGGCCAAAAGGTTTGGATTTTGTGAATAGCCTGAAAGATTTCCTTTAATATGTCGGAAAGGTTTGGATTTCGGTTTCGCAAAATGTGCCATAAGTTCTGGATTTTGTGATTAGTCTGAAAGAGTCATATAACAGTGTCAAAGCCAGTGGGAGTATCGTTGTTATCTGCTATCATTGTATGTGGGTTACATACTGGTTCTAGGAAACGTCTCTTATCATTACAAAGTGTAATGACTTGGTGTTAAGAAACGATTCGCTATGAAAGACTTTAAGAGATACAACATACTCAGGTGGTTGTGAACATCTATTAGATATATCAGAATTCTGCCAATATGATCTTGATGAGATTCAAGATGCATAACCCCAGGAATGGAGTTTCCTGTCATTGCAAAGTGTAATGAATTGGCATGAAAGAAACAAAGAAGGTGCAGCATGCTCACGTAGTTCATAGACATCTATCAGATAGATGAGACTGACAGTATTGACTTAACCGTTGAGAATATGATCTTGATGGGATTCAAGATGCATAAGAAAGAGTCCCTGAAAGGAAATGGTTTCCGAAAATCATGACACAAGGATTATTGGTAATCTTAGGATTCCGAAAGGGCTTGGAATGAGATTACATCAGGTTCCTCGAGCCTCTTGGACAAATCAGAAGTGTTATGAACATATCCTGATGACTTAATGCTTAGAGCATTGTAAGTTAGATTCAGGATATTGCCTGGCTGAGAATACTGAATGGATTTTTGAACAGACGTGAGAAATCATTGGGAAATGATTAGGGTGATTGATTTGAAAGGGTTTTCAAATCGTCAATTGTTTACACCAGAACGTGGTGCTGTAGGACTTCATGGTTAAAGAATTTCGTTGGTTTCTGATGGAGCGCGTGTGGTTCACCGGCACATCATGACACCTCGAAATTGTCTTAGGGTGTAGTAATGTAGACTAAAGACCCGAGAACCATGGGCAGTCACGGTACACATCACCGGAATAGAGTTGTGAGAGAGAATGACAAAATGACAAATTGAGATATCATCGGAAGAGTATCCGATAGGATCATCTGCAATAAAGTGTATAAGTGTTAGACACTTGGATACATAGAAAGAGTGAAAAGGTCATAGACATAGATATAAAAGGCTTGAATTGAAAGCTTAAAAGAGAATAAGAAACCGATAATAGTTATGATAAATCCGACTTGGTGATTACCTCGTGGAGACTTGGTAATAAGCAGGAGTAGCTGCCAGTCAGATTTTATGTTTCACTTTTGCATGTTTACTTCCTGAATAATTGGATTATTCAAATATCCACAGTCGTTCATACTCTTAGGGAGTAAGTATGAAGGAAGACTGTCATGAATTGGTTTGTAGATTGTCTAAGGAGTTAGACATAGCAATAAGATTGCTGCAACGTTCATGAGTACTTGGAAATGGAGATTTGAGTATTGGATAAACCCGCGCTCAATGGATTGCTTCATGGATTATATCACGAGCAATGTTGAGACGATAATATCTTATGGTCTTAAAGTTGAGAGATATGAGTTATAATTTGCAAGGCGGTTGTTCATTGATAGTATGAAAACGCATCGGTAACTCGGTGTTATAAAACGTGCTCTTGTGAGTGATTTGTCGGGTAAAAGATATAACATATTAGTCGAAGCTTATTCGTCCCTTGACCCAGACGGGAAACAGATATCTGTTGGCCACTCGATGATTTTGAAGTTGACTGAAGCGCTGGCCAGCCAGGACTGAATTGATTCGTTCAATTAGAAGTCTAAAAGTCATAAGCAAAAATCGGAAATCGGGAAACAGTGTGTCAGACAGAGATTGATCTCAATCCATGTCTCATGTCTGAAAATATCTTGTTGGACGGAGGATCATCTGATCACTTATCTATGGACAGAACTGACTAGGTCAGAGTTCGGCAGCAGTTTCTAGGAAGCTACAGTTTGCTGATTAATTAGAGGTTAAATTGGTAATTATAGTCATAGACTTATCCAAGTGGGAGACTGTTGGATTAGGTGTCTAAGCCATGACTAATAATTTGTATTTACATAATTAATAGAAGCAAAGTCCATTTTGGTTGCCCTCATAGCTGGAGGTTTGGTAGAAAGTTCGGTAGAGAGAAAGGTTGGTTTGTTATGGGATTAATAAATCAATAGAAATAAAAGATATGGTTGTTAATATATTAAAGTGATAATATATTAATTAGAAACTATATTGATTTATTAATAATTAATCAGGAATTAGTTAGATTAATTTCTGTGGCATTAATTAGATTAATCAGGAAGTCAGGGATTAAAGTCGTACAAATTCAATAGTTGAATTGCGGCGCGCGGCGCGCCAATGTATAGGCCGCGGCGCACGTACGTATAATCCGGAAAATGGCTGACGGCTAGGGTTTCTTATTTCCCTATAAATAGGGACCCCTAGACCTCATTATTTGGTGCTCATTCTATTATTCTCTATCTAGAATTTTCGTGATTTTCCTCTGGCTCCCTAGGTGTGATCTCATTTGAGGCAGGACACTTGTGCTGCTTAGCTTCAAGATTAAAACTAAAGGTTAGTTTTTCTGATTTATTCTTTTAGTTAATTTTGTTTGGCCTTTAGGAATTAGTTACATGTTCAAAGTAAGGAAACATAGATCTTTTCTAGGTTGCATGTGAACTTAGGTTATTTAGTTCATGGTTGCAGAAAACCTTTCAGTGGTATCAGAGCATTTGGTTGTTTTCTTATTGAATGGCTGTAATAGTTTTCCTAATTAGGGTTTAAAGATTATAAATCCTATTTGGCCTAAATTTCGATTTTAGGGTTTAGGGTTTTTGAAACCCTAGCCCTCCCCCTTCTTTTTCGATTTTCTACTTAGGGTTTTGGAAGGTTTTCTATTTTTGGTAACTTTAATTGGTTAATTAATTGGATAACCTTAAACCCATTTTTTTGAATTTCGATAATTAGGGGTTTAAGATAGGTTTAAATTGATTTGATTAGTTTGGAAAAACCTATCTACATTTGAATTAATTTAATTAATTGTTTAATTAAAAGATAATTCAAGGGATTTAATTTAATTTTGATTTAATGGTTAAATTTCGAAAATTAAAGGATAAATCCTAAAATATTTTAAAAGGTTTAAAATATCTAGATTTAATTAATTTAATTAATAGTTTAATTAAAAGATAAATTAAATCAAATTAAAGGTTTAATTTAATTTGAAATTTAATAGTTAAATTTCAGAAAATTAAAAGATAAACCAGGAATATTTTAAAAGATTTAAAATACATCTTATATATATTATTAAAGGTTAATTCTATATGTATAAGATAAATTGGTTAGTCAAATCATTAGTAGGCCTCATTCACGAAGCTGGTCTATAAAATGGGTATAAGGAGACTGCCTATAAAATGGCGGTCTAATGGGTGTTCACTCTCACCCACCGCTCGCCTGATCAGTGGAGGGTCATTAGCCGAACAGTTTTGATAGGACCGCTTAATCATTAAAAGTATAATGATCAAAGTACTAGAACCCGTACAAGAATTCCCAATCTAGTTACTTTAGAAAAAAATGTGAATTTGATGCTAACCCATGAAATTGCACATTGCACTTTATGAAACGTTGGTGGAGCGTGTGTGGGTTACCGGCACACCAATGGGGGTTCATAAAGAGTGGCAATGGGTTTCTCGGGTGTTATCATTGTTGATGGAGCGTGTGTGGTTAACCGGCACATCAATTTGAGATGATAATGGACCCCGAGAGTACCAAGCTAATTTGCATGGTTATTCACACCCGGTTTGTGATCCTCGGCATCCCAGTCACAAACGGTGGGGCATATCCGAGATTTAACATGCCATTGAACAGTTCAATGAATCTCACAGATCTAGGAATTTCATAAGACTAAAGTTGATAAAAGTTATCTACCTTAATGACCACTGTGTTGTGACTACGACATCCCTTTTCACAGCATAGTTGGGGTATTTTGGATCCTAGCCTTGTTAAATAATATATATTGGGAAATTATATAAAAGGATGAATTAAACGAATAAATTCAAATTTTATATATGTCTGAAGAAAGTGTCATTCTCCTCCTTTCCCTCCTTCACCCATTTCTGAGAGCTTCAGAAAGCACCTGTTAAATATGGTAAGGCTAACTGGCCTTGACTATATGATATGGTTTTACAATTAGAGAATAGTTCTTAGTTTTGCTGGCGAACCATATCAAACGGAGTGTCCGCTCCCAAACATGGCATCACACAGCAGCTTGTGATGAGCATGACTCCTTGACTATTGAGTCCAAGGAAGTTCGTTGCCTTATGCTATTGATCATTAACCCCGAGTTCCGCAGGGATTTAGAATTCCTGGGGTCTGATAAGTTAGCACAGCTAGTTCAGGAAAGGTTCCGTGAACTGGTTGAATAAAGGGAATGAACTAGGATCTTCAAAGAGCTTGAAGTTGCAAGCTTGAAGTTGAGTCCTATAACCGAGCTATTCGAATGAAATGTACCCCCCTACAATGCTTCATGGACGTTGTAGTAATGAATTAAATAAATATCACCTACATCGATTTGCAAGTCGAAGTTGTAGCTAACAACTATAGATGGGGGTGTCAACTCGTATAGATCTATACATATGTATCTCGCTCTGCTTGATTAACGGTTATAGTAGTGTGGGGTCTAGGTATTTTTACTTAGTTATGAATAGTGTCTCACTATCTAAGCCATTGATAAATGTAGGATAGACAAGTCTCATCCCAAAATGGATTTTGTTATAAAAGCCAAGTATGTTGATAAGTATATACGTAATAGTGTACAGTACTCGCTTATTGAAAACATTTTATAAAGCTATAATAACATTTATAAAACTTGATATGAAATTGGTAAATGTTTATATTGCACATGTATTCTCCCCAATAATATATAAAAACATAGACAAAGGGGCCGTAACACTCACTTATTGAAAACATTTTATAAAGCTATAATAACATTTATAAAACTTGATATGAAATTGGTAAATGTTTATATTGCACATGTATTCTCCCCAATAATATATAAAAACATAGACAAAGGGGCCGTAACACTCACATTTGAAGCGTGAATTCAGTTTAGATTCGAGAATAATCGAGTTCGAGAAACACCGCGAAATAACACCAACGAAGACTTAAGCGGCAAAGGGGCAAAGGGAGAGAGGAAGAAAGCTAGATGCTTGGTGAATTTGTGAAAATAAATGAAGAAGATGCATCTTATTTATAGGGTTGAAAATCCCTATTCGTCACTATTCACGTCACTATTCACAAGGTAAGCGCTTACATAATCATTACGCTATGCTTTCCGATTTTATAATTAGTATTATTTTTGAGACCGGAGAATTGTTGAGCCGAGTGCACTGATTCTAATTAATATATCGTTACTTTGATATATTAATAAACTAAACCCCTCAAGTTTATTTTTTGATTTCTTTTACCTAAGTCGTCTCTTGCGTTTAATCCAAAAGGACCCTACTATTTATAGTAATATTATGTTATAACGATGGACATATAACCAACACTATCTTCATCTTCTTTTTGAATATCCATTTGCACCCAAAGGTCTAGAACCAGTTGGAAAATTAGACAATACCCAAGTATCGTTTCTATAATCGGTGATAATTCATCATCAATGGCCTCCTTAAAAAAGGCAACATCTCGAGACTTTATGGCCTCTTTAAACATCTTTGGATCATACTCAATACTGTAACAATAAGAGTATTAAAATTTGTTGGGTCTTTTCAAATCCAAATTTAAACATTTTTAAGAGATGCAACGAAAGTAAAAATAATTTGAACAACATAAACTACTTTATACCTTTCACACCCCCAACCGAGGCGGCGGAACATGCCGGGCTGTGCGACTAAGTTCTTGGATCACATGCAATTGAATATACAGTACAAGTACAACAATAAACCAAAGGATAGTTGTATTTCATCTTGAAGTTTGAATACATGGTCCTTACAAATAATAATAATAGTAGAGTACATTAAATGCCTTAACAGATATAACAAAACTAGGTTGCCTGAAATCCGTGAAGATTTCCATCTTCTGAAAGTCTCATTGATTTCCTGAGAATACATGTAGTTTTGAGGATCAACACAAGGTTGGTGAGAGTTACAGGTTTTCTGCTAAACACAGCACTGATACTTTTAAAATAACTAAAAGTATTCCTTTTGTAAGTATAATCATACTTGTAAATGAGTTTGTAAAGAGTTGCTGAAAATCGTAAGTAATACCATACTTATAAATGAATTGTATAGAGTTTTTGAAATCCATAAGTAATACCATACTTATAAATGATATGTACGTTTATGAGAAAACCATCAATGCTTATAGTTGAGTCCTATAACCGAGCTATTCAACTGAAATGTACCCCCTACAATGCTTAATGGACGTTGTAGTAATGAATTAAATAAATATCACCTACATCGATTTGCAAGTCGAAGTTGTAGCTAACAACTATAGGTGGGGGTGTCAACCCGTATAGATCTATACATATGTATCTCGCTCTGCTTGATTAACGGTTATAGTAGTGTGGGGTCTAGGTATTTCTACTTAGTTATGAATAGTGTCTCACTATCTAAGCCATTGATAAATGTAGGATAGACAAGTCTCATCCCCAAATGGTTTTTTGTTATAAAAGCCAAGTATGTTGATAAGTATATACGTAATAGTGTACAGTACTCGCTTATTGAAAACATTTTATAAAGCTATAATAACATTTATAAAACTTGATATGAAATTGGTAAATGTTTATATTGCACATGTATTCTCCCCAATAATATATAAAAACATAGACAAAGGGGTCGTAACACTCACTTATTGAAAACATTTTACAAAGCTATACTAACATTTATAAAACTTGATATGAAATTGGTAAATGTTTATATTGCACATGTATTCTCCCCAATAATATATAAAAACATAGACAAAGGGGCCGTAACACTCACATTTGAAGCGTGAATTCAGTTTAGATTCGAGAATAATCGAGTTCGAGAAACACCGCGAAATAACACCAACGAAGACTTAAGCGGCAAAGGGGCAAAGGGAGAGAGGAAGAAAGCTAGATGCTTGGTGAATTTGTGAAAATAAATGAAAAAGATGCATCTTGTTTATAGGGTTGAAAATCACTATTCGTCACTATTCACGTCACTATTCACGAGGTAAGCGCTTACATAATCATTACGCTATGCTTTCCGATTTTATAATTAGTATTATTTTTGAGACCGGAGAATTGTTGAGCCGAGTGCACTGATTCTAGAAACCTAAATAGATAATTTTTTCGAATTGCAGAACATCGGGAAATCGTGTTTAAATATTGCATTCATTTATCCGCAGTATCCGATTAGTTGACTTTTATAAATATTTTTACTAAAAATATTTCGAGTATGGAATCCAATAATAGACCATAGTCTGAGTCCAATAATGTTCTCGGAATTTCCATATGAGGTGCGCAAGTTCCTCAACAGATCGAAACGATTTATGTAGTTAAATAAAATCAGTGACACACTGGTTTGTTTTGGCTTGTTTTCTTATAACAGTCGTAACTTTTGCATATGAGCTCCGTTTTGAATGTTATTTATATTTCAGGAATCAGGGAAACATGTACTCTGAGGTTAGATTGCTTGTTTTGTAAATGGTTAATAATTATTTTCAGTTTTTCAGGAATCCGGGATGTCACATTACCTCCCCGTTAAAGAAATTTCGTCCCGAAATTATTTCGTAACATAACACTTCTGCTCGATCGTGCAGAAGTCACACGGGTCGTGTTCTAGTTACTGTAGCATCCAGTA
The DNA here is from genome assembly GCA_023525715.1 of Cichorium intybus. NCBI lineage: Eukaryota > Viridiplantae > Streptophyta > Magnoliopsida > Asterales > Asteraceae > Cichorium > Cichorium intybus. The sequence continues at coordinate 124,056,667 of CM042013.1, read as the reverse complement.
GCATCAAGTAGACTTACACGGGTCGGGTTTCGGAGCACGGGTCGGATTTTTAAAAGTTATCGATGCTAACTTTAAAGGTTGGTGTCGCTAACCTGCTTCAGTGGGGTTATTTGGACAGCTTTCCTCATTTACCCCATTTACGAACCAAAATCCTCCTAGGTTATTTTCATAGCAAAAGGTGCGAAATTTGGTCATTTTGATCAAGGATTTTGTGTAGTAAAAGTTTGTGGAGGTTGGATTTAACACCCGAAATGCGTTCTCTAGTTCTTAATTCACAAGGTTAGTTATTTTGAGTTTTAGGGTTTCAAACTCTAGATGTCCAAATCTGAAAGTATGCTTTGATTCATCTCATGTGTTGTTAGTGGATTGCTAATATATGTTGTATTGAGTCCTCGTTGTGAATATTGTGATGTTTTAACGGTTGATTTTGTAAAACCGTGAAATTGGGGGTTTCGGTTTGATAGCATATGATATTCACTAATTGTGATTTGTATTAGCTATTTATTTCTTAATCATTTGAGTTAAGTATTCTGGAAATGCCTGAGGATGTTTAAGATATGATATGTGATTTCATTTTACAGTTGATACTCGTAGGATGGAAGGAAGTACGTAAGATACAGGTGGACCACGAGATGCACCTATGCCAGGTGAGTAGTTCTAATTCATTATTTATGATTATATTATGATATAATTGAATTAACTGTAAATCTTAATTGATTGAGATAATCAATTTGTACGAGTTATACAAGGTTGAGAATTTCCTATCATAAACAAGTACTTGGTGTGATTGAGAACTCTAAGTGACTGGGATAATTAAAGAGATTGAGATCAATGATGTTTTGTTTTAGTAGTCGTTGAGAAATGATGAAATGATTTACTAAGTCTTAATTATTTCTCATTGAGCTTAGTTAGCTCATAAAAATGGTTATGTTGTATGTATTATGGGTGACAGGGGCAAGAAGATTGCAGAGGGATGAATGACTTAACTTGGGGCAAGACTTTTGGACTTTTTGTGAACTATGGCATGCTCTTTTGTATAGTTTTGTAAAAAATGGTCTTTTGTAACCTAGTTTTGGGACATATTTGTATTAAGTAATCGTGTTTATGATAATTGCTTGTGCTTTTGTTTCTTAACTTTGATTACATTATTAAACCCTTTTGGTTATTAGAGTAATTATTGGTGTAATTTGGAGATAGGAAAATGGGAGTTACATGGAGGGATCCACATGTATCCCTTCCTTGCTGACTCCGTCTCCTAAGAAATCCAGCTTTCACATCAAAATTCACATTTTTAAATGAGTACTGAAAATTCTTTGAACTATTTTCGCTATCAAGAGATATACATTTTTTTTATTTAAAAAAAGTCTTTTCATTATCCTGTCCTTATCGGATTTAAGCAGCGAATGTTGAAAAAATGGCACTTAGGGTAATGGAAATGTCGCACCTACTATAGATGTTTTAAATTTCGGTAGTAATAATGGGGGTTGTCCTTTCAGTTCTAGCTGTAAGATATTATATAAACGGGTATGTATCATCATTTGTATCTAAGATCCTTTCAGTCTCATTTTTTTACTACTAGTTTATTCTTATATAATCTCAGATTTCCAAATCGAGGTATGGAAAACAGATCTCCTATGGAAAATTTTTCAGACACTGAGCTGAATTTCTTAAGGGAAGAGGGTACCTCCCTATCGTTTAATCAGATACCTCCACTGGAGTTTGGTAATTATAGTATCCTAAACTCCTTTTTATTTCTTATTCCTTTCTCTAGCGTTTTGATTTTTGTTTTAAATTATGTGAGGTATAGATTTTCCAGATATATTACCGCTGGATCAACTTCAAGATGATCCTTAAGTTTTTCCTCTGATGGGTATTCTCCCTGAAGATCCACTGCCTTTAAATGCAGACATTGCTGTTGGGCAATCTCAATATATACTTCCAAGTTAAGTCATTTTATTAAGCTTTATGTTTGTTTTGCTTGATTATCTAACATACGTTATACACAGATCCATTCGTAGATGATCTTACTAATGATAATCTAAGCATGAACTCTTACTAATGATAATCTAAGCATGAACGTGCCCATACTGCATAGTGGAGTAGATCTAACAAATCAGGGGTTTCTAACTCACATTCGAAATCAGGATCAAATACAGTCGATCCATGATGACACTATCGGGTTCGCTTCAGCGAATCCTAAGTTTAAGGGTGGTTTTCAATATCAGGATCACCTTCAGATGATTCAAATGAATCTAGAGGGATTTAAAAATCCTGGGTTCATGGTTGAAAATCAACCATTACTACCGACAACAAGTACTAATTTTACTGAACCAAAGTTTATCTTTGGATCAGCAAATCAGGATCATGCTCAAATGGTCCCGAATTATAATAGTACAACCGCATTTAATTCTTTGAGTCAAAGAACCACAGTAATTGGCAGTGGAAGTGGTTCTAGACATGCGTTGAGTAAGGAAACAATATCCATGCATTTTGACAAGCCCATTTTGCAAGCTGCAATGGAACTCAACGTTGGATCAACACAGTTGAAGCAACGTTGTAGGAAGTTAGGCATCAAAAGTTGGCCTCGACGACAGATTATGAGTCTACAAACTCTTATTAACCATACTCAGGTTAAGAATTGTATTTCTTTCTCCACAATTTTAATACCATGAGATTGTAATGACTGAAAGTATTTATGCAACAGGAATTGGATAATAATCCTAGTAGAGCAGACGTAATACTTGGTCTAGAGAACGAGAAAATAGCAATAGTCGAGGGTTCCAGTTCGAAGATAACTGATACCACAAAGAGATTGAGGCAAGCTGCCTTTAAGGCTGTTTACAAGAAAAGAAAGGTTCAGAAGAGGGAAGAAGCTTCATCAGGGACCCATACACAGCAGCAATCTCTGCCTTCTGTTTCTGCTATGAGTGGTTTTAACCATGATTTTCTCAAGACCATAAGTGAAGAGAACCCAGAAGACTTGGCAGGTGACATAGCCCGCCTTCGGCTTTCAGATTGAATTTGTACCAATATTAGTTTAATGGAACTGTTGGTAGGAATGATGGTAGGTTTTCGGTAATAGTTATTGGTCAGGTATTATCAAAATATCAGGTTGACTGTGCAAGGATAGGGGCAGATAAAGTGTCTAAATGTATGGTTCTATAGTATTATAAAATATTCCTATAGTATTTTAGCTTCATATTCTATTTTAGAGTTTCTTTGTATATGAATCTTGGTAAGTTTTTAGACTTGTTGTTCACTACGATTATTCCTAAGTACATGTTAGTCACACATTGGACCAATATAGTTGATCAGGCTCTATCTATCCTAGGTATGATTACATAATTACCTAGGCCTACTCGTAGTGTTCAACTCATCTTATTACTTTTGTATTGTTCTGATTATGACACTGTTCTACTATGTATGTACTTATACTTTATAACAATATCATTGTATGTTAAAAGTATACTTTGTACGAAATGTTTTAGAGAGTTTTAGTCTCATTGTATTTATAGTTGTATATAGTGTTCTCATCGCGGGTCAGAGTATATATATAACTCCTATATATATTGTTGGTGGGGTTTGCAGTATTATTAGTTTTTGTTTTGTACCTCAAGACTATCAAATAAGGATCGGCCAGATTAGAAGTACCGGTGGGCAGGATCATTTTGGCATTACAGCTGTTCTGAATCCAAAACCCAAGCGATAGTTCAAACTAGACACCTCACCCGTAAGTAGTCGAGAAGTAGTGTAATTAATAATAATACTTTTATTAGAAGCCCGTTGCTATAGTTGTATTCCTCTTTCGAGGATACGAGTTCTCTATAGCCAATTTAGCTCTGATACCATTCTGTCACACCCCCGACCGAGGCGGCGGAACATGCCGGGCTGTGCGACTAAGTTCTTGGATCATAGGCAATTGAATATACAGTACAAGTACAACAATAAACCAAAGGATAGTTGTATTTCATCTTGAAGTTTGAATACATGGTTCTTACAAATAATAATAGTAGAGTACATTAAATGCCTTAACAGATATAACAAAACTAGGTTGCCTGAAATCCGTGAAGATTTCCATCTTCTGAAAGTCTCATTGATTTCCTGAGAATACATGTAGTTTTGAGGATCAACACAAGGTTGGTGAGAGTTACAGGTTTTCTGCTAAACACAGCACTGATACTTTTAAAATAACTAAATATCACCTACATCGATTTGCAAGTCGAAGTTGTAGCTAACAACTATAGGTGGGGGTGTCAACCCGTATAGATCTATACATATGTATCTCGATCTGCTTGATTAACGGTTATAGTAGTGTGGGGTCTAGGTATTTTTACTTAGTTATGAATAGTGTCTCACTATCTAAGCCATTGATAAATGTAGGATAGACAAGTCTCATCCCCAAATGGTTTTTTGTTATAAAAGCCAAGTATGTTGATAAGTATATACGTAATAGTGTACAGTACTCGCTTATTGAAAACATTTTATAAAGCTATAATAACATTTATAAAACTTGATATGAAATTGGTAAATGTTTATATTGCACATGTATTCTCCCCAATAATATATAAAAACATAGACAAAGGGGTCGTAACACTCACTTATTGAAAACATTTTACAAAGCTATACTAACATTTATAAAACTTGATATGAAATTGGTAAATGTTTATATTGCACATGTATTCTCCCCAATAATATATAAAAACATAGACAAAGGGGCCGTAACACTCACATTTGAAGCATGAATTCAGTTTAGATTCGAGAATAATCGAGTTCGAGAAACACCGCGAAATAACACCAACGAAGACTTAAGCGGCAAAGGGGCAAAGGGAGAGAGGAAGAAAGCTAGATGCTTGGTGAATTTGTGAAAATAAATGAAAAAGATGCATCTTATTTATAGGGTTGAAAATCACTATTCGTCACTATTCACGTCACTATTCACGAGGTAAGCGCTTACATAATCATTACGCTATGCTTTCCGATTTTATAATTAGTATTATTTTTGAAACCGGAGAATTGTTGAGCCGAGTGCACTGATTCTAGAAACCTAAATAGATAATTTTTTCGAGTTGCAGAACATCGGGAAATCGTGTTTAAATATTGCATTCATTTATCCGCAGTATCCGATTAGTTGACTTTTATAAATATTTTTACTAAAAATATTTCGAGTATGGAATCCAATAATAGACCATAGTCTGAATCCAATAATGTTCTCGGAATTTCCATATGAGGTGCGTAAGTTCCTCAACAGATCGAAACGATTTATGTAGTTAAATAAAATCAGTGTTACACTGGTTTGTTTTGGCTTGTTTTCTTATAACAGTCGTAACTTTTGTATATGAGCTCCGTTTTGAATGTTATTTATATTTCCGGAATCAGGGAAACATGTACTCTGAGGTTAGATTGCTTGTTTTGTTTCACAAATGGTTAATAATTATTTTCAGTTTTTCAGACGTATTAACTAGGGTTTCAGTTTGTGCTTGAGATATTCCATTATAGGAAGTAAGATTTTATCTCGTATCTTATTTTAATCGTAATGACACTATATTTTCCAAAGTATGCATTGAAGCTCAAAAGGTTTTGTTATAAAGAGGTTTGCGGTGAATTAACTGTTTATAGTTCTAGGTATAAATTTCCGGGATGTCACAATACCCACCAAATGATCAAAATTGCATGCAATGTAAAGATAAAATAAAACAATCATAGAAAGTCTTAGACCTACAAACCTTGAAGCCTTTGAACTAGTGGTTGACGAAGATGCTAATGATGGAAAGAATACAAGAAGGGCTCCTCTAAAGTTGATACACCACAAGTCACCAACACCAAGTGTATGCTAGTACACTCTTGATAAATACAATCTCTTGAGCTTGAACGGGTAAATTCGATATATCCTTCAAGAGACAAATGCGTTTTATGTATTTTATAGTTAACTAGCTAAATTTTAGATAGAATAATAGGAGAATATGATGGTGAAGTTGGCCAATGAGGTTCAAAGACAACAAAACCATTTTTCTTATACAAGAACATGCACGTAAGAACCCAATGACCTCATCATGAGTCGTGGACAAAGGGGAGCCATGCATTGGGTGAACCAGTGACAAAACACTCTAATTGGACCCCAAAGAGGCATGTTTGGTCATGACTTTTGAGGATAGAAGAGGGAGAGTAAAAACTCTCTCTCTCTCTCTCTCTCCCCCTCTCTCTCTCTCTCTCCATCTCTTATATTTTATAAACATTAATCTCTTAATTTTATAAAATATAAAACCTACCTTTTATATATAAATAAGTTTTCTAAACCTTTCAAACATACTTTCAACCTTTAAAATATGTTTATATATACATAAAATATATATTTTCATATTGCATAAAAATATAAAAATAATATATAGTAGGTTACAAATCCGTGTGTTACACGATTGATATACAAAAAAAAAACAAATATACTAAGAAAAACATATTATTTTAATAGTACAATGTTATTTGATATTTTTCCATAAAAATGTCCTATAAATGAGCATTAATGTAAAAGAATTATAAATGTTCCGAATCATCTAAAAGAATTAAAAAATGTCATTATTTCAACATACAATGATATTAATGAACTTTTTTGCAAAGTTTAATGCTATTTTTTCCAGAAAATGTCCTAAAAACGAACCTTAATGTAAAAGAATTGAATTTTTCCAGATCATCTAAAAAGATTTCGGAAAATCATTTTTTCAAAATATGCGCTATTAATGAACTTTCTTGTAAAGTTCAATGCTAAAACTGATATTTTTTTCAATAAAAATGTCCTATAAATGAACTTCAATGTAAAAGAAATGAAACTTTTTCAGATAATCTAAAGAGATTCCAAAAAGTCATTTTTTTCAAAGTACGATGTTATAAATGAACTTTTTTGCAAAGTTTAATGCTTTTTTTTTTTTACCAAAATACTTTCCTATAAATGCCTTGGTTGTCCTACCTTAGACCTTATTCCCACTTTCCAAGTTTCATTTGGATGCGGTGGTAAAAGAAACGAAACTTTTCCAGATCATTTAGATAGATTTATAAAAAAAGTCAATTTTTTCAAAGTATGATGATATTAATGAAGTTTTTTGCAAAGTTCAATGCTAAAACCGATATTCTTTTAAAAAAATATCCTATAAAGGAACTTTAATGTAAAAGAAATGAATCTTTTTTAGATCATCTAAAAAGATTTTGAAAAAAGTCATTTTTTCAAAGTACGATGTCATTAATGAACTTTTTTTTAAAGTTCAATGCTAAACCCAATATTTTTTCCATAACTTGAGGAATAAGCTACTGTAGCAAACAACATCAAAGCTAGAAAAAGGAGATAGGGTCTATAGAAAAATGTTCAGATATATTTCATTTATAGATGTAATCACTGAACACTCAACCAGCAAAAGATGCAACCACATCAAAAAAAAAATTAAAGATAAAGTTTTATCATTTAAGAGAGCTCCTGGTCCAGCAAAAGAAAATGTCTCCAATTAAAGACTTTGAATAAAGCTTCCATTTTTTCAACATCATTACAAAATAGAGAAGCCTGTGGACAATTTTAGTTTTCTTATTATAAAACTGGTAGAGAAAATATGAATTTTAACAAATAACCTCTGGAGACATGAAAAATGACCAAGGAGGTCTGATCCGTCTTTTACTGGTTGACAGAATAGTGACTTTCGATAGGAGAGGCTGACCGGTTCTTTGCCATCACAAACACATGTTCATGAAATTTTTTTTTCAAAAGAATTTTAGAACTAATTCTATTTGGAAGAAATGATATTTTTTTCATGTGATGGTTTCTTCTTCACTGTCAATCATGGGTATAAGGGTAGTTTGGTCATTTGCTTCTTCATCATCAATTACATGATAATCCTGAGTGGATAATACCAGTGAAATGAAATAAGGCTTCTTCATCTATGTTTATTTGTAAATGATTTTCTTGAATACCAGTTAAATTCACTGGAACAAATGATTCTCAATTTGTTAAATTAAAAACATGTAGAAAATGTAATAAGAAATTAGTAAAACGGAAAATATGTTCATGTTAAAATTCAAGAAATTAGTATGCCCAAAGGCACATTTTTTAAGATGTAGTACTTGTAACTTACCAATGGAGGTTTTCCAGATGTCTTTGAAGCAAAAAATTTCTCGTCCACATAGACACTCTTTATAAACTCTCGTACTTTCTCCACGTTACTGCATACATAACAAGTTCATTTTAGAATTTTTAGTTTTCAATTTATAAAAATAAATACAATAACTAAAAAGTGTATCTATTATTCTATATTTCGATTACCTGTTATCTAGAAGTCTTTGCTCACGTGGGTCCCAATCTTTAAGAAATGTTTCCCTTGCATGCTGAAGAAGCAAATTATAATGTCAAAAACATATTAGCTTCCATGGAGAAAAGGACATTGGGTAATATCATGTTGCGATTCTACCTGATTACCACCTTCTTGAAGAGCTTCAACTTCTTGTGAAATGAATTTGGACATTGATACTGATGTAACACGGTGAGTGAACTCACGTCTGCAACATGCATTGAGGTAACTTTAATATGATGTTAAACATACTCCATTGTTTTATCCAGCAAGCATTAATGTGAAACAACATTGAATTAAACAACTTCAAGTGGACAGAAAAACTCACTGTATCCCACTACATGTCATGCAAACAAAAGTCCAAAAACTCACTGTATCCCACTACATGTCAGTGTATCTGATATAAACTATGTATTAGTGTTTTCCTATACTTAATTTAGAAAGTACGGGATATGATGTTTTTCCAATTAAGTCATAACACGTTACACAATTTCCCTCGTTTACTTTTTAATCAACAACACTTGATAAGAAAAAGACAGAATTAGGGCACTGACTTGTATAGATTATGATATGCTGCTCTCATTTATCTCCTCCATGTCCAGAATAATTTGATAACTTTATTATTAAAAGAAACTGACCTGAACCCAAAAACATCATCAGACTCATAATTCAGTTGCTTAATGTCAAAGAAATTAGATTTAAACATAGATTTACCTAGTATTATCTTCAATTTAGTTAGGATGATGATATCAAGAGAGATGGCATCCGAGTAAACTCTTTGTTTGATTTATTACGAAGAGAGACATGGATAGCTAGGGAAAGACGCAACCACCTCATTCTTTAATTTCTTAACATATATCAGATTCATAGTATTAGAACTACCGAGCTTTTTTGTAGTGGTAGTCTTGTCTGTTCAGTGGTGGTGATCTCCATGTTTCCTGTAACTAATTGAATAAAATACCTCTTAGGATCTTTGGTGTATAGTAGAGATAGAAGCAAGGTCAGAATCCTAGGACCTTGGCAACTGGTGGCGGAGCAATATAAAGCAGACAAAGAGATGGGTTTTTGCTTTAGGGTTCGATCATTCTCAAAGAGGATTATACCTATAGATTTGAGTATTTTGAAAATTGAATCTGTATCACTATTAAGTTTATTTTTAAAAGTGAGAAGCGAAATTGCAGGAGATGATTGGGGATTAAAAAAAAGAGAGAAAATAGATATACCGATTTTTGATAAAGGGAAACACAAATCATATGGTAGTGGATCTTAGTCAGCGATGGCTTTTTAGAGATAACATGGTGGAAGCGGGGATACTAGATTTCGTGGACACACCATCATGACACCGATGAAAGCGAGGCGCATCGCCTCCTTCTTCCTCCGGCAAGCCTAGAATATATCAGGATAAATATTGTTTAGGCGAAGGGTTCAACATAAAGGATATAAGGATTCATGGTGGGGAAGGGATTGGCGAGCAAGAAAAAGACGCGAGTTAGAGAGATTGGGGGATTTTAATGTTAATCCATTTAAAGTGAAAGATTTAAATTACATTTGAAAGCAGAAAAAAGTGCTTATTGATACCATCGACGGTTTCCCCAAATCTAGCATTCCATTCAAACTCTGACTTCATTGTTTCCTGATTTTATGGTTCCTGATTTTATGGGATTTAAAAAAATAAAAGATATTTGACTTCCAAAATCATGTTATTTAGGCGGGAAAAGACTTGTGAGTGAATGTGGGATTGACATGTGGCAAATTGGCATCCTAGAAATGTGCCAAGTGGCACTTTAGGTTTGTTTTATTAGAAAATATATATATATATATATATATATATATATATATATATATATATATATATATATATATATATATATATATATATATATATATATATATATATATATATATATATATATATATATATAGACTTAGATCTTTTGAGAACCACAAGTCTCCCGAGAACTCCCAACTCCTTTTAGATCAATCCTATATCTCCCAAACCGATATTTTTTTCAAAAGACCGACCACATAGGCCTCTAAAACGCTCAAATAGGTGCCGGGTCGCTGAAATTTTTTTTTCGAAAAAACGACATTTTTTTTTTTGAAAAAAATTTGCACATGTGCAAAAAACAAACTTTGCACATGTGCAAACTTTTTTATACGTACATTTTTTTCAAGTTTTTTTTATGGATGTATTTCTAACATATATTTAAGACGTTCTGTAAAATAAAATTTCAAAAAAAGTGTACGTATAAAAAACTTTGCACATGTGTAAAGTTTTTTTTTGCACATGTGCAAATTTAAAAAAATAAAAAAAAAAGTCGTTTTTTCGGAAATTTTTTTGAGCGATCCGGCACCTATTTGAGCGATTTAGAGGCCTATGTGGTCGGTTTTTTGAAAAAAATATCGGTTTGAGAGTTCTCGGGTTCTCGGGGGACTTGTGGTTCTCAAAAGATCCTAACTCTCTCTCTCTCTCTCTCTCTCTCTCTCTCTCTATATATATATATATATATATATATATATATATATATATATATATATATATATATATATATATATATATATATATATATATATATATATATATATATATATATATATATATAGGGTCCCGTTCCGGTGAGGACTCGTAAGGACACCTTAAAAAAATTGAAAAAAAATACAAATCATAAAATCGAGAATAGTACTATATCATTATCCAAAAAAATTTGGAAAAAAAAAATTGGATCATTGAGAAACAGTAATGATCCACAAAAAATTTTATTTTGTGGATCATTGTTTCATTATAAAAAAAAATAATGATCCAAAAGTTTTTTTTCGAATTTTTTCTCCAATATAGTACTATGATCCATTTTATTATTTATATTTTTATTTTATTTTTTTCAATTTTTTTAAGGTGTCCTCACGAGTCCTCACTTTAAGAAGAGTCATCACCCCATCGTTTATATATATATATATATATATATATATATATATATATATATATATATATATATATATATATATATATATATATATATATATATATATATATATATATATATATATATACACACACACACACAGTAGTTGTAAGACCCGTGTATTATACGGGATAATACAAAAAAATTATTAATTAAAAATATCTAAACATTAATAATTATACATAAGAAATTTGTTTGTGTATCGTGACATCTTGCTTTTGATTTTAACTATTACGACATTGTATTTTGATAAATATAATTGATTATGAGAATGTCACCGGTACTAAAATCAAATTCATTATTATGATTGGAATCGTTTATTATGACGTCAATTGTCTCTCTATTGTCTCCCAAATCATTCTAAACATTAAAAAAATAATATGATATTAAAAACAATTAATGTTGAAATTGAATGATAACAATTAAATTTGAAATTGAATGATAATTAAACCGATCATTAAGGAGTTAGAAACATTTCAAACCAATTAGTTTTTCATAAGAAATTTAAAATTATGAGAAAATGACATGTGGCAAATTCAATGAGGAGATGACATGTGTCTTTGAATTACTTATTTATTAGGATTATATATATATATATATATATATATATATATATATATATATATATATATATATATATATATATATATATATATATATATATATATATATATACTAGTTGTGAGACCCGTGTATTACACGGGATGATACAAAATAATTGTTAAATAACAAAACCTAAACACCAACAATTATGCATAGCAAATTCTCGACAATATATAATGAAATTTTTGGATATATACATTATTAAATTAAACACTACAACATAATTGTTGATAAACTTTGAACAATTACAACAAATTACAAATTTTGAAAGACTCCTTTGAATACAACCTTTGTTGTTCTATTGCTAAGTTTACCGTCGTCTAAAATTAACATTTTTAATCTATCTTTACTTTTAACTTTCGACAATATAACATACAACTGGTCGTGTGTGAAGACTGGTTGTCTTAGAAAAAAAAACCCAGATTTGATAGCGATTGCCGTCGACTCTTATTTATTGTCATTGCAAAACATACAGTCAATGGAAATTGTTTTCTTTGAAATTTGAAAGAAATTCTTCTATCTGAAGGTTTCAAAGACATTTTTGGAATAAACGTACAATTTCCCATATTTTTTCCAGATATAATCAGTATTTCTATAACACGATTACTGTTGGATTAGGTGTCTAAGCCATGACTAATAATTAGTATTTATCTAATTAATAGTAGCATAGTCCATTTGGGTTGCCCTCATAGCAGGAGGTTTGGTAGAAAGTCCGGTAGAGATAAAATTTGATTTATTATGTGATTAATAAATCAATAGAAATTAAATAAATAGTTTATTAATATATTTAAGTGATAATATATTAATTAGAAACTATAATAATTAATTAGAAATTAATCTGGAATTAATTGGAATTAATTTGGTGATTAAATTAATTAATTAACAGTATAGGGACTAAAACTGTAATTATTCAATAGTTGAGTAAGTGACAGTCTAAGTGAGTGATGTGGCCAGCGATTTATATATTAATATATATATATATATAATCGATTTATATATATATATATATATATATATAGAAAGACGATCGGGTGAGGACTCCTATTTTTGTGAGGACTGTGAGGACTAATCTTGACCATTAATCTGAAAAAATAGATGGCTGTAATTAATCCAGATTTTTTTATTTTTTTATTATGGAGGCGGTGGCAATTTTGTGAATAACTAGAACTTTAATTTACTTTTCCTGTAAAGGGTAAGGGTTTGAAGGGCTGGATTGTCAAACCCTAGTATTCTGGAACCCTCGTTTAGTTCTTGAAGCGTATTCCTCCATTGCTCTGAATTTCAGTCCAACTATTCACATTTTCTCTTCAAAATTCTTGTGTTCCTCTCTATAATCATCTTTAATCTTCGAGTTGTTGTTGGTGTGAAGCAAACATATGGTATAATCGATCGTATTTTGTTCAGGTTTCGTATCCCCTTTTACCTCTGAAGAACAAAGCAGGTAAACCCTTATTATAGGTTCTGGAAATCAGCGATTCATCGTATTTTACCTTCTGTCTCTTCAATACTTTTAAAATCATGATCAATTTGAAGAGGAATCTGTATAATTTCAAGTCAAATGGACGCAGGTGAAGTTGATTTTAGTTCTAATTGTTTGATTATTTTCTTTTCTTAATAGTGTATTTCGTTTTTTAGTTTTGAAACCCTAATTTCAGAAACATATTTGGTGTTATGTTACTTTATTGTTTAATTTTTTATCTTATATAAGTTGACAAACACTTTTTGATGGTTAATGCTTTCTATACTCATGTTTATGTTCATAAATGAAGTTGAATACAAGAATGCTTGCAACGTGTTCGATCTAATGTCTCAAAGAAACCACATCTTGGAAAATCTATTCTCTTGAGGATTTTCTTGTTGTTTTCATTTGTTTACTTGTGATAAAAATTGTTGTAGTTGTTTGTAACATATAAATGATCTGAACTAGATGCTATAACATCCTTAAAGTAGAGATTTTTGTATCCACTGTATCAGCTTTATCTAGAAATAGCAATTTAAAATAATCATAGTATACACAAATTTGAAGCTTTCTAACATAAAACTACTCTGGTTGTATTATGATGCTGCTAAATGGATCCACATGAACACAAAAGTTTGTCTAAGAGATCTTTGTTAAGTTCTTGTGGTATTTCAAATTATGATAATAATTCCTGAATGTTAATTATTCACTAACATGATAAATTCTTTTGTGTTAGGTTTCTAATGTGGACCATCTCCAGATCATTCCCTTTTACTTTTTTCCTGAATGGATTGTTTTGCTTTTACTATTCTCTTTTTAAATATTATTAATAATGATTAGAGGACATCAAAGACTTAACAATTATCTTGTATCTTGATCATGTGGTTTATCATGATCGTTATTATACATATTATGTTTTAAATTTCACTAGAAGTTGCATGAAAATAGACGGTTCAAGTTCAATTCTGGAATCAGGGTTCTCAGGATTTACTTCGTATCAAATCTCATTAGTATGAAATGGTAGGCCTACATTGAGTTTCTTACTTTATGTGTCTCCTTAGTATTTAGGGTTTGGAGTGATTTTACCTTGAATTATATGTAGGTTGAGATGGCGCTGGTGATCATTCAAGTAATCACTAAAGATACAGGACAACTTAAAAATGTTGAGTGCACTTCATGTTATAATCATTATACATTTTGTGTTGATGTTCTCATATTGTTTTACATGTTTGTTTTTTCCTTAAAAGAATAGTTATGCGACTAATTTACTGATTCATCTTTTATGTAATTTAGGTGTTGAGTTGATGTTTGCAAATATGGGCACTAACTGGTATGGAAAACAAAAATAAGAAGCAATCACCAATGTGAATGTCACATACAAAACTTTACGGAGCAGATGCTTGAGTTAAATTGAGTTCTTTGGCAACATCTTTGATGTTTTTTTATTTTTGCTTTTATCCTTCAATTTATAAATAATAAGGATGTTATCAACTCAGTTAAGGTACATTGTTATTTTTTAGTAATGCATGAAGATATGAAAAAATAGTAGTTTGTATATTTATGATTCACGTCATAAAGTTATAGATCATGGTGAGTTATTTAGATCATGTTTTTATTGAAAATTTGTTCATCTTATAGAAATTGTTCAGCTTGTAGAAATAGTCCATTTTATACAAAGTTTTATGATTTATCTTATATTATTTGTCCATCTTATAAAAAGATTTATAGATTATTTTATTTGGATCATATTTTTTTATCATACTCATGATCCAAAATTTTATGATTCATGTCTCCTTTTTGAATCATAGAAAGTATGGATCGTACCTTTTGGATCCTAAAATTTTCAAATTTACTTTTTGGTCCATAACTTAATGTTTCCATATTTATAAGAATAATGATCCATAACTTAAAATGATCTAAATTTTTATGAATTATGATTCATAACTTAAATGGTCCACCTTTTTATGAATTATGATCCATAATTTATTATGATAAAACATTTAATATATATATATTTTTTTTTCAGGATTTCAAGTGGAAATTTTTTTCGTTAAAAAAAACAACCTTGTTGTCTATGGGTTATTTCTAGAGGCTTGTGGAGTGGAGCGGATAGTATTGATGTTCATTTAGAACTTGAGTCTGATTGTTAAGACGTATAATTGGAAAATATAAGGATGAAGTATGTTGCAAATATGTTTTTGTCTAATTTTAATCTGAGCAAACCTACCTTTGTCAGCACTCTAGAGGACTATGATAAGCTGACAATTTACAAGAAGAAAAAGATTTATGGTAAAGCACATTTGCATGAAATTCAAGTTAGGGTTCAAGGAATTGGAGTTTTGTGATTGTTGTCGTGTTCTGACCATAGTTATGAAATAGTTTTTAGTTTGATATATTATTTAGTTTTTGTTGTTAGTAGCACATTTTTTATTGGTCATGTTATGTGGTAAAGAAACAATGTTGTAATGAACCTGTCTAAGGTACATTTTTAGTTTTAGCAATGCATTGTGTTTTTTATGAAACCCAGAAGTTTGCATCTTACATATTATAATTCATGCCATATTTATATGTTATGGATCATGTATTTTGGATATTATTCTTATGGATCGTCATAAGATATGGGTCATAAGATATGGACCATGCTGACTAGGTTGAAAAATGGCCACATATAACATAATTGTCCATTTTGACATAATAGTCATTATTCAAAACTTTATAGTTTGTATTATTTTTCTTGGATCAAAAAATTTATGGATCATGATCCAAAACATTATCTTTTGGATCATGATCCAAAAAAATTTATGGATCATGATCCAAAAAATTTGTGTTACTTGTCATGATCCAAAACATTATCTTTTGGATATTAACCAAATATGATATGATATTTAACTTGAAAATGTGACATCAATGATTGATCCAAAACATATTTTTATGGATCATAGTCATGATCCAAAAAAATTATTGATATATTTTTTGGATCTAAAACTTTATGGATCATATTTCCGGATCATGATTTTGTGTATCACAGTCATGATCCAAAACTATATTTGGATTTTAAAACTTTGTCATGATCGAAAACATTATTATATTTTTTGGATCATAGAAATTTCTTTTTCATCATTTGAATAGAAAAACCTAAATACTCAAATTATATATTATTCAAAATATAAAACTATTTTTCAAAAAACAATATTATTCGACATTTGCATTTTCTAATTTTAGATCATATACCTTTTGAATTCTAAAAATTTATATCTTATATTTTAGTATTTTAATGTTCAATTTTAATAGTCATGATCTAAACTTATATGATGCATCTATATTTTTTGATCATAGATCTTGTGCTTCATTTGTTTTTTTGGATCATAAGTTTTAGATATTGTGATTTTGGGTTATATAACATTTTGAATCATAACTTTTTGAATATTTGCTTTTACATCATAAAAATAGACAAAACTAAGATTCAAAGTACCAAATTACTCAAAACATGAAATTATTATTCTAGGTATCATATTATTCAAAACATCAAACTAGTATATTATAATGATCCAAAAACTATTATGATTCCAAACCTTTTATGAATCAAAACTTTTATGAAAAAACATATATGATTTAATATGATATGATTCAAAATGGTATTATTGAAAATAATATGATTCAAGGCATATAAATGTTTGAAGTGTATGCAAATTTGCATCATACCATATTGACAAACCTTGCATGAACAACAGTTTTATAACATAAGATACGATTGAAAAAAAAATAAAACAATATGCATCAAAACCGAATAATAGTAAATTATCTACAATCTCTTAGTCTGAATATATAACATTTCAAATGCTTGAATATTTTAAACCTATAGACGATGACATCCTCTTTGACTTTTATACTGAGATGCACACATTGTTAAATTATATTAGTACTTTGAGTTCGGGATCAAACAATATCTTAACGTCAAGGTCTACCATGTCTCTCGTGCATACTGGGCTCAAACTCAATATCTCTCATCCAGACATCCTCTTTGACTTGTTGATTTAGATCTCATTTTCTTATATGCTTGTACAACGTTTGATATCGACGATGTTAAGATACATAGACTGCTTCCTGAAACAATAATATTATGAATCAATGTAAGTTTTGCATCTAACCTAAAAATAAAGAAACCTCTTACTGTAGCTTACAAAACATCTACCATAAAACACGTGCTCAAAACTACCTACAGGAACAATGCACTTGACTGTACATAACTCAGGGTTCTCTAAATGATATATCATGATGAATAGCATCATCAAATGATATACTACTGATCAAAACATTTCACATTATATGATCAAAAATTATATGATACAAACATTTTATGATTGATGTGTAACAAATTAATCAATACAATGATTTGATTCGAATGGTTTATAATCCAAATATTTGATGATCCAAAGATATTATGATTCCAACCATGTTACCATACAATTCTACAAATAAGATGATAAACAAATCAATGATATGGCCTAATCCCAACGGGTATAACAAATCAATAATATGATATAAATTTTCACAGGTTTTATGATGCAACCATGTTATTTAATAGACTTGTGCAGTTGCAAGAAGTTGGTCTTTATCTATTAAGAAATATTTTTACCACTCTTTTCTTTTTTATGATCCTTTTTTTTCTACACATACCTACATGTACACACAAATTTATCACACATATGCATGTAAAATTTTTCCATAAAGACCAAAAAGCAATGTAAATATAGAGTATGAACTCACTTATTTACATATCACAAATACATTCATACAGATAGTTTGTGTGTGTAAAGCACAAGAAAATCTTATAAAAACATCTTAGACACCTTATGTGCATTGAGGTTCTCATAGACATTTTAACAAACACCTTATGTGCATTGAACTTCTCAGATGCATTTTAACAAGTACCTTGTTGAACTTCTTTGAGGTATTTTAACAAACACCTTGAGTGCTTCATCAAAGTTGGACATTCAATTTAATAAAATCTCTTATATATAGTATAAACTAACCTGATTGAGTTTTAATCTTCAATTTTTTGATCAGTTGAAAAAATCAGAATCTTTTTTATGTTGAACTGGATCAGAGCAAGAAGCGACGAAGAAGACGATCTGAGCAAGGAAGCAACGAAGAAATTGAATTATAATCTTCAATTTAGTTTAAACAAATCAGAATCTTTTTGCTTTTGCTGTTGAATTCGTTCAGATCAATGTATCAGCGAAGAAGACGTATCAAAGCGATCAATGAAGAAGACGATGATTTAGGGCTTGGTCGTGTTACTTTTTGTCCAGAAGAAGCCCAGTAGCTTGGAGCCCACACTTTTCAAATTTCTTTGGCATCTAATTCAGCCCAACTCGTCCAGCTCTTATTGTCAGGCCCATTGTCAGTTTTTTTGACGAAAACACCCTTAATGACGTTGATTGGTTGAGAGTTGTCCTCGCGGTCCTCACCGAATTTCGTGTCCTCACCGGAACGGGACCCTATATATATATGTATATATATATGTATATATATATATATATATATATATATATATATATATATATATATATATATATATATATATATATATATATATATATATATATATATATATATATATATATATATATAACAGATAAATAGTTGAATTGATAAGATAAAATGTTTATCTTGATTTGAATTCAAAATGCTTATCTCTTAAGGTTTATCTGGTTATCATTTGAAACCTATAAATAGGTAGTCCCATAGCCCAAATTTCGTGATTCTCTCTTCCCCACTCTCTCTGGATTTCGCCAACCCCATAGCCTGGGTGTGATCTCATTTGATGCAGGACATTTGTGCTGCTTTGCTTCCAAGAAATCCTAAAAGGTTAGTTTTTCTGATTTTGTTCTTTTAGTTAATTTCTTATAAGCCTTTAGGAATTGTTATATGTTCAATTAGAAGAAAACATAGATCCTTATAGGTTGCATGTGAACTTAGGATTTTTAGTTCATAGATTTGTATAAAACCCTTCAGTGGTATCAGAGCTTTTTTTGCTGTTTTCTTGTTGAATTGCTATAATAGTTTTCCTAAATTTTAGGGTTTAAAGCTTATAAACCCTAATTATATTGAAATCGATTTAGGTTTAGGGTTTTTAAAACCCTAGCCCCTCCCCCTTTTGATTTTCGAAAATTTGATTAGGGTTTTAGAAGGTATTCTATGTTTGGTAACTTTAATTTGATTAATTAAATGGATAACCTTAAACCCATTATTTGAAATCGAAAATTAGGGGGTTTAAGATAGGTTTAAATTAATTTGATTAATTTGGTAAAACCTATCTACATTTGAATTAATTTAATTAATTGATAATTAAAAGATAATTCAAGGATTTAATTAAATTAAATTTAATTGTTTTTTAAATTGGCGAAAATTAAAAGATAAATCCTAAAATATTTTAAAAGGTTTAAAATATCAAAATTTAATTAATTTAATTAATGGTTTAATTAAAAGATAATTAAATCGATTTTAAAAGGTTTAATTTAATTTTAAATTTAATAGTTTAAATTCCATTAAATTAAAAGATAAACCAAAAACATTTTAAAGGGTTTAAAATTCATCTTATATATATTATAATTAAAAGTTAATATTATATGTATAAGATTTAATGGTTAGTCAAATCAATAGTAGGCCTCATTTACGAAGCTGATCTATAAAGTGAGTATAAGGAGACTGCCTATAAAATGGCAGTCTAATGGGTGTCCACTCTCACCCACCGCTCGCCTGATCAGTGGAGGGTCGTTAGCCGAACGGGTTTGATAGGACCAACTTAATCTCATTAAAAGTATAATGATATTATTCAAAGTACTGGAACAGCTTAATAAAACCCAAATCTAGTTACTTTAGGAAAAATGTGAATTGGTGCTAATCCATGAAATTACACATTGCACTCTATGAAACATTGGTGGAGTGTGTGTGGTTTACCGGCATACCAATAGGGGTTCATAAAGAGTTGCAATGGGTTTCCCGGGTGTTATCATTGTTGATGGAGCGTGTGTGGTTTACCGGCACATCAATTAGAGATGATAATTAACCCTAGAGTACCAAGCTAATTTGCATGGTTATTCACATCCAGTTTGTAATCCTCGACATCCCAGTCACAAACAGTGGAGCACATCCGAGATTAAACATGCCATTGAAAAGTTCAACGAATCTCAACAGATCTAGGAATTTCATAAGATGAAATTGATAAGAGTTTATCTACCTCAATGACCATTATGTTGTGATTACGGCATCCCTCTTCACACCATAGTTGGGGTATTTTGGATCCTAGCCTTATTAAATAACATATTGGGTAATTATTTAAAAGGATCAATTAAACTAATAAATTCTGTTTATTTTATAGATGTCAAGTATCAATTCTCCTCCTTCTCCTCCTTCATCCATTTCTGAAAGCATCAGAATGCACCTGCTAAATATGGAAAGGCTGACTGGCCTCAACTGTAAGGAATGGCTTCGCAATTTGAGACTGGTTCTCGGCATTGCTGGCAAGCTACATCTCACCGAGTATCCGATCCCGGTCCTACCGGAACAAGTCATCATAAAAGGTTCTTATGATAAGCATAACCTCTTAGTTGAAGAATCCGAAAAGATTCGTGACCTCATGCTATTAACCATTGACCCCGAGTTCCGCAAGGATTTTGAATCCTTGGGGCCATATGAGTTAATGCAACTGGTTGAGGAAAGGTTCCAAAAACCAGTTGAAGAGGAACGAGCTAGGATCTTCAAAAGACTTGCAGAGTGCAAGCTAAAAGAGGGAAGTAGCATCAATTCGCATGTTCTTCAGATTGAAGCGTACATAGGCGAATTGTACAAACTTGGTTATTCCATGAGTCAGGAGATGAGTATTGACATTCTACTCGCCTCGCTGACTAGTGAGTACGATCTGTTCATTCAGACGTATAGAAAGGAAGACCAGAAAAAGGCTTTAATGGAAATGCGTCCACTGTTGACTCTATACGAGTCACTCTTGGACAGGCATAGCTCCAATGGCTCAGCTACTTCTGGATTAAGTCCAGTGAAGAGATGTAACAAGAAACGGTCCAGATCGTCTGGACATGTCTCAAACTGGGAATCCACTAAATCGGATACAGTCACGGAAAGATTGGAAGACGCTCCAACTCTTTTGAAAGCTCAGGTATATCTAAAAACCTCAAAACTCCTGTTCCAAGATTTCTTGATACATAATGTGATAGTCACATTTTGGTTTGTATACAGGGAATCAAGAAGGCACGGGACTCTGGCGCATAGGAGCACATTTGGATTGGATCTCCAGCTCGTGCAGTTTTGAAGTTTAGATAGATATTAAAATATTGTTATTAGCCTTTAGATTTTTTGTTTTTTAATAAAAATTGTCAATTTTCTTTTAACACTTGTTGTCTGAAATTGTCTTTGAAATGTTATATGAATGTGTTAAATGTATGATTAGTAATAACTTGAATGTTTATGCATCCAAAATGTTTGGATTCAAGAATTGTGTCATTTATGATTGTTAATACAAATGTTATAAGGATCAATTCAACCAAAGGTCCAGTTGGACAGGACTTTGGAATCATTTGACTTAGAGTCACTTGATGAATTGAGTTCTTAATGTGTCAAGAAATGAATCAACCAAAGGTCCAGTTGGACAGGACTTTGGAATCATCTGACTTAGAGTCAGATGATGATTAAGTTCTTTATAAAGCACATGTGGCAAGAAATGAATCACCTAAAGATCCAGAGGATAGGATTTTGGAATCAGTTGACTTAGAGTCAACTGAAGATTACAAGTCTTGAACAAAGTTAACAAAGTCATTAGTCTACATAGATATGTAAAAGACATTGAGATTAAGAGCAACAGACAAACCTGTTGCGGTGTGTTGCTCGAATCTTGATATAAAACACAATTGTTTGTACTTCACGATATTTATCATTCGGTATGACGAATATGAATTCGCTTATCGGGATAAGCGATTGAATTGAAACCTTGAACAGTTCAAGAACTTCAAAGAAAGTACAAGTTCCACAAAACCTGAGCAATAACATAAACTGAGAAAAATGTTTCACAGTTCATTCTCTTCCAAGAACATTAATGGTTATAATGTGTCTATGGGAAGATAATGGAGCATTGGTCGAAACAGTTCGATAATCTATGTATGAGATACATTGCCAAATAGTTTCCAATAATTTGAATACTATACCAGTCAGTCCATATAAACCATATTCCGACCACATCCTAGACTAAGTAGGTCCTGCAGACACTGTCTGAAATGTAAAGCTGGGATTATCCCACTTGTACATAGAAAAGTCCAGGGTCTTGTAGTGTTCATCCGAACCTCATGAGTAGCCTGAACATGATCATCATTTTCATTTCATTGGCTATCCCACTGCAACTGTACGATAGGAGCTCTTTTAGAAAGAACTCATGGTCTAAGGAAACAGTGGGAGTTAGTGCAGTCCTGAATGTGTTCGGGATTAGCCAAGTGAAAGAACCTTTATTCATTACTAGGCTTGAAACAAAAATTAGAATTCTGTTTTACAACTGACATAATCTTCTCTTGACCAGTAGTATTGATCACCATCATAAGTAGTTATGATTGGGGTGACATACCGATTGGTGGTAAAACACTATAGTTGGTACGGATTCACAATCCAACTACTTGGAAGCATTGGTGAGCCCGGTTGCTGCCAAACAAGAGAACCTTAGGGCGAGACACAGTCTATGTGAAAATTTGATTGATTTTACACCTGGTCTAAAAACTAGTGGGAGTAACTGAATCATCAAAAGAAAGCAACATAGACAGATACATACCTTCAGAACATCTGGTTGAGTGAGGCGATACTTAGAGTCAAGTAATTGATTATGGGAGAAGCACTCTCAATAGAAGATGAAATCCGAAAGGATACGGTATGGCACATTGTGAATCGTTAGTGGAGCGTGTGTGGATAACCGGTACACTAATAGGGACTCACAAAGAGTGTCATAGTACAAAGGTAAATAGGCCTGGGATTTCCCCACGGGCATCTCGAAAGAAAGGATATTCAGATTCTCAAAAATATGCCAAAAGATTGGATTTTGAGAAAGGGCTGAAAGATTTCCATTAAAATGTCAGAAAGGTTTGGATTCTCAAAATGTGCCATAAGTCCTGGATTTTGTGAATAGTCCATAACTGTGTCAAAGCCAGTGGGAGTGTCGCTGTTATCTACTATCTCTATATGGGAGTTACACACTGTTTCTAGGAAACGTCTCTTTTCATTACGAAGTGTAATGACTTGGTGTTAAGAGACGGATCGCTATGAAAGCCTTAATAGAAATACGGCATACTCAGGTGGTTGTAGATCCAGACTCTGCCAAGATGATCTTGATGAGATTCAAGATGCATAGACTCAGGAAAGGGTTTTCTTATCATTGCAAAGTGTGATGACTTGGCATGAAAGAAATTAAAAAGGTGCAACATACTCACGTAATTCACAGTCGTCTATTGGATAGATGAAATCGCCAGCATAGACCTAGCCATTGTAAGCATGATCTTGATAAGATTCAAGATGCATGAGAAGAGTCTCCGAAAGGAAATAGTTTTTCGAAAATCATGACACAAGGATTATGAATAATCTTTGGATTCCGAAAGGGTTTGGAATAAGATTGGATCGGGTTCCACAAATTTCTTGGATCGATCATAATGTCATGAACATGTCATGATGACTTGATGCTTAGGGCATAGTAAGTTGGATTCAGGACATTGTCTGGCTAGGAATACTGGATAAATTGTTTGAACTCAAGTGAGAATTCATAGGGAAAGGTCTTAGGGTGAAAGTGATAGGATTAATTTGAAAGAATTTTCAAAGTGGTAAATATTAACGTCAGGATATGATGTTAAAGGACTTCATGGTTAAAGAGTCTCGTTGGTATTCTGATGGAGCGCGTGTGGTTCACCGGCGCATCATAACACCTCGAAATAGTCTTAGGGTGCAGTCAAGTAGACTAAAGACCCCAGAACCATAGGAAGTCACAGTACACATTACCAGAATGGAGTTAGGAGAGAAATTGATTGGATAACATATTGAGATGTTATCGGATGAGCATCCGATTGAATCATCTGTAATAAAGTATATAAGTATAAGATACTTTGGAAACATAGAAAGAGTGTAAGGTTCATAAAGACATAGCTGTAAAATTAGAATTGAAAGGTTAAAAGAAATCTTGAAACCGATAATAGTTTATGACAAGGTCCGACTTGGTGATTACCTTGTGAAGACTTGGTAATAAGCAGGAGTAGCTGCCAGTCTGATCTTTATGTTTCCCTTTCGCATGTTTTACTTCCTGAATAATTTGATTATTCAGAAAGGTCCACAGTCGCTCATACTTTGGGAAGTAAGTATTGAATCAAGACTGTCATGAATTGATCTGTAGACTGTCTAAGGAGTTAGACATAGCAATATGATTACTACAACATTCATGAGTACTTAGAAATAGAGATTTGAGTATTGGATAAACCCACGCTCAATAGATTGCTTCATGGATTACATCACAAGCAATGTTGAGACGATAATATCCTATGATCTTGAAGTGGGGAGATATGAGTTATAATTTACAAGGCAGTTGTTCATTGATAATACGAAAACGCATCGGTAACTCGATGTTATAAAACGTGTTGTTGTGAATGATTTGACTGGTAAAAGATATAAGCATATGAGTCGAAGCTTATTCGTTCCTTGACCCTGATGGGTAACAGATATCTGTAGGCCTCTCGATGATTTTGAAGTTGACTGAAGCGCTGGCCAGCCAGGACTGAATTGATTCGTTCAATTAGAAGTCTAAAAGTCATAAGCAAAAATCGGAAATTGGGAAACAATGTGTCAGACAGAGATTGATCTCAATCCATGTCTCGTGTCTGAAAATATCTTGTTGGACGAAGGATCATATGATCACTTATCTATGGACAGAACTGACTAGGTCAGAGTTCGGCAGCAGTTTCTAGGAAGCTACGGTTTGCTGATTAGTTAGAGGATAAATTAGTAATTATAGTCATAGACTTATCCAAGTGGGAGACTGTTGGATTAGGTGTCTAAGCCATGACTAATAATTATTATTTATCTAATTAATAGTAGCATAGTCCATTTGGGTTGCCCTCATGGCAGGAGGTTTGGTAGAAAGTCCGGTAGAGAGAAAAATTGATTTATTATGTGATTAATAAATCAATAGAAATTAAATAAATAGTTTATTAATATATTTAAGTGATAATATATTAATTAGAAACTATAATAATTAATTAGAAATTAATCTGGAATTAATTGGAATTAATTTGGTGATTAAATTAATTAATTAAAGGTGCAGGGACTAAAACTGTAATTATTCAATAGTTGAGTAAGTGACAGTCTAAGTGAGTGATGTGGCCAGCGATTTATATATTAATATATATATATATATATATAATCGATTTATATATATATATATATATATATATATATATATATATATATATATATATATATATATATATATATATATATATATATATATATATATATATATATATATATATATATAAAAGAGATAAATAATTCAATTAGAAGAAAACATAGATCCTTATAGGTTGCATGTGAACTTAGGATTTTTAGTTCATAGATTTGCATAAAACCCTTCAATTACCCAATGATATTACTTTACTGTTAGGTGTCTACCCGCGCAATGCGACAACGACATTAGTACGTTGATGTTTTTAATTAAAAAATAAAGTATGTAGTTTTATGTTAAAAATATGGTATTATTTTGTGTTATATATAAAAATATGTAGTTGCTTCTTATTAAATGTAAAACTATGATGGTAAAGTAAATTTAAAAAAAATGGTTAACTCTAATTTGATATGATTAACTTTAATTTGACTTATTTTGGTAAAAATAGTAAAAGTTTGTTAGTATTTCTAGTGTTTGTGTAATGTTTACGATTTAAAAGTTTGGATGGACCTTGTTATTCCAAACCGTGTGTTGAAAATATTACGAAATGACCGATCTCCACGAGTAAGGTTTTAAGCCGGTTACTGTGTGACAGATATGTATTTTGTCTATAATATGCGGAATAAATAAGACTTGCGGAATAGTAAATCTAAACTAGACAGTATTTAAATGGACAGAAAGCGGTAAATAAAGTAAATGTTAGAAGTTAGAGGTTAGTTGTAATAAACGCCATTATCAACGATAAAGTGTTTTTACAATAAATAAAAATGTTAGAAGTTAGAAGTTAGAAGTTAGATGTCTCGGTTAAATACAGTCCTCATACGTTTTCGTTGTCAAGGTTCAATTCGGATGTATTGGATATTTGGTACAGTTGATTTATAACAGTTTGAATAAATCAATAACGACACAAATAATTTTAAAAGAACTTATCGATAGCAGATGAATATGACGATTTTCTTTGAAGCTTCGATTCTTGATCTTTACGGTAAGATGAGGTTTTGGTGATTTTTGGTGTCGGGTAGAGGTTGTTTAGAGGTTTGAGGTTTTGGTGTCGGGTAGAGGTTTTGTTTGGTGTCGGGTAGAGGTTTTGTATGGTGTTGGGTAGAGGTTTTGTTTGGTGTCGGGTAGAGGTTTTGTAGGTGTCGGGTAGAGGTTTTGTTTGATGTTGGGTAGAGGTTTTGTAGGTGTCGGGTAGAGGTTTTGTTTGATGTTGGGTAGAGGTTTTGTAGGTGTCGGGTAGAGGTTTTGTTTGGTGTTGGGTAGAGGTTTTGTTCGATGTTTGTTTGGACGTGGTTTTTCTTTGTTTGAAAAGAGTTTTCTTGAGCGTTTTGGCAGGTTTTCTTGCTCTTTGGACGTAGGATAATATTGGTGCTTGAATGGGTATGTGTGGTGTAAGTTATTTTCTGCACAAGAATGGCAAGAGGTTTGCTTCTTATTTATACTGCTGAACTACAGGGATCGCGTCGCGACAGGCCATGCCGTCGCGTCGCGAAGGTGCGGGTGTCGGGTTGCTTTTGGTCGGCCACTGGTTAGTGCGTTGGGTTGGTAGTCTCGCGATCAAGAAGTAGGTGGTGTCGCGTTGGGTCTTTCGCGTCGCGACCACCTCCTTCGTCGCGTCGCGATCGCTGAAGGATTTTTGTCTTCTGTCTTGCTTCTCTTCACGTCTTGACAAATGTGCTGTCGGGGTCGCGATGGGGCTTCGCGTCGCGACCATGCTGGCCGTCGCGTCGCGATTGCTGGGCGATTTGGACTTCTGTTTTGCTTCTTCTCTTCACGTCGCGACCATAGGATCTGTCGCGTCGTGATTACTGTAGCAGTGTGATATTTTGTATTTTGCTCTTTGGTTTGAAGCGTTACATCCTCAGGTTTGGATGTTTTCTCAAAGTTTCTCGGGTCTTGATTTATTCTTGTTTTTGATCTTGAATTCATGCAACCTGAAATACTGATAATATTTGTTAAAAAACATTTCGACTTATTTCAGTGATGGTCACATAAAAAAAAAACATAAAAACATTATTCAACAATTTCCCCCTATGTGATCATTAATGAAATGAGGAGAAAAATGTTTGATTGAAAATTCTTGAAATTTGGAAAAGACATTTATAAAACCATATCACTTGTTTTGAAAGAGTGTGACTAGATTTTACTTATGTTTTGAAAAATGTTTGTCAAGAATATTTGTTTCTGAATCAAAGTCTCGAGTTCGATTGTCAAAAGGTTTTTGTATATGTATTTTCATAATATTCCTTAAGATTTTATAGCATTTATAAAGACGACAAGTGATCTTAATAGGTTGATTCAGATGAACGCTCATAGGTATAGCTCACACTTGACTGATGTGTTTGTTTGTTCTGGGTGCAGAACGGGTGTATAATCACTAAAGATGAGTGATATCTCTCAGTTTGAAGGTGTTGACTTATGCTTAATGTGGATTTATACCTATATACTTTAGTCACTTGGTCTTCATATTAGATAATCAATCGCATAAGACTGGTTTCGGCATTACTCAGAGGGTTTCTTCATTCATGCCATTGATGTTCACTCTCTCTCCGTCGGGAAATACATGTAGAGGGGTTTAGAAATATTCATAGTGCAGTTTGCAACTAAGAATATTCAATTATGAAGGCTACAGTATCCCGGTAAATCTTCGGTTTTAACAGTTATATTTGATAAAGCATTTTGAAAATTCGTTGTTTTGAGAGGTGTCTGTCTTGATGGATTGTTGTTGTAAATCTTCTTTTTCTTTGGTGAGGTGTTCACCTTTGTCTTTATCTTTTCTTGATTTGTGCGAAAACACATTGTGTAAAAGATATCTGATGTGGTTACCAATTGTGATTTGTTGACATCATTTGTTGGATATGACTTTGCGTTTCTTCGATTGTCAGATTCGTTATGCCAGATGATGAAGCTTTTCTTTGAAGTGGTTTGATTGAGGATAGGGATAGGTGATATAATAGACAGTTTGTCTAATATATAAGAAAATGAAAGTATCGTCCCTGGTCATTTTGATATCTAAGCAAAAATGAGACTAGCATCACGGTATAAGAGTATAAATCCTATAAGTTATAATGAAAACACCTTTGCTCACAGAAATGAATTTCACTTAGCAGTTAAAGACGAGGCACAAGTTCTCACATGGGTTTGGTTTTCATCTGAATCTCCTGATCTTATGTCCCTTAATAGATAAAATCGTTATAATTGAAATAAATTCAAAGGGAATAGGAGAATGTACATAACGAAAATTTTTGAAATTTGAATTTTCTCTTTAATTAAGAATCAATATAACTGAGAACATTCATCGAGCATAAGTATCTGAAAATTTAGTCAAGAAGATGTTAATCACATGGTTTTATAAAAACTTTTAAAAGGATAAAATTTATTCAATTTTTGTGATTTTTGATTATGTGGATGTTTTTGGAAAATTTTGGTTATTTGAATGTTTTTGGAAGATTTTGGTTATTTGAATGTTTTTGGAAAACTTTGGTTTGGTAGTGAGAATGGGGTAACGAGAGTTCCCCCATAAATGATGCATTGGGATCATTTGGACAGGTGGATTGGGATGTTTTAGGAGGGTTATGGTTTTGGTGGTTCCCCCTCGACTGGATCCGCATCATTTTGGTTTGATTGTGAAGTTTCTGCATCGGAGGTAGTGTAGGTTTGAAGTCTTGTAGAAATCTCTGGTTTCCTGTCATATGCTTGGAACGGCCACTATCGATATACCATGTATCATCCTTGGGCTCTCCAGCACAAAATGCCTGCAATTAGACAGAAAGTTTAGGTACCCAAACCATGGTGGGTCCTGATTTGTTAATGGTTTTCGGTGATTTGAAATTATTATGGTTTCTGTTAATTGGACGAAGTGGTTGAGGCTTGATTTGACTTATCAGATTTTCCCAATTTAAGATTTGTTTTTGAAAACCTGTCATTTGAAATGGTCTTTGATTTTGTGAAAGGTATTTTATATGTGAAGATCTGTTTGATAACCTTTCTTTGTATCTGGGATTTTGATGATTTTGGAAAACATTATGATGATGGAATGGAGTTTTGTAAAATGATGGTTTCTGAAAGTTCCCTGGGAGATTGAAGTTTATCTCTTGAAAGCGATTTTGAATTGGTTTTTGAAACGGTTTTTGTTTTTGATTAAATGTTTGTTTTTGTGGCAAGAAGGCTGGTTTTAATGGTTTCTTTTGGGTTTGGTGGGTTGAAGACCTATTAGTGAAAGATCTTTTGGAAACAGTGAAATCAGTATCATCTGGATTACAGTTGATAACTGTTTCGTTGTCTGAATTTTCCTCATTAACAGATGTGGATGGATCTGTTAGAGTTGATTCAGAGTTTTCACTATTAGTCCTGGTTTCTTGTTTGGCTTGTTCGATTTCGAAGGATTCTCTTCCTAATCCAGGTCTGTAATTTGTATCGATTTTGCCAGATCCTAAGGATGTCGCTTTGATGAAAATATCATCACTTAGCTTTCTAGCAAGATTGATAGAATCCAGTTTTCCTTGAAATCTTTGATTTTCGGATTCAAGAAATTTGATTTGTTTTGAAAAATCATCTAGTTTTAGAATCAAACCAGTGTTTTTGTCAGTTAAATCTTGAATTTTTATTTTTAACTGAAGGACTTCTATTTCTAAGGCATCTTTTATTTCAGATGGAAAAACAGATTGATTTTGTATTTCTAAGTCTTTTTTTTGTTTTAGAGCTTCATTTAATTGATCTAAGACGTGATTATATTCTTCTGATTTTCGTTCGACGTCTCTTTCAAGTTTGTCTCTAGTCTTTGTTGATTCTCCAAATCTGAGTTGCAAGGTTTGTAATTCAGATTTGTAGATATCAGATTTGACTATTGTGTCATGATATAGTTTGAGATCAGCTTTCAAACTGTTCTCAATCTTAGTCATGTGGGACTCAAATGGTGTTTTTGAAAGACCGATTTCTGAGATCATAGACCATACCTGATCGATGACATATGGAGCTCTTGAGTAGGTTGTGGAAGACATTTTTGGGTTGATCCCTTTTTTTTTTTTTAATATTTTAAGATTTTTTTTTTTTTTTTTTTTTTTTTTTTTTTTTTGTTTTGATGAACAAGTGATATTAAGATGAAATTTTTAAAGGAAACTTATTGGTGGTTTATAAAAACGCTACACAAAAGTTCTCGACAAAAATTTCAAAGTAAATCACACAAGCTCTGATACCAATTGTTGAAAATATTACGAAATGACCGATCTCCACGAGTAAGGTTTTAAGCCGGTTACTGTGTGACAGATATGTATTTTGTCTATAATATGCGGAATAAATAAGACTTGTGGAATAGTAAATCTAAACTAGACAGTATTTAAATGGACAGAAAGCGGTAAATAAAGTAAATGTTAGAAGTTAGAGGTTAGTTGTAATAAACGCCATTATCAACGATAAAGTGTTTTTACAATAAATAAAAATGTTAGAAGTTAGAAGTTAGAAGTTAGATGTCTCGGTTAAATACAGTCCTCATACGTTTTCGTTGTCAAGGTTCAATTCGGATGTATTGGATATTTGGTACAGTTGATTTATAACAGTTTGAATAAATCAATAACGACACAAATAATTTTAAAAGAACTTATCGATAGCAGATGAATATGACGATTTTCTTTGAAGCTTCGATTCTTGATCTTTACGGTAAGATGAGGTTTTGGTGATTTTTGGTGTCGGGTAGAGGTTGTTTAGAGGTTTGAGGTTTTGGTGTCGGGTAGAGGTTTTGTTTGGTGTCGGGTAGAGGTTTTGTATGGTGTTGGGTAGAGGTTTTGTTTGGTGTCGGGTAGAGGTTTTGTAGGTGTCGGGTAGAGGTTTTGTTTGATGTTGGGTAGAGGTTTTGTAGGTGTCGGGTAGAGGTTTTGTTTGATGTTGGGTAGAGGTTTTGTAGGTGTCGGGTAGAGGTTTTGTTTGGTGTTGGGTAGAGGTTTTGTTCGATGTTTGTTTGGACGTGGTTTTTCTTTGTTTGAAAAGAGTTTTCTTGAGCGTTTTGGCAGGTTTTCTTGCTCTTTGGACGTAGGATAATATTGGTGCTTGAATGGGTATGTGTGGTGTAAGTTATTTTCTGCACAAGAATGGCAAGAGGTTTGCTTCTTATTTATACTGCTGAACTACAGGGATCGCGTCGCGACAGGCCATGCCGTCGCGTCGCGAAGGTGCGGGTGTCGGGTTGCTTTTGGTCGGCCACTGGTTAGTGCGTTGGGTTGGTAGTCTCGCGATCAAGAAGTAGGTGGTGTCGCGTTGGGTCTTTCGCGTCGCGACCACCTCCTTCGTCGCGTCGCGATCGCTGAAGGATTTTTGTCTTCTGTCTTGCTTCTCTTCACGTCTTGACAAATGTGCTGTCGGGGTCGCGATGGGGCTTCGCGTCGCGACCATGCTGGCCGTCGCGTCGCGATTGCTGGGCGATTTGGACTTCTGTTTTGCTTCTTCTCTTCACGTCGCGACCATAGGATCTGTCGCGTCGTGATTACTGTAGCAGTGTGATATTTTGTATTTTGCTCTTTGGTTTGAAGCGTTACATCCTCAGGTTTGGATGTTTTCTCAAAGTTTCTCGGGTCTTGATTTATTCTTGTTTTTGATCTTGAATTCATGCAACCTGAAATACTGATAATATTTGTTAAAAAACATTTCGACTTATTTCAGTGATGGTCACATAAAAAAAACATAAAAACATTATTCAACACCGTGAATGTCTTCTTATTTATTAGGAGACTTGTTAATTATTTTAAGAAATATATACATTTCTCATTTTACAAAAACAATATATACTTTTTGTATATGTATAGTTAGCCGAATAAGCTCTCTAGTTTGATTGAATCATTAGATGAATATAAATAAAGAACCTATTTAATTGTTTAACTTTGTGTTTTTGTATATAGAACCGGATCAATCTAAAAACTAATAAATGAATATTATTTTTTTCAAATAAAAATTTTACATAATTTTCAATTAACCTGATTTAAATTTACACACTGCAACGATCATTGAGTGTGAGGGATGATAATAGTTTCTTTTCAGTAAGCAGTTCCATTTTGACGGTTTGGGTTTAAGATTTATGGTTTACGGGATGAAATGAGTGGTATCCTTAAATAGTACCCGTGTAATACGACAGACAGAAAATAGGGGATGATAATAGTTTCTTTTCAGTAACAACGGTTTGAGAAAATATACAACTAACATACATTATAGGAGTAGGAGCGGGATCTGTTTGCCGTTGAAAAAAAATAATCATTAGAAGTTAATTATATTTCATAACTTTGTAGCTTATTAGCAACCATTATTAGAAGATATCTAACAATCTCTAATTTGATTATTAATATGCAATATAATTAACCCAGTACTTAAAAATTAGATGTAATAAATTTATTCGAACTTTTAGTTTTAAAAACTAAATAAATCAAATATAATGTATTTTAAATAAATATATAGGTTATGAATTATTGGAATTAAATACATTAAATGAATCAAAGATAATGAATTTTAAATACATAGGTTCCTAATTTCTTGCTTCAATTATGAATTATTGGAATTAAATACATTAAATACATTCAATTCAAACAATTTCTTTTAAGAAATTCAAAATTATGAGAAAATGACACGTGGCCAATTCAATGAGTAGATGACATGTGGTTTTGATTTAGTTATTTATTAGGATATATATATATATATATATATATATATATATATATATATATATATATATATATATATATATATATATATATATATATATATATATATATATTATTTAACATTTAAATTAACTAAAAGGTTATTTAAACTTACTTAAATTATTTAACTCCTTAAATAATATAAATACCTCACCAGATAATTCATATCAAATGAATTATAAAGTTACATACTAATTTTAGAAACATTATTATTTTATATACTAATAATTCTCTAAAATAAATATCAAGAGTTATGATATTTTTATGATAAATCAAATTCAACACACGAAATGATCAATTTTGTAACATCCTAGATTTTATGGTAAAATTAAAAATTTTAAGAAAACATTTTCATTAAACAAATAATCATATTATTATAAATACTTTAATTATAAACACCATTTAAGTAAAACCTGTCCTTAATTATAAATATTTTACTTATAACACCATCCAATTCTTTGAAAAACATATCACTATCGAACGATATCCATTAACAGCGGAAACCAACTTACATCAAGTCAACAAAACATAACTCTCCATAAAAGCTGCACCAGTGTGTACACGTCACACCTTGCCGTCACCCACATCTGAAGACCCTGAAACAATGATTTATTAGCGAAAGGGTAAGCACACAGCTTAGTGAGTTCCAACACATACACGACATATCAATTACACATACCTTACCCATATCAGGAAGGACACAACCACACAACACAGTAAAATGAACACACAGTCTACTATATCCAGTACATTGAGTCATGCTCCACCGCTTAGCACTCCGAGCCGCGCATCCTCTGTTCATCTAGCCATACGTATCAGCTTAATGCATCTTGTCGGACATCCCCACTGTGTACCACATGCTTCTTTGCTCCGCACTCCAAGCCGCACATACTCTGTTCTTTGAGCCATGCGTATCCACTTAGTGTATCTTGTCGGGCATCCCTATATTGCTAAGTGTGTCGAGCCATCCTATATTGCTCAGTACGTCGAGCCACCATATATTGCTCAGTATGTTGAGCCCATAACCTCTACTAGACTTAGACCTGTCTAGTACTAGCTACACATTAACATATCAACACATACTAGACAACCAAATGGCCTGATAATACCCAAAAACACCCTATAAGCACATTTAGCAATGTATTTATAGGTATTTTAGCCCTTAGCCGCACTATTGCATTGGTGATCGTGACGCGAGGGAAGGATTTAACTGATACGTTGTGAACGGCTCATCGCAATGCGACGAGCTATATTTAGCAATGCAACGTGCGGCAATGACTAAAACCCAAAATCTCGGGCCTTAGACCCTATATATGGACACCTAACCCTAAGATTGTCTCTTTTATCAACCTCCATGTCTCAACGAAACCCTAGTTTGAGTTGTAGCTCCTATTGCTGTTCTAGCTTCATTTCTTTGATTTTTAAGGTTACATAGAGAAGAAGAGTGAGAGTGGTGGTGCCAAGGAGTTGTCTACAACCTAGATCTAACTTGTTCTACATGTGGTGGATCATTGTAAGTCTTAAAGTCTCAATATTGATGAGTGATATTCTTAGATCTAGTAGCTTAAGGTAGTTCATGGCTTATATAGTCCACGGTTGTTGTGTTTTTAGAGTTTGAGGAACTCCAGGTTACTAAATTTGCTTCAAGACATTTTTTAGAATTTCTAAACCTTGGAAGAGGGCATGCTCAAGCCCTCTTGAAGCCATGCAAGGTTTTGGTTGTAGTTTTGGATATCTTATGACCTAGGGTTTGGGTTGGACATGCATGTCCATAAAGTTCACATTTTTGTGGATCTACAAACCTAATAGATGGATTCTAGAATACCTTAGCTCTTGAAGCCATGCAAGGTTTTGGTTGTAGTTTTGGATATCTTATGACCTAGGGTTTGGGTTGGACATCCATGTCCATAAAGTTCACATTTTTGTGGATCTACAAACCTAATAGATGGATTCTAGAATACCTTAGCCCTTGTCTTAATGCATTAAGCACTTAATGAAGAGTTTGAAACATTCAGAGATCTCCTCATAACAGTTGGAGTTAGCAACACGACCTCTGGTGAAACCCGCTTTCTGGAACGCATCCTGTAGCGACCCTAAGGGTATTTGGACGCAACGCGACGCGTCGTGTTAACTTTGATCATTTACTTTTTGATCAGTTTGACTTTTGGTCAAAGTTTGAGGAATTTAAGGTGTTGACATTTTATTGGTTTGGGTCACTGAATTATACCTAATGATGATTTATGAGATCTGTGTTGATTGGATGATGTGTATGTGTGTGTATTGCAACTTACAGTTCAGGTAAGTCTCCTCACTATACTATATGTGACGTTACATACGTACGTAGGTAACCTAAGACCTGTTAGGGTGGAACGGTATGCTTAGACTAGTGTAGTCTTTTTTGCTGAGAGATAATTGTATGATTAATTATTTGACTATAGTGACTGATGCCTGCTTGAGTTGGCTAGAGCCTGATGCCTGTCAAGGTTAGACAGTGCCTGATGCTCGGTAGGGTTGGACTGTAGTGTATGCTTATTAGATAGACTTGTTTTGTGTTCGTTAGTGGTAGGACTCGTTCGTGGCTGTAGTGCCTGATGCTCTTAGGGTTGGACTATGCCTGATGCCCATTAAGGTTTGACTATGCCTGATATGCGACATGGCTAGGCTGTAGTTGGTACCTAGTAGGGTCGAAACGTGCCTAACGCCCATTAGGGTTGGATAATGCTTAGTGCCCGCTAGGATAGTGTCATACGATATGCTTGTTATGCAATGGGATGTGTGGTATATTGGGGAACTCATTAATCTTTATGCTTACTCTCTCTAGTTAAATGTTTTTCAAGTACTATTTCAGATAAAAGGATGGGCTCGGCCTGACTGTACTAGCATTCAACATGTTCATGATTTTGGACTTCCACTGTCAAATGTTCATCCATCAGGATTTATTACTACGGAATTTAGAGTATTGTTTTCTTAAAATTGAGTGAAAATGGAGTTTCTAGTGTTTTAAATGGTTCATGCGACATTTGAGATGGTTTATGATATCAATACTTTACTTTAAAATGAAAATTTTTGGTTGTGAAATTTGGGATGTTACAAGGTGGTATCAGATCTAGGGCACAAATCGATGGTGTTCGACGGTGATGTCGAATCTACAATGAGGGAGGAGAAGGGTTTGTGCACTAGGATCCCACATCGATTAGGAAGGGGAACGAAACATGCCTTATAAAGGATGTGGATACCTCATTTATCATACACGTTTTAAAGCCGTTAGGGCGATAGACCATAAGAACTCTACAGTTAAACGTGCCCCGATGAAACCAATTCCATGATAGGTGATCCCTATAAAGTTTTTGTCTAGGAAGCCAAAAGCGGACAATATTTGGTACATACTTGGGCTATTACAAGCATGGTCACGACGCTATGCTCGACCATTGACTTTGATCGTTGACTTTTGACTAGTTTGACATTTGGTCAAACTTTAAAGGATTTGAGGTGTGGAGTAATGGGTTGACCCTTAGTGGTTCAGTTGGTAAGCTATACCTAATGATGATTTAGGTGGTTCGGGTTGCTAAGTGTCGAGGGACTATACGAGTGTACGTTACGACCTTATGATTCAGGTGAGTCTCCTTATTATACTATGTGTGACATTGCATGTGTATGTTGTCTGAGATCCGTAGGGTAGGACTATGTGCTTATAGTATGGTCGTGCTTGTTGCTTGCTCAGTCATGTAATATGTTCTCATGACTATAGTGCCTGCTGCCTGGTAGGATGGACGATGCCTAATGCCCGTTAGGATTGGACTGTGCCTGATGCCTGCTAGGGTTGGACGGTCCCTGGTGCCCTTGTGCTTGTTATGTAATGGGATGTCTAGTATTTTGGGAAACTCATTAAG
The DNA here is from genome assembly GCA_023525715.1 of Cichorium intybus. Classification (NCBI taxonomy): domain Eukaryota; kingdom Viridiplantae; phylum Streptophyta; class Magnoliopsida; order Asterales; family Asteraceae; genus Cichorium; species Cichorium intybus. The sequence continues at coordinate 124,019,283 of CM042013.1, read as the reverse complement.
CTTTGTGCTTACTCTCTCAAGTTAAATGTTTTTCAGGTACTTCTTCTGATATGGAAAAGGCCGCGGCATGAGTATACCGAATCCAACATTCATTTCCAAACTTCCGCTAATTTAAATTTCGTACTAGATTTGATATTATGGATTTTGATATTTTTTCCTAAACATTGAACGAATATATATATATATATATATATATATATATATATATATATATATATATATATATATATATATATATATATATATATATATATATATATATATATATATATATGTGTGTGTGTGTGTGTGTGTGTTTTTCTCAAAGGAGGACAACAATATTCTAGATTTAAGAAATAATACGTTTTTTTTAATAAAAAAATGTTAGTGATGAATTAGTGATAGATTATTCATCACTAAATAAACATAATTGCCTACGTGGGTATTGTGTCAGGGTCTTTGCGTCGATATTGTGTCAGCAAAGGTGTGTGGGTATTGTATGGGTATAGTGGTCAACTTCGATACGCGGGTATTATGTCGGAAATAAAATGCGTCGGTATTGCTTGGGTAACGTGCATCGCTATGTCACCGGTACAGATTACCACAAAGGTTTTACGACATCCTACTTTCCGTCGATATTGTTTTACTAAATATGTTTACCGACGAATTTTAGACGCAATATTCGTCGCTAATGAGCTTGTTTTCTAACAGTGAAATGCAATAATATTTCTAAAATATATATTATAAATAACTGTCACATTCAATATTATATATTATTGGATTAGGTAGATAACTTTTTAACATTACTGTTTTCAGTTGACTGTAAGCAAAAATGTTGAAAATAATATTCAACGTGTATAACACAAAACAAACATATTGGGTAGATGAGATAAAATGGTCCTATCAATAGATCGAAACTCGTACCTCTGTATTCTTGATTCCGAAGAAAATATGTAAGATATATTAAATAATAGTATTCAAAATCTATATGAAATTATCATATAACATATAATAATATGCGGTTTCCAAATTACAACAAATTGTCCTTAGACATTTGAAATTAAAATGAAAATCAATTATTTTTATACATGATCAACGCAAAGCGACCACCATAATTGAACAATAAGCAATACGAGAAATTAAGAACTTAATCGAAAACCCTACATGGTTATAGGAAAACGTAGAGTAGGAACCAGTAGTAGACTAGAAGTCTTGTAACATGTCATTCCGCACGTCTCGGTCATGTCTACATCTTCAGGTTTCTCCTCATATGGTAGCTTCCAATCGAAATGGTAAAGCAAGGAAGCTAGTGAGAGTTCGGTAGTAGCCATTCCCAACGATATACCAGGACAAACCCTGCGACCAGCGCCAAAAGGAATGTATTCGAAGTCATGACCTTTGAAATCTTTTGTTTCGTCTTTAAACCGTTCAGGATTAAACACGTCCGGATCCTTCCAGCTGACAGGATCCCGTGCGATGGCCCAGAAATTGACAATAACTCTGGTTTCTGAAGGGATTTCGTAGCCGTCGATTGTGCATCTTTCCATGGACTCCCGTGGGAGCAAGAGAGGAACCGGAGGGTGAAACCTTAATGTCTCCTTAACCACCATTTGCATGTAACCTAGTTTTGGAAGATCAGACTCTTCTATAATTGGTCTCACTTTTTCACCAATGACCCGCCTGACCTCTGCTTGTGCTTTCTCCATCACGCTAGGGTTTCTTATCATCTCTGTCATCGCCCACTCCACTATGTTCGATGAGTTCTCGCTGGCCCCGGTGAACACGTCCTATAAATACAATGGTGATTAAACCGGAGGCAACTTTATAAACCTCGGCGTATACTATTCAATTATGATGAAAAGACTTATAACATTTAATTAAGACAAGTACAAACACCGTTAGTGTAGTAGAAAACGTGAGTGTTACACTTATAAGTTACCAAGGAATTAGTAATGACACTTGTATCACAGACCCACTAGCAATGGAATTGGGACGCTTATGTTAAGTATGTTACTTACAAGGGATTGGAGATCCACCCATGTATCACCCACCTACTTGCTTTCACCTTTTTGGTGGAAAAAAAAAAAGATATAAAATGTTTTTTTTCCATTAACATGGATCTTTTCAGTCAAATGCTCGCACCACACATTTGTACTGCCCTATGTAGCACATGCATGGGCCCTTAGAACGAAGAATAGGGTCACGAAAAATATCCTTTTGGTAAATAAAAAGTGTATAGTATCCTTGTTGAATACACGACGTCGACATATATGTTTATTTATCTTTGACAGCCGACAACGATTTGATTCAGTAATTAAACAAACACTTACCAAGAGGACAGACTTTATGTTATCGGTTGTCAATGGTTGGTCGAGTCCTCCTTCATCCTTAAACCGGAGAAGAACGTCTATAAGACGCTCATGTTCTGGCTTCTTAATTTTACGTTGGTCGATATGTTTTTGTATCTTCTCGTCCATGATACTGCTAAGCTCAACAAGACAGTCTTCCATCCTTTTATTCATTCTGGTTAACTTAGCAACGAAACCAAGCGACGGGAAGAAATCCCCGATCTGAAATCCAGCAGCCAAACTAGTCCCTTCTCTAATTGATAACCGGAACCTCAATTCATCATCAAACTTACTTCCAAACGTTGTCCTAGTGATGATGTTATGATTCAAAGCAAAAAGACTTTCGGACAAGTTTATTGGTTCGGAACTCAGACTGATCGATTGAGCAAGGGACTTCACTTCTTCTTCGCGTATAAACCGCGTGGAATCCATGCTCTTTGTTGTTGAGAGTTCGATAATACATATCTTCTTAAGTTGTCTCCAGTATGACCCGTAAGGAGCAAACGCGATGTCGGTATAGTTGTAGCCTAAGATTTTGGGAGCCACGAGCTTAGGCCTATTAGAGAAGATACTGTCATGAGTCTTCATGATCTGTCTAGCTCCTTCAGCTGAGGACACAACAATGGTAGATACGAAACCGAGCTGGAGGTGCATGATCGGACCGTATTTGGTGGCCAAGTGTTTGAGGACTCGGTGTGGTGCGGGATCGACTAGGTGGTGCATGTTACCGATGAATGGAAGCTTTGGAGGACCAGGAGGGAGTAGGACCCTTTTCTGATAATATTTCTTTACGAGGAAGAAAATGAAGAACAAGGAGACAGGGATAAGTGAAGACATTTGTAACATGTTTAAGTTGAACGTTTTTGATGTATCTCGATTGTATATTGCATCAATATATATACACCAATTCATCCAATAATCGGTGCGTTTATATAATATTTTAATGCGTCACGGTACTTATATTATAAAAATTATAGTTTAAGTTACCAGCTACTGTCCTGTTATCTCTTAACAATACCCTTAGTTCCAATCAGCTAGAATTTTCTCACTTAAATGATCGATTAACTGTTCGATTAGCAATTAAATATTTGTATCATGCGTTTTTGTAGTTACCTGCTTGTATGGACTTTATTTAAACGGCAATGATGATTAATGGATTCTAGATTCTATCACTAAGTTTACTGTTACGTTCTTGTTTAGATGGAACTGGGTTACTTGTAAAGGCGTTGATTTCCATGAAGCTGGCAGAACGGTCGCCGAGAGAAATACCTTAAGTTAGCAACAAATGGACACTGGGCGTTGCAAATTAAAGATTTTGTCTTTTCGAACGCAAATATAATATAAACCATGAACAAACATAATATAAACCCTTTCATGGTTTAAGGAATAGTTAAACGTGAAATCGGATAATCAGTTACGCGATTTGTCATCAATTAGGTGTTACGTTCGGTTTTTAACAAAAGAACGTTGATTAGTCCGAGATATTAACAAACCAACAACTTCGTTTGGAATACAAAACAGATCAAAATTAAGGTGGCCAAACAATAAACCGGCTAACAATATTATAAGAAATAATGTAAACAATCCACCAGATCAATTACTAGCCACACGAAGGAAATATTCATTTCAGAAAATTCAAATGAATGTGGATATTTTTGTCATGATGAGGCGGCGCAATAATGGAAACCATGTCCCATTCTATTTTGTTGAAATATGAAAATATCTCCAACATGTTTTTCAATGTGAACAGAAAATGATATTTATTTTATTTAAAGATAACTTGGATTGTTTTTGTGTAGCCAATGGTCTGAAAGAAAGAGTGTTGATGGGCTAATGTGCTGATGGGCTAATGATGATGGATCAATCTCTGGTTGATGGGCTTGTTGGATTTTACACACGCGTTAACACCTGGTCAAGTATAACCCAGTAGTATATAAAGTTGCTTAGAGAGTGTTTTACATTATTAAACACATCAGATTTTTTCTTACTCTCTCATCTTCTCAGTTTCTCTCTCTTTTCTCTGAAACGTGTTCTTCAGAAAAGTTTATAGATTCTTTTTATTTTCAAGTCTACCAAAAATACAATTTCTTAGTTAGAATAGACCAGATGTAGGAGAGTTTGAGTGTTTATGTAGTGAGATTTGAGTTGTATTTGTTCTTGGATCTGGTTCTTCATAATAAAGAGTGCTATTTTGCTCCGGCGTGACATATATATATATATATATATATATATATATATATATATATATATATATATATATATATATATATATATATATATATATATATATATATAGATGTAGGTTCAAATGCGGATCCTAACTATTGTGCGATCGTAGGTCTTAATCACGTTCCTTCATTCTTCAAGGTTACGATCGGTAATTTAACGAGGCAAGAAATTTTGAAATACGGTAACAAATCTTCCAGCGTGCCCTAACTCAAAATCACATCTCTGAAATCAAACATTGATGGAGGCGGAGGAAGCGGAGGCGGAGGAAGCGGAGTTCGGAACTGATGGAGGCGGAGGAAGCGGAGATCGACGGTGGTCGGTGATGGAGGCGGAGGCGGCGGATCTGCGTAATTGATCTCCGCCTTTTTTTCTTCTGCATTCAACTATTGTTCGTCAAAAAAATCGATGAGGAGTAAAATCGAATTCAAAAAATATATGCAATCGGAAACACGCACACGCACACCTCGATCTGGTATGAGAGACGGAGGTGGAGTAATCGCTTCGCTTGGAAAAAATGGGATTCCCTGAGAATAGTTCACATCTTCATTCTTCTGGAGAATTATAAACCAAAATAAAGTGTATTCTCTGAGAATAGTTCACATATTCTTTGTATTCTTTGAGAATTTGAGTGTATTTTATGACCCATTCTTTGAGAATGAGAGTCACACCTAGTTGAACGTAACTGTCTACATATCTTTGTGTACTCCATTCTTTGAGAATGAGAGTCATTCTTTGAAAACTGAGTATTCTTGGAGAATTGAGTCTTTGTATTAACTAATACGCATGTTCTGTAATTAAAATTTCACTCATTCTCTGAGAATGCATCTAAAAAAAACTTAAAGAATGCAATCGATTTTCTAGTGTGTGTGCATCGATTGAACAGAAAACGGAAAGAAAAAATTGGGGATTTTGCGTGTTCGTAGAAAGAGGAAAAAAGAAGAAAGCGCACACACTAATTTTAAACTATTCTTTGATGAATGATTTGAGTGGTGATTCTGTAATCGAATAAAGAACCCATTCTCTGATAATGAGAATGTTGCAGAAGAAAGAACTCATTCTCTGAGAATGAGAATGTTGCAGAAGAAATAACTCATTCTCTGAGAATGAGAATTTTACAGAATAAAGAACCCCTGCATTTATTAACATCAATTCACGCAAACAGAAAAACTGAGAAATCCGATGATCGAGAAAATTAGGCGTCCCTTCTCTCTACTTTCTCTTTCTATCCTTTTCTCTCGGCTTCCGTCGTTTCTTCTTCCTCCGGTCGCCATCCCTTTCCCGCCGGCCTTGGACTCCTTCACTGCTCCTCTGTCAATGGCTCAGCGGCCTCCTTCACCGCTCCATTGTATCCGACGCCTGCTTCGCAAAGTCGCGCATCGAAGATTCAGTTGAAAATGATTTGAGGATTTTTACCTTTTTACCCTTAATCGTGGTTTCTCATTCGGAAACACACGCATGAAAAGTTTTTTATTTAAAAAAACGGTTTTTTTTACAGCCCTTGATTATAATCATCTAATGGCCCAGATTGAGTCTTACAATAACACAATACTTAAGAATTTCATTTAATACTAACTCTATATATATATATATATATATATATATATATATATATATATATATATATATATATATATATATATATATATATATATATATATATATATATATATATATATATATATATATATATATATACTACTTTAAAAATGAAAAATGGTTTCTAAAAATGGAAACTCTTAAAATTAAGAGATCCAAATTATTATGCACTGGATACTACCATTGTAACATCCGTGTTTTGGGCCTAGGAGTTTTGGGCTTAAACCGTCAAATAAAAATCTATTTTGTAAATAAAGAAAACAAATTAATAACTAAATTTAATATCTTGTTATATTTTATATGGTGAATAAATGAGCCAAATATAGTTTTAAAATCAAATTATAACCAAATGTGAGGAATTTTGTCATAAGGACTAAAAGTGTCAATTTGGCCAAACTTACCCTAAGTAAATTTGACTAGTCATGGATTTAGAAAAATTAGAAGATATATTAAAGAAATTGAGGTGGAGTTTAAATTAGGTCTAATAATTCCTTGAATTTCATTAAGGACCTAGATTGTGAAGAATTTTAGTGTAAGGGACCATTTGTGTCAAATTGGGAAACTAAGGGTTAGTGTTGACCTAGAATAAGACTCAAGTGAAATAAATAATTATATTTGGGGCACAAGTGTGAACTTAGAGACTTCTAGTTAGAAGATTTGACTTTTGGGGTGTTGGGTGAAGAAGGATCAAACTATAGGGACTAGTTTTGTCAATTTTGAAAGATGTAGAGTTTTAGATGGGGGTTCTCCCCATTTCAGCTCATATTCACGATTTAGAGAGATAGAGAAGGAGAGAGTGGCGATTTTGAGAGATCATAGGGGATAAGATGCTAGAATTTGAAGATTGATCAAAGTTCTTGAAGATTCCAAGCAATCTAAGGTATAAACCCACCTTTCTAGCTTTAAATTTCGAGTTTGGGTTTGGGGTTTGGACCCAATCCGAGTTTTATGGTGGGATGAGGTTCTTCCTATGATTCCCCAATGTTTATTTGATGTTTCTAAGTTGTTTGGATCAACATCCAATCCATGGATGATTTAGATCCTTAGATTTGATTGAATTTGGTGTTATGAACCCTAGATTTTGGGGATTTGATGAATTATTGAGGAATCTAGAAATTGATGGATGTTTATGGTGGATTTGGATGAAGGGATTCATTTCTAATGATTCCCTAAGGATTCCAACCTTTGATTTGTAGTCTTAAACCATTGAATCACTAGAAAATGAGAATTGGGTGTTGAAATGGGTTTGTTCATGTAGATGATGATTTAATCTCTTGTTTAATGGATGTATGAATGAGTTAAGGTATCAATTTGGATGTATAAGTGGGGTGAGGATCATTTCCTAATGATTCCATGGAATGGAAGAAGGAATCTCCACTTGTAATCATCAATTGTAAGAATGGAATTGGGTATTCCATGGTTTAAGCTTATAGAGTGAAGTTATGATCATGGAATGTAATTGATTCATTTGAAATGGTTTTGAATAGTTTAATTGAGTCTAATGATGTGTATTTTGGGAAGGAATAATGTCCTTTTGATGTACATGAGTTTTGGGAAGAATCGGGACTTGAATCGGGTCAAAAATGAGTAAAAATGACCAAAATCGGAGCTGGAACTGGGCAAAGCACGACCCGTGCTGAAGGAGCACGACCCGTGCTGTTTGGAGCAGTAAGTTACACGACCCGTGTAATATATTACACGACCCGTGTCAGTCTCTGACCAGTTTTGGGTACTTTTTGGGTTTTGAGCTTTACGGTTTGGGCTTTGGGTCCTTGTTTTAATGCCAATCTTTGGGGATGTTTTAGTTAAGATTCTCCTTATATTAAAGAGTCAAGGACTTCATTTTTAATGATAGATGATTGTTCCTTCTTAGTTCTAAAGAAATAATTATAGTGTGACTTTTAGATGAATCGAGTATGATATCTTCCGTTCTTGTATTGTAGGAAAGGGATATGTTGTAGTGACTTGGAAGTAAGACTAAGGACTTGAGCTAGCACTCAACTAAGATGATTTGATGGATGAGATGATGTCTAGGAGCGCCGCCAAATGCATCAAACCTTGAGTGGAGTTAGTGTTGACTAGTCAGTTGACCTTCGGTGAGTTTACCGGGAGTACACATCCCAACTAATATCTTTTGTGTGTGTTATCAAATACTTTTCATGCATAATATTATGTGCAATGTGTTATATGATTACTACTTGTGCATTGCATGAAAATGTGTTTCTAAAGATGTTTTCAAATGAAGATTATGATGATGTTTTTGAAAGATGTTTTGAGCATCCTATTTGTGCATCGCATTGCATATAGGATGGGATTGACCGAGTGAACCTTATGACGAAGATGAAATGATTGTCCCGGATTTAGGGAAATCATGATTGTCCCGGATTTAGGGAAATCAAGGGCAAAATGCCCAAAATGAGATGTTTGTCCCGGATTTAGGGAAAATCGTTCCCGACAATAGGGAACCGCATGAGGGACTTGCTAACCCTCATGGGGCTAGTGTGATGGCCACTAGTCCTAGTTTTGCCTATACGGGGATCGGGTGGCATGCTTCGTGCGTGTCATTCGTGAACTTAGGTAGGTGCCATTGAGGTGAGTTGGACTTTTATGAGATGGACGTGGGTTTGGGATAGTTGCATCATGCATTGCATTTGCATACCATAACTATCTATTTTGAGTAAATCCTTATGATGTTTTAAGTAACTTTTGAAGTGTGATTAAAATATATTTTTGGGGGTTTGTCCCGAGTGTGGTAGTTCACTACCCACTCAAAATGGGTCAACCTCGGGTAACTCACTAGGCATTTCAATTGCCTAACTTATTTTGATGTGTACTCAGGTTGAGGAGTTTAGATGACTTAGAAGAGCTGGATGGTTAGAAGGCCACGGTTTGTGTGGTATCATTTGAGCTATGTAATGGTATTTGAATTGTTACAACCTCGCTATTTTATAAACTAAAATGTTTTATCTAAAATGGGACCAAACGATGTTTTCCGCAACTTAACCTTACATTATTTCTCATTAAACCCCATGTGTTTTTAAAATGGTTTTTGAAAGAAAATGACTTGTTTGAAGATGTTGAAACTAAAGTTTTCACTAAAGGATGATTTTATGGAATAACGATGATGAACCATGGGTTAAAATGACGTTTTATGAAAAGCCTTAAGCGAGGGTGTTTCAATTTGGTATCAGAGCATGAGTTTAAGTGAACTAGGTACTAGGAGTAGTGCTTAGACTTAAACTGTGATGCTCTTAAGGATGTTTGACCTCTTAAGTAGTTGGCCTTTAGACCTTAGTGGTAAATGCTTGCTTGTTATTTAGTTTCTAATCATTTAATTAGTGAATTCGGTTTGGCATGAGGAATATTCTTGGCAAGAGGATACATGCATGAGGATTCTTAAGTGGATATGAAGAGCAACCTTGAAGAGTTAGGAGTACGTGGCGACATGAGGAGCAACTTTGTGTGAATGGCAACTTCTAAGGATGATAGAAGGCGAATAAAGGGACAGCTTATATTGAATGAAGCTCGAAGGGCAGTGGGATTTACAAGATGGTGGACCTTGAGGAGTCGATTAAGGGGTGAAGGAGTGTTAGAAGACTAGTGGAATCGTAGTGTCAACCTTGGGCAAGCAAGGAGCATGATGAGCATGGTGTTAGTGAAGCGGATGGTAGGTGAAGACTGGGAGCTGTTGAAGAAATTCTTTGTCGTGACCCTTAAACCTTTCTTCCTTACCCTTTCCTTCTTTTGAGACCCATCCAACATCTTTTTGGTGTTCAAGCTTGTGACCTTGCCTTAGCTCTAGAACACTAAGTGTATGTAAGAGTAGCAGAGTTTGCGCCTTAATGCTTGAACTAGAGAAACCTTAATGTAAGACCCAGGAAGGACTTAAATCATTAGATTCTTTGGTAGTTAGCAATGGCTTAGTGACCAATGGAGCCTTATGAGAATAGTGATTTACTAATTCATGTTAGGGTGAAGAGACATGGATGCATGATGAGACTAGAGGCCATAGGATCAAACCGTCAATCACCTTAGAGTATGTGAAGCAGTGAATAACCTACCATAATAAGAACTAAAGAATGAAATAAAGGCCAATATTTTCAAAAGTATTGTTAAAAATTTAAGAAAATTTTTGTAAGCAGTTCTGAACAAGTATATCTTGCACAATGCAAGACTTTTATAGAAATAAATGACAAAGGGGTCATCATGAATCGGTAGGAATACCCGGGATTGACGATCTCTTTGGAATTTTGTTAATAAAGTCAATGAAAATCTATCCATAGATAAATTTGAAACTTTATTGTTTTATATAAAGTGTATGAATTCGAAAGTGTATTTTCTTTTCACAAAGGCTAATTAAAATTTTCTCATAAAGAACGATATCCTCAAAACATTTATCACAAAGTTGAGTGTTCAAATCCTTTTGTAGAGCAAGGGGTCGAGTGGAAAAAGATTCAGGTTTGATAATTGCGTGCTTTAAAGGAAAACCTTTTTGAAAAGAAACACGAGATAAGTAATTTTTGAAGTAAAAAAAAAAATTAAAGTGAAATTTATAATACTCTGAGTTCTATAATATTTTAAAGCTAAAAACATGAATAACCTTTGAGATTTTGTAAAGGGGTACTTAATTCTTTATCGGTGATTCCGGGGACGGAATCCTTTTAAGGGGTGGATAATTGTAACATCCGTGTTTTGGGCCTAGGAGTTTTGGGCTTAAACCGTCAAATAAAAATCTATTTTGTAAATAAAGAAAACAAATTAATAACTAAATTTAATATCTTGTTATATTTTATATGGTGAATAAATGAGCCAAATATAGTTTTAAAATCAAATTATAACCAAATGTGAGGAATTTTGTCATAAGGACTAAAAGTGTCAATTTGGCCAAACTTACCCTAAGTAAATTTGACTAGTCATGGATTTAGAAAAATTAGAAGATATATTTAAAAAATTGAGGTGGAGTTTAAATTAGGTCTAATAATTCCTTGAATTTCATTAAGGACCTAGATTGTGAAGAATTTTAGTGTAAGGGACCATTTGTGTCAAATTGGGAAACTAAGGGTTAGTGTTGACCTAGAATATGACTCAAGTGAAATAAATAATTATATTTGGGGCACAAGTGTGAACTTAGAGACTTCTAGTTAGAAGATTTGACTTTTGGGGTGTTGGGTGAAGAAGGATCAAACTATAGGGACTAGTTTTGTCAATTTTGAAAGATGTAGAGTTTTAGATAGGGGTTCTCCCCATTTCAGCTCATATTCACGATTTAGAGAGATAGAGAAGGAGAGAGTGGCGATTTTGAGAGATCATGGGGGATAAGATGCTAGAATTTGAAGATTGATCAAAGTTCTTGAAGATTCCAAGCAATCTAAGGTACAAACCCACCTTTCTAGCTTTAAATTTCGAGTTTGGGTTTGGGGTTTGGACCCAATCCGAGTTTTATGGTGGGATGAGGTTCTTCCTATGATTCCCCAATGTTTATTTGATGTTTCTAAGTTGTTTGGATCAACATCCAATCCATGGATGATTTAGATCCTTAGATTTGATTGAATTTGGTGTTATGAACCCTAGATTTTGGGGATTTGATGAATTATTGAGGAATCTAGAAATTGATGGATGTTTATGGTGGATTTGGATGAAGGGATTCATTTCTAATGATTCCCTAAGGATTCCAACCTTTGATTTGTAGTCTTAAACCATTGAATCACTAGAAAATGAGAATTGGGTGTTGAAATGGGTTTGTTCATGTAGATGATGATTTAATCTCTTGTTTAATGGATGGATGAATGAGTTAAGGTATCAATTTGGATGTATAAGTGGGGTGAGGATCATTTCCTAATGATTCCATGGAATGGAAGAAGGAATCTCCACTTGTAATCATCAATTGTAAGAATGGAATTGGGTATTCCATGGTTTAAGCTTATAGAGTGAAGTTATGATCATGGAATGTAATTGATTCATTTGAAATGGTTTTGAATAGTTTAATTGAGTCTAATGATGTGTATTTTGGGAAGGAATAATGTCCTTTTGATGTACATGAGTTTTGGGAAGAATCGGGACTTGAATCGGGTCAAAAATGAGTGAAAATGACCAAAATCGGAGCTGGAACTGGGCAAAGCACGACCCGTGCTGAAGGAGCACGACCCGTGCTGTTTGGAGCAGTAAGTTACACGACCCGTGTAATATATTACACGACCCGTGTCAGTCTCTGACCAGTTTTGGGTACTTTTTGGGTTTTGAGCTTTACGGTTTGGGCTTTGGGTCCTTGTTTTAATGCCAATCTTTGGGGATGTTTTAGTTAAGATTCTCCTTATATTAAAGAGTCAAGGACTTCATTTTTAATGATAGATGATTGTTCCTTCTTAGTTCTAAAGAAATAATTATAGTGTGACTTTTAGATGAATCGAGTATGATATCTTCCGTTCTTGTATTGTAGGAAAGGGATATGTTGTAGTGACTTGGAAGTAAGACTAAGTACTTGAGCTAGCACTCAACTAAGATGATTTGATGGATGAGATGATGTCTAGGAGCGCCGCCAAATGCATCAAACCTTGAGTGGAGTTAGTGTTGACTCGTCAGTTGACCTTCGGTGAGTTTACCGGGAGTACACATCCCAACTAATATCTTTTGTGTGTGTTATCAAATACTTTTCATGCATAATATTATGTGCAATGTGTTATATGATTACTACTTGTGCATTGCATGAAAATGTGTTTCTAAAGATGTTTTCAAATGAAGATTATGATGATGTTTTTGAAAGATGTTTTGAGCATCCTATTTGTGCATCGCATTGCATATAGGATGGGATTGACCGAGTGAACCTTATGACGAAGATGAAATGATTGTCCCGGATTTAGGGAAATCATGATTGTCCCGGATTTAGGGAAATCAAGGGCAAAATGCCCAAAATGAGATGTTTGTCCCGGATTTAGGGAAAATCGTTCCCGACAATAGGGAACCACATGAGGGACTTGCTAACCCTCATGGGGCTAGTGTGATGGCCACTAGTCCTAGTTTTGCCTATACGGGGATCGGGTGGCATGCTTCGTGCGTGTCATTCGTGAACTTAGGTAGGTGCCATTGAGGTGAGTTGGACTTTTATGAGATGGACGTGGGTTTGGGATAGTTGCATCATGCATTGCATTTGCATACCATAACTATCTATTTTGAGTAAATCCTTATGATGTTTTATGTAACTTTTGAAGTGTGATTAAAATCTATTTTTGGGGGTTTGTCCCGAGTGTGGTAGTTCACTACCCACTCAAAATGGGTCAACCTCGGGTAACTCACTAGGCATTTCAATTGCCTAACTTATTTTGATGTGTACTCAGGTTGAGGAGTTTAGATGACTTAGAAGAGCTGGATGGTTAGAAGGCCACGGTTTGTGTGGTATCATTTGAGCTATGTAATGGTATTTGAATTGTTACAACCTCGCTATTTTATAAACTAAAATGTTTTATCTAAAATGGGACCAAACGATGTTTTCCGCAACTTAACCTTACATTATTTCTCATTAAACCCCATGTGTTTTTAAAATGGTTTTTGAAAGAAAATGACTTGTTTGAAGATGTTGAAACTAAAGTTTTCACTAAAGGATGATTTTATGGAATAACGATGATGAACCATGGGTTAAAATGACGTTTTATGAAAAGCCTTAAGCGAGGGTGTTTCAACCATTGATGCACAAAACCCTTTCTACTCCGTTTTATACCGATAACTCTTTATTCTCTCAAATTCGTTATCCCAATCCCCCTATCTCGCTCAAACCCTTATCCCCTAATCTCGCTCACCTTCTCAACAACCGAGTAAATTTTCTTATATCTTTTCAAGTTCAAATGATCGTATTATACCCATCGTATATACCATTCATCCCCAATCTCAATCTCCGGAACATAATTCAACATTACTGCATCGTTCTTGGAGTTATAGTCTAGAAATTGGAAAAACAAAGTCATGATATTTCTTATACAATCCTCCAAGTTAGCTCGTTATCTGTCAAAGCAATCAAGTTCCGGAACAGAGACAACAACGCAGAGCAGGTTATGAAGTCTGATTACTTGCAAAATTAAACATTTATAACCGGTTTTGATTGTTTAGTGTCGAAGCGGTTCATCCTATGTTAACTCTTCTTTCGATTCAACCATCCAGGAGATTCTATTACACATATTAATTATTTCATCTCTTAATGTTGATTATTTTCTTTAATGTTGACCTAATTAAATTTCTTTTTAGAAGAATACGTAAAATGATAGATATGGTTTTTATTTTTGCACACCATCTGTTCGAATAAATGCTAGAAAAAAAGAATAGAATGTCGGGTTGGCAAGACATGAGAGATTGGAGGAAGAACACAGCTAACAATATCTAATCAGGTAGAAATTTTCTCTCACCCTTCATTGTATTTTCCTCTTCTTCATTGATTATTTGTTTAAATTAGGGTTATTGAGTGCTTTACAGTAAAATTAAAGCTACAAGGTCCGACTCTTTCACTAATAGAGCATTTCCAAATCACAGAAAAAGTGATGATCACCAAACAAGGGTTTGGCTGTACAAGTTAGTCATGTTTTCACCTTCTCAAGATTAGGTATTTCATTTTTTTAGTTATCTCCAATTTATTGATATTTTGGAATTTATGTGATATTTTTCAGCTTTAACAATCCCACCTGAAGTTTTGGCCAACAGAGTGTACGATTGCATCTTGGAGGTAACATGCTAATTCATATTACCACCCTAATGAATTTATTTTGAACTGACCTGACGGTAAATTTTTTATCAGATATGATGGTAATATCTATTTAACAGACCCGAACTGTGAATGTCTGATGGTAAAAAAAGTTTTAACCGAACTGATGGTAATTCTTTTTAAAGGCTTGTGAATGTCTAATGGTGGTAATGTGATTTCTTCTTAAAAAAAAATTTGCCATTAGACTTGGAAACTTTTACTATGCAGGTACTTATGCATGAAAGGAATTGTACTTTAGATAGAATTAGTGATAATGAATATATAAATAAATATTATATCCAAGTTTATGAAGTTTAAGACATGCAAAAGTTGGGAATAGAAGTGGTCAACGTCAAATAGATTTGCAATAATCAAAGTTAAACTCAACTTGGAAAATGTTGATTATGAATCCATATGAAATGTAGGTTCGGATGGAATCCATGCAAGCCTGAGGTGGACCTATTTTTTGAGTTTTTTTAAGAATCTATGCTTCGACGAGGACTTGTGTTCGATTAAAGATGATGAACATAAAGTGTCAAGATTGGAATCCAGTAGTGAACCTGGTGTTATGTTGGCCTCGACTAAAGGTGGTTCAAATTCGATTTCATCCTCATCATGATGGTATTTATATTTATATGAACACTCAAATTCTATCAACACAATAAAAGAATACAATTAGATATAGGAAATAGTAAATAACTCATTTTTTAGAAAGGCGATAAATAACTACAAAGACCACCCGACTGTTATGCTTGAGTAAAATTTTCAAAGTACAGATTACAATTGAAAGTACAATGGTATATCTGGATAGAATTTTTAATCACAACGCTATAACTGGATAAACATTTCATTGATTTGTTTATTATTACATCCCACTTGCTCTTAGTTATATATATATATATATATATATATATATATATATATATATATATATATATATATATATATATATATATATATATATATATATATATTTTTTTTTTTTTTGCAAGTAGGGATGAATCCTATTACACGGGTACGTAATATACTACAGCCTAGCTAGGTACATATGGGACTGCTCGGTCGTTATACCGTTGAACCTTCCCTTTCTCCAAGTAGATGCTGCACAGAGACTAGACCCGCACACGCAATCGGCAAACCCTGGCGCAAACCACGTCCACCCCGGAAAGACGCCCTGCAAGCAACGACTGGGGGGAAACCAGCCCCGGGTACACACTGTCTTGGCTAGCACAGAGGCCACAAGTAAAAGTGTAATATCTTTACCTTACTTGTGTGGAGTGTGGTTCGAACCCACAACCTCCCATAAGGGAGGCATGTGCTCTTGCCATCTCAACCACCAAGATGTGTGTATATATATATATATATATATATATATATATATATATATATATATATATATATATATATATATATATATATATATATATATATATATATGTAACGACCCAAAAATCTCGAATTTATATTCGAGAAAAAACGTAAGGAAAAGACCAAAAATATTTTGAAAGTTTTAAAATAAATTACTTAGAAATGTGGAAAAATACCAAAAGTTTGGAGAAAGATGATGAGAAAAGGGCAAAATGGTCATTTGACATCCAAATGACTTTTAAGTAAGGAAAATATGATTTGTTTGGAGCTACTATATATTGAAATAAAATTTTGACACCAAATAATGGTGATAAGAATTTGAAAGTTAATTCTATTAAAAGAGAGTAATTTGGTCATTTGACCATAAAAGGGTAATTTGGTCATTTACCCATGTATAAAAGTTATTATGAAAGTATATTTTGGTTTTTTGGACCAAAAGTGTAAGAAACTAAGTTACATGAAATAAAACTTGATTTTTGGTGGCCAAAGTGCAAAAGATGAAAGCTAGGGACCTAAGTGTAATTATTTTATAAAAAAATTAAACATAAATGAGAGTTATCTCTCATTCTCCAGAAATTTACAGAAGAGTCTAGAGAGTGCCAAGAGAGACCGATCCTTGAAGAGTTGGAGGAAGTGAATGCAATTCACTTGGAATTGAAGAATTCCAAGCCTTCTAAGGTTAGTAAACTTGTTTTTAGGTTTATTTAAACCATTTCCCGTGAGTGAGTTACTGTAGCTTCGAAAATTCAGTGGCTAGAGGAGGATTATCCTATGATTTCTAGCCTTAACTTGTGTCTTAATCACTACCTAAACCTAGTTTAACCATTGAAAGTGTTAAGATCAAGAAATGAGAATTTTAGCTCAAGAACCCAAGAAATGGGTTTGTGAGATTGAAAATGATTTTTATTGTTTTGTTAGGTTCTAACAATCATTTAAGATGTATAAATACATTCCTAAGTGATTGTTTTAAAAAATTTGCATTTTTGGTGAAAATTGTCAAAAACGGGATTTTATGAGAATAAATCAAATTATGAGTTGAAACTGATTTCATATAGTTCTAATGGTTTTGTTAAGTTAAAAATGTCATAAAAGAAACAAGAAATCAGTTCATAAGCTTGAAAATTCAATAAATGGGTTTTTGGTGAAAAATGAGGATTTCGGAAGAATTTTCAAGTTTATAAAGATGATTTGATAATTTTGAAGTTTAAAGTTAAGTATAAGTTGGTAATTAGGGCCTGGAAATGACCCTAAACTAATTAAGTCAAGTATTAAGAGCTTAATGGGGCGAATAGTGAAACTGCAGTTTGAAAAATCGTCAATTAAGGCAATATACTTTGCCTTCGCGTCGCGACCACACCTTGGTCGAGTCGCGAGGCGGCACCAGCAGTCTTCGAGTCGCGACCACACCCTTGGTCGAGTCGCGAAGCGGCGGCTGCAGAAACATGCAGTGAGTCTCTTGCCAAGTGATTTTCAATTTTGAGTTTTGGTCCAAAACTTGTCCGTTTGAGCCCAAATTTTAAACATAGGTCTATTATGGCCTAAAACTTCATGGAAAATTGTTGGAACCGAAATACGACCCCTCGAGGGTACTGTAGTAAAATACGTACAATATACGACTTAATTAAAGTTGGTTATTTTAAAGTTATATACTTATTATGACCCAAGATAGTATTATAAGAACTCTAAAGAGTTATAGAATCAGTTAGCATGAATGTTAATGTATAACATGTTAATTATAGGTTCATGCCAAGTGATTATTTAATCACAAAAGAGTATAAATACAAGGAACGTGTAGTCAATCTTCTAGCAATACATGAGGTGAGTACATGCAGTATTTTTACCCATTTTGGGGTACATGGCAAGTAAGTATTTTCAAGATTTCTTATAAAATTTATATATGTGAAATTATATGCAAGAGTATTATTTCTAACTTGTTTGTGAAAGTATAATGATATGTTTGAAGTTATGTTTTGAACTACAAGTCAAGTTAAGTGAAAGTATGTTGGTCTATGAACCAATTATGTGAAAGTATATTTTGAATACAAGTTATATATGTTTTCAAGTATGAATAGGCCTATAGCCACAAAATGTTTAAGAAGTATATTTTGGTTACAAATTGTATATGTTTTCAAGTATGAATGGGCATATAGCCATAAGATGTTTGGAAAGTATGATTTGGCATTAAGCCTAAAATATTATAAAGACATGTTTTAAACATATGGTTTATGTGAAACAAAAGTTATGAATCTGGCATTCAGCCATAAAGACAAGAAATGATGAAGTTTGGCAATTAGCCACTATGTAAGTAAGTAATTGTTAAAGTAATCAGAAAATGTTTTGTATGACTGGTAATTGTAGCAAGCAGTGTTAGTAAGGGAACTATGTTCCAACCTACCCAGGTTAGGTAAGGGGTCTACTGGGGCAAAAGCCCCATCGCGAAGTAGATTGCCTCAGCACTTCTATGGTGAGGATTGATCCGTTCATTCTAGCCATAGAGACTTGGGGTATCACTTATGGTGATTAAAGCCCTAAGTATAAAAATCCAGCAAGCTTATAAAACCAGTCAAAGAAAGTAAGAAAGAAGTTATTTTTGTAAAGTATGTTATGAAGTGATTTTGAAAAGTAAAGAGTTATAGTATGTTACTACTATAAAGTTTTGAAAGATGTTATTTTTGTAATGTATGTCATGAAATGATTTCGAGAAGTAAAGAGTTATAGTATATTATTACTATAAAGTTTTGACAGAAGTTTTATGTTATAAGTTTTATAAAAAGGTTGGAAAAAGAAGTTAAATGTTTGAGTCTAAAACTCATGTAACTCACGAGACATTATTGTCTTACGTATTGTATGTTTTTTCCATGTATTCCAGGTTAATAAGCTAAAGTTTAATGGATTGAAGTTTGGCTAGAGTGGAGCTCGAGTTAGCTCCCGTCTTGGACTCAAGGTTTAATCCTCTCTTGCTTACTATGGTTAGTTTGGTATGGATTTGTAACACCCACAGTTTTTAAACATGTAAATTATCGGTTTTTGATAAACCGTATTTTTCGTATTTGTGAACTTTTACACAAAACCATAGTATTTGCAAACAGTAAGAAATGGGGTGTCACTATATATATATATATATATATATATATATATATATATATATATATATATATATATATATATATATATATATATATATATATATATATATACTAGTAGTACCCGCGCAAAGCGGCGGGCGGCAATGAAGGGGTAGTGAATAGTTACTTTTCGGCATGTAATTTTCTTTTGGTAATTAGTTTAGATTTTGGGTGGGAGGGGTGGGGGTTGAATCTCAATATTTTGGCGAGTGTTTCCTTTTAGCGAATAGTTTGTTTCCGGACACATAAGCATGTTTGGAGCTTAGGGTTTCTGATTAATTTCTTTTGGATGAATAGTTTTTCGGGCGACGATTAGTTTTCTTTCCGCAGACCACAATTATTTTCCTATCGATAAGTAGTATTGTTTCACGAAATATTTTCCTTTCTGCAACGTCATATACCAAGAACGTCAATAACTATGCCTTTTCTATTTTTGTACCGGAAAAGATAGCAAATTAACTCGTTTATATATTTATTATTTTTATAGCATATTGTATCTAACAATATGTTTTTTCATTATTACTAAAAGCATTTTTATTTTGAGAATATACTAAATTAAAGCATTAAACTTTTAATTAAAGCGCTGACATATTTAAAAAAACTTGAACTTCTTTTTGGTGTTTAGGGAAGTTGAAATATCACTTTTGGAGGCTTTAGAAAATATGTTTTTAAAATATTGTGGCTTGTTTCCCAATTAAAAAATAATTATTTTCACTTAAAAATGAAACTACGTTTGAAAGGATTAGTCATCAAACCCAAATTTAAGAATAAAGGTCAGAAAAAAGTAATCTAGAATCAAACCCAAATGATGAAAACGTGCTGCATATACTACCTAATTTCATACATGGTGCATCAATGAAATTCATAAGAAATTGACGGGCTTACATAAACACAATTCTTGAAAAGTTCCTCAATGTTCTTGTATGATTTTAGAATATAACTTGTCCTTAAGAGTATGTACTTGACAAATTCTCGAACTCTATGACAACCAACTCTAACACCCGACATAAGTGAACACTCTTAATTCAAATCCTTTTAAAAATTATACTAAATTCTTGTACAAATTTTATATTTAAGAAACATTAATTCCAAATGTTTTCAAGAAAAGACTTTAAAACATTTATCTTGAAAGCAGAAACAACATCATTAACCTATTACTATGAGCTTTACTCCAACCATAATAGAATTTTGTCTCTTTATTTACAGAAAAGAAAAAAACAGAATAGATCGATCCCTTTCTAGCCACGTACCTGGCAAGGTTCTACAAACATACATCGGTATAGCACTTCCTCTTCCACTGGAAGACTACCACCGGACAGAGAAGTAGCCACTTCTTCTTCCACTGGAACAACATCTGATGAGATCCGTTCAACTTGTCAAGGTGTATAAAGGTTTAGCTATTTGCAGGAGATAGACCCATTTTAAGACCTGTCACATGCATCACCACATTCTTTGCTTCACATGCTATAATATTCTTGTGAAATTTATTAGAAAGGGATCAGGTGCTATAAACATTTTTGAAGTAGCATAGTGCTAAAAAAACTAATGCATCTCTACAATTATGCCTTTTTAAGAAAATAAATTTAAACACAACAGCAAGTTCAAAGTAATGTCTTAATAAGAGAAATATTGTAAGTATAACGTTAAATTTAATTTTCATTTTCCAAGTACAATGCCTTAACTGGATGATAATATAAAGTACAAAGTTGGATCACTTTGGTGGGCATCAGATGTAAAAGGATGCTGATATATGAGACTTCTTTAGACCAAGTTGCAGGTACTAAGAGCAAGTGGGATGCAATAATAAACAAATCAATGAAATGTTTATCCAGTTATAGCATTGTGATTAAAAATTCTATCCAGATATACCATTGTACTTTCAATTGTAATCTGTACTTTGAAAATTTTACTCAAGCATAACAATCGGGTGGTCTTTGTAGTTATTTATCGCCTTTATAAAAAATGAGTTATTTATTATTTCCTATATCTAATTGTATTCTTTTATTGTGTTGATAGAATTTGAGTGTTCATATAAATATAAATACTATCATGATGAGGATGAAATCGAATTTGAACCACCTTTAGTCGAGGCCAACATAACACCAGGTTCACTACTGGATTCCAATCTTGACACTTTATGTTCATCATCTTTAATCGAACACAAGTCCTCGTCGAAGCATAGATTCTTAAAAAAACTCAAAAAATAGGTCCACCTCAGGCTTGCATGGATTCCATCCGAACCTACATTTCATATGGATTCATAATCAACATTTTCCAAGTTGAGTTTAACTTTGATTATTGCAAATCTATTTGACGTTGACCACTTCTATTCCCAACTTTTGCATGTCTTAAACTTCATAAACTTGGTTATAATATTTATTTATATATTCATTATCACTAATTCTATCTAAAGTACAATTCCTTTCATGCATAAGTACCTGCATAATAAAAGTTTCCAAGTCTAATGGCAATTTTTTTTAAAAAGAAATCACATTACCACCATTAGACATTCACAAGCCTTTAAAAAGAATTACCATCAGTTCGGTTAAAACTTTTTTTACCATCAGACATTCACAGTTCGGGTCTGTTAAATAGATATTACCATCATATCTGATAAAACATTTACCGTCAGGTCAGTTCAAAATAAATTCATTAGGGTGGTAATATGAATTAACATGTTACCTCCGAGATGCAATCGTACACTCTGTTGGCCAAAACTTCAGGTGGGATTGTTAAAGCTGAAAAATATCACATAAATTCCAAAATATCAATAAATTGGAGATAACTAAAAAAATGAAATACCTAATCTTGAGAAGGTGAAAACATGACTAACTTGTACAGCCAAACCCTTGTTTGGTGATCATCACTTTTTCTGTGATTTGGAAATGCTCTATTAGTGAAAGAGTCAGACCTTGTAGCTTCAATTTTACTGTAAAGCACTCAATAACCCTAATTTAAACAAATAATCAATGAAGAAGAGGAAAATACAATGAAGGGTGAGAGAAAATTTCTACCTGATTAGATATTGTTAGCTAGATATTGTTAGCTGTGTTCTTCCTCCAATCTCTCATGTCTTGCCAACCCGACATTCTATTCTTTTTTTCTAGCATTTATTCGAACAGATGGTGTGCAAAAATAAAAACCATATCTATCATTTTACGCATTCTTCTAAAAAGAATTTGAATTAGGTCAACATTAAAGAAAATAATCAACATTAAGAGATGAAATAATTAATATGTGTAATAGAATCTCCTGGATGGTTGAATCGAAAGAAGAGTTAACATAGGATGAACCTCTTCGACACTAAACAATCAAAACCGGTTATAAATGTTTAATTTTGCAAGTAATCAGACTTCATAACCTGCTCTACGTTGTTGTCTCTGTTCCGGAACTTGATTCCTTTGACAGATGACGAACTAACTTGAAGGATTGTATAAGAAATATCATGACTTTGTTTTTCCAATTTCTAGACTGTAACTCCAAGAACGATGCAGTAATGTTGAATTATGTATCAGAGATTGAGATTGGGGATGAATGGTATATACAATGGGTATAATACGATCATTTAAACTCAAAAAGATATAAGAAAATTTACTCGGTTGTTGAGAAGGTGAGCGAGATTAGGGGATAAGGGTTTGAGCGAGATAGGGGGATTGGGATAACGAATTTGAGAGAATAAAGAGTTATCGGTATAAAACAAAGTAGAAAGGGCTTTGTGCATCAATGGTAGTATTTAGTGCATAATAATTTGGATCTCTTAATTTTAAGAGTTTCCATTTTTAGAAACCATTTTTCCTTATATATATATATATATATATATATATATATATATATATATATATATATATATATATATATATATATATATATATATATATATATATATATATATAGGGTTAGGTTATATTAAGAACCACAGTTATTGTGTAGACGTAATGACAAATCTGGTGCGTAGAATCATAATCATCAATGATTGTAATTAATAATATAATATTGATTTTTTTTAATTAAAAAAATATCAACTTTCCAATTATATCATTCTAAAGGGTAATATGGACTTTTTATATTTTTTTCAGTTATGGAATGTGAGATTTTTATGGTATCAAATCTCGGATTTAAATTTAATTTCAAATTCGAATTCAATTTTATTTGTAAAATCACATTTTGGATCTGTTACAATTCTAATAAAATTGTATTATTAATTCCAATTCTTATTCTGAGTTCTTAATCGTGTACATTCTATTATAATGAACTACAAAAACATACATTAGAATGACTAGTATTCTTAAAGAATGTTACTGTATATTTTGAAAGTAAGATAAACATTCTGGTAGAATGAAATACAAAATCATACAGAATCAGATTTACATTGTATTGTGTAACATCTAAATTACAAGAATAATATATTAGAATCTAATATACAAAACATAATGACATTCTATAAGCAGTACATTCTGTCAGAATGACTGCCTTGAAATCAAACTTTAGTGCTTCTTCTTGATTTCTCGTGTGTTTTGAACGCACAGAAAATTCCCCTGCAACATCAGAATGATATTCTCACATGTTAGAATGATCCTTAAAGAATACCGTTACCATATATTGGTTCCATTCTTTCATTCTTGAAGAATACAAAAATATCCATTCATCATAGACTAACAAACATAACCAGCAAATCAATTATTTACTCATCTTCATATACAAAAATACTATATTACTCGTTTGCCTCATGTGGATAAGACTCACGTACCCTCTTCAAAAGTAACCTGGTAAAATATAAAGCACCGCCACAATCAACCTGTAGAAAAACAAATGGTTGTTAATGAGTAAACATATTTGCTACAAAGAATTTCAAAACTGAAATCCCAAAGCATTTCACCAAAATTTGCAAAGGTTTCTGATTCTGGACAAAAAGTGCCAATTTGTTGAAACTTTGGGAACCATTAATGTAACATGGGCATCATCTTCCCCAAATCTCTTTTGTTGAACGCACGCAGCAGCACCAAAAATCAAAAGAAGTTTAAAATTAATTGATTCCGTTCAATACTTTTGCATATTCAAGTTTCAAAATAAAACTACGATTATTTCCGGTCAAGTGTATGTAACGGTGGGTTTAGATTCCACAATTTTGAAAATAAAGAAGTTCAAACAACAATTTCGAAAATAACGAGGCTTTATAAATGATAATGAATTACGATAATTTGTTGTTTACAAGAATCAATTTTTATGCTAGCAAACCAAATTTGCTTCTTTTCTTTAATCGTGCAATTGTCAACTCTGGAATATAGAGTACAACTAGGAGCTTCAATGCAGATTCAAGCAGGAAAAACTCATGTATGAATAAACCCTTCAAATTCTCAGATTAAATTACTAACCTTGAGAAATCGATTGATCCCTGCAACGGAATTGACAAACGCTTAGATGCATCATAAGCTTCAATGGAGGTGTATATGCTATCAATTAAAGACCTGCTTTATAGGTTTCAATTTTGAAGATTCGTAATGGCTTTGCCATCTGGAGAAAAATCAACAGAGGATCTTGAGAAATCGATTTAGACGTGCAACGGAATTGACAAAAGCTTAGATGCGGGTTATAAGCTTGGATGGGGGTGTATATGCTATAAATAATGCATGATTTAACGGAATTACCTTAATTGTAGGTTTTAATTTAAATTTAATTAATTAAATTATAAACTAATTTACCAAAGTACCCTTGGCTAATTCTACGTTCTGATTGGGTCTTACGTCCACACAATAACTATAGTTTTTAATATATATATATATATATATATATATATATATATATATATATATATATATATATATACCTTTTAAATTAATTAAAAAATAAAACCAAAATTTTACCACCTATGTCTCGAATGAGACTTGAACCCTCAACCACAAGTAGGAAGGACAACAGCTGATGCCGCTGGGCTAGAAGCCCTTTGGCACATGTCAAATACATAAGTAATGAGTCCCATTATTTATGTTACTATAAAAAGTTTATGTTAAATGAAGATTACTTTGTAAAATATAAAACTTAATTTATATAAGGTTTATCACTAAAGATACTTTTAATTACAAATGCATGATTATCAGTAAAGAACTAAAGATGGGACAACTGCTTGACTATCTCTATTTGTAATCCAATTCAATTCAAAGATATATACAATTAAATTAAACTCAAATTTTTATCCACGTTATCAACTCAATCCAATCTATTTGTTAGTTTTAAAAAAATATTGTTAGTTTTAAAAAAATAAAAATAAAAAGTATATCAATGTTGGTCTCATTTTGCAAAAAATAAAAAGTTATATACTTTAATATATTTTAGTTATCTATTTATTGCATCTTTTTGTTAATAAATTAAATCTTATTAGATAAAAAGAACTAAAAAGAACAAAGAAAAAAGTCTGACCTAGACCGGTAAGGTGAACAACTTGCTTAAATTCTATTATTATCTATTCTTTTTAATTAAGATCATATTTTTATTTTATCTTTCGATAATCTTAAATAAATCAGTTCCTATATATGGATGTGTGGATTACCAAATACAGGTCTGGGTGAGCTCTAATGCCGGATGGTATATGCGGGGTTACATGGACATGATCGAAAAGGTGGGGTGAACAGGCTTATCTAGCTTCACAAGTGTTAAGCAGACTACAAATTCAAGTTCTTTTTTCAAAATTTGTGGTTTTGGACCATCTTGCCCCTGGTGTGATTGAAAATCTTTGTGCTGGTGTTTGGTGGAGATAAACTCTCAGAGTGATACTGCTCTAATATTTGTTTCTGCAGCATAGGTGTTTGCTTGTTCTGCTTTGGAGTATTCACAAGTTTGACACTTTTACCCTTGGCTGCTAATTCTCATGATTTCTTCCCGAGGACTGAATTGAAGTCTTATGTGGGTGTTTTCCTTTTTGATACATGATCATCTAGGTGCTGCTTTCTCATTAGCTTTCAATTAGTGGTTCTAGATTTAGTTTTTGTTCTCTTTATTGGTTGTTTTTACTTACTTGTATCGTTGTTCTGTTGTTGTTTTGCAAGCTTTGCGCTTGCTGTTTAATAAATTCTTCACCGTTCAAAAAAATAATAACCAAATACAGGTTTTTACAAGCACATCCCTTTGTCTTTTTATGCGAAAATGGTGCGATCCGTAAGTTTTACACAAAGTCAACCCTTGTCTTTTCACATGTGACCCCGAATTCGAGCTCGAGGCTTACCGGAGTTGAACTCTTAACCTCTGTCCCACATGTGTATAAAACCCCACGCATCAAACCAGCTAAGCTGGCTATCATGTGCAAGTCAACCCTTGTCTAAGTCTATAAAAAACATTAGAACACGACAAGCACTACAGTGAGCAAAAATGGAACTCCAGAGCCCTTTATCTCTCCTTTTCTTCGCTGCCATCTTCTTCTTATTCTTCAAATGGTTCAGAAGCTCCAACTCCCTTAATACACACAAAACGCTTCCTCCACAGCCATCAGCCATGGCAGCTCCCTCTACTCGGACACATGCATCATCTCATTGGCTCACTGCCACACCGAGCTTTAGGAAACTTAGCCGATAAATTAGGACCAGTCTTTCGTCTCCAACTCGGTGAAGTCTCCGCTGTCGTTATCTCATCCTCTCTTTTGGCCAAAGAAGTGATGAAAACTCATGATATCTCTTTTGCAAACAGACCCAAGCTTCTCACTGCGGAAATCATTGCATACAACTACACCGACATCGCCTTCTCTCCTTATGATGAATACTGGAGACAGATTCGTAAGATATGCATCTTGGAGCTTTTAAGTGCAAAAAAAGTCCAATCGTTTCGATCTATTCGTGAAGAAGAGTCATGGAACCTCATTGGATCCATTGTCATGCAGGGTCAGAAACAATCAATCTTTCTAGGGAGATTTCCAGAAACAATCAATCTTTCTAGGGAGATTTCCACGCTGATAAACAAAATAATCTCTCGGGTTGCTTTGAAGAGATTATAGCTTTATCCGGTGGTTTTCTGAACTGGGACAGTTACTCCCTCAGACGGTAAACTGACCATATATAATGAACCCCTCTTATGTCTACGAGCTATCACAAGATTTCCTTCGACTACCTTCCACTGTCCATTCCGGAACTTAACCTCATGCCCTTGTTCATCCAACTGCCCAACAGAAATCAACTGTTTCTTCAGACTTGGAATTACTCGGACGTCCTTCAAAGTCCATGGACCGACTGGAGTCTTCAGATCTAAGTCACCTATGCTCGTCACATCAAGAACCTCATCGTTTGCCAGTCTTACCTTACCATAATCTCCTTCTTTCAGATTCCGCAGTGCTTCACGGCTGTGGGTAGCGTGAAATGAAGCACCCGAATCCATAACCCAGGAATCCACATTGCTCTCCACACTACAGATCAAAACATCATCATCTGAATGGTCTACTGCAACGTTAACTTCTTTCTTGTCTTTTGGACATTGATTCCTGAAATGTCCAACCTCTTTACAGTTCCAACAAGTCACATCATTTCGAGTTCTCGACTGACTCCTTCTCCTGTTCCTGCTCCCATTACCTCTGTTATTTTTTCTACCTCTGACCGCATTCAATTGTTCACTTGATGATTCCCCGGAATTTCTTCTTCTGTTGTCTTCGCCTAGAATTAAATCTCGAATTCCCTCAAAAGTGAGCCCTTTTGATCCTGCGGAACTAGTAACGGCTGTAACTGTTCCGGACCAACTGTCAGGTAATGATGATAACAGTAATAAAGCTTGAACTTCATCCTCGAACTTTATTCCCACTGACGCAAGTCTGGATAAAATCGAGTTTAAATTGTTGATATGCACTGTAACTGAGCTTCCTTCCCTCATCCTCGTGTTGACTAGTTCCCGAATCAGGAAGACTTTATTTGCTGCCGACGGCGTCTCGTACATATTAGACAATACCTCCATGATTCCTTTTGTCGAGGTCTCCTTCAAGATGTTGAAGGCAACATCCTTTGACAACGTTAGTCTAATAAATGCCTTGGCCTTCTTATCCAAAGTCTCCCACTGTGCCTGTGTCATCGCCTCGGGTTTTTCACCTAAAACTGCGTCCAAGTCTTTCTGCACGAACAAATCTTCAATTTGCATCTTCCACCAACCAAAGTCCTTCCCATCAAACTTCTCAATCTGAATCTTAATGCTTTCTGCCATTTTAACGGACAAATTGCACTTTCTTCAGAAATTAAGGCTGAAAAAATGCAATTTTTCTGAAGTTCAGCGGCTAAACTGTACTTTTCTGAAAGTTTAGGGGCTCAACTGCAACTTTCTGAAAGTTCAAGGGCTAAACTGCAATTTTCTGAAAGTTTAGGGACCTGTTTTGCAATTTTCTGGACTTGAGGGACCTATTATGCAAATTCTGGAACCTCAGGGACCTGTTTTGCAAATTCTGGAACTTCAGGGACCTGTTTTGCAAATTCTGGAACTTCAGGGACCTGTTTTGCAAATTCTGGAACTTCAGGGACCTGTTTTGCAAATTCTGGAACCTCAGGGACCTGTTTTGCAAATTCTACAGTACCGCTACAGTGTCGTCTTCTCCGGCGAAACTCCGGCGCTACAGTGTCGTCTTCTCCGGCGAACTGGTTTTTCTGGCCAACTTTCCGGCGAGTTTTGACCAACTTTGACCGGCGATTTGGAGGTCTTCTGGTGCTCAAAAAATTCAAAAAAATATATTTTCGGAATCTGCAGAACGAGACCTTTCCAATGGCGTAAACCAAAATCGTTTTTGAGACAAAAACATTTTGACCAAAAAACAGAAAATCACTCTCTGGAGCTATACCAAGGCTCTGATACCACTTGTTAGGATCGAGACACTTAGCATACGAACACTAGACTCACACACTCAGCTCACAAATTACGAACACAAGAATTTAACGTGGTTGGGTCCAAAACTGACCTACGTCCACGGCGGATAACTAGGAATGTTTATTGCTCTGTGTTTTTGTGTTGTGTGGTACATTTTTCTCAACTGAATGTCTCTATTTATATACATGAGAAGGTAATGTGAAATGCATGTATGAACATATTTGATGAGTCTTTAGCCATAACCTTAGACTCACCAACCTTCACCAACCTTGGACTCACCAACTATTCACCAACCTTGGTTGATTTGTCAAAGTCTTCACATCTAACACAAGTTAGTGAAGTTACATAAGAAGATCGATCAGATTATTGATAGCGTTGTCGCTGAACACCAAGAACGTCGTGCAGGTGGACACGTGAAAGACAACGAAGATCTTCTTGATGTCATGTTGAGGCTTAAAGATGATGGTGGGCTTCAATTTACATTAACTTCTGACAACATCAAAGCAGTAATGTTGGTTAGTATTTATTATCTCCAAAATTTTAATTTATCGTTTGCAAAAATACCTCGACGAAACAGACCTGCTTTCGAGGGCCAACTCCTTCAAAAATTGCAGTTCATTTTCTTTAAACTTTAAAGCTTTAATTGTATTTGCATGAACGTACAAGCACAACACATCTAATGAAGAGACCTCATGCGGTTATCTAACGTCCCAAAATAATAGTTTGTTTCCTAATTGGTGGACTAATAAATTAATTAAAAACATCAATTTAATTATTGATGCTAAATCATTACAGATAAATGATGATCTAACATTAGTTTACAGACATCAAGTTTTGGTGATATGATTAGATTAATTTGAACTAAAATACGGTCAATAAAGTCAATATATAGGTGTAACTGGATATTTTATATACATGAAACGCTAGAATATACCAACTGTATTTCATAATCCTGAAAATTGTATCAAGGTGGTTCATTCAGGATACTTGGCCAATGTGTTACCTCTGACGATTTCTAAAACAAAAAACCAGACACTATATATAGCCATCAAAACTTGCAAATAGAAACATTTTAAAGGTTAACCCACCCACCTAAATCATGAAATATAACGACGTGATCATCGGACACAAGCTCTTATTCATTTTATAGGCCGCAACTTCATTTTTTTTATGGAAGTCATAGTTACAAGCATTTTTTTTCTTTTCGCATAATACATTGTAAAATGGTAAACAATCATTTTAATCTTGTTGCCATGACCTTAAAAATCAGTGTACTTACAGGATATGTTTGCCGGAGGCACGCATACTTCTTCAGTGACAATTCAGTGGGCAATGTCAGAACTAATGAAAAATCCAAGGGTGATGGAAAAAGTGCAAGCTGAGCTCAGACATTCATTGAAGGGAAAGAAAAAGATTTATGAGTCAGATATTCAAGAACTTGACTACTTAAAACTAGTAATAAAGGAAACCTTAAGGTTGCACCCACCTCTTCCTTTGTTACTCCCTAGAGAGAACCGAGTGGAGTGTGAAATTGGTGGATACCATATTCCAGCAAATACAAAAGTTATGATCAATACGTGGAAAATAGGATGTGATCCAGATTATTGGACTGATCCACAGAGTTTCATACCGGAAAGATTTAGCGACAATTTAATTAACATGACTGGAACAGATTTCGAGTATCTCCCGTTTGGGGCCGGAAGAAGAATATGTCCTGGCGTGAATATGGGGCTGGCCAACGTGGAGCTTCCTCTTGCGATGCTACTGCATCACTTCAATTGGGAACTCCCGGATGGAGCAACATCTGAAGACCTTGATATGAGTGAGGTTTTTGGAGCGGCTGTTGGGAGAAAAAATGATCTGTATTTAGCTCCAAGTGCTTGCTACACAAACTAATGTATGTGTACTTTTATTTTGAAATATATCATTTATATTTTAATTATGTTATGTAATGATGCATGTGCTTTAAGAAATAAAAAACACAAGAACCTTTTTAGCGAATCCTTATGTAAAGCAAGAGTGTTATAAAAAATCAAATGCGGAACAAACACAATTGAAGAATCACACGAACACCATGATATAAAATTGAAACTTGAAATAAAAAAAAAAAACAAAAAAAAAAAAAACAAAAACCACTATCATTACAAAAGAAAAAAAAAGTCATTTAGTGACACGTTTTAGTGCCATTTTGTTTTTATGCCACTAATTTACGTTTTTAATGGCACCATACATATACCATAAAAGAACTACATAGTTTTAGTGACACATTACAAGTTATGACATTGATTTACAAAATTAACAATGGCATAAAAATAGAATATGCCATTAAAGGTTTCTTGAAATTATGATATGTTATATATATATATATATATATATATATATATATATATATATATATATATATATATATATATATATATATATATATATATATATATATATATATATATATATATATATATATATATATATATATATATATATATATATATATATATATATATATATATATATATATATATATATATACTTACTTCTAATAAACACTACTTTACAGGCCAAGTGTCAACTTCTGAGCATCCTGAATTCTTCTTTTCCCGCCTAAATGAATCGTCTATTTCTATTTCTGTTTCCGATTTCATCCCGAAAAATTAGCAACTAATCTCTCTCTCTCTCTCTTTCTCTCTCATTCTCTGAGGCAATCGAACATCCGTGAATCAAGTAGTGGATATGGGGGTTGATTGAAGTTTTCAAATTTCATTCATTATCTGTTCCTAATATCTGTTTTCAAAATTACAGATTCCAAAATCATCTTCTCCCGCATTAAAATTCCTCGCGACAATCACGGACTCTATGTTCTCCCACCAATCTCCTTATTTGAATCATCTCGATCACTTCCTCTTTCCTCACATCCATCCTCTTTACTCACATCCACCCTTTGGTCCGTTCCCCAAAAGCATCACGAAGACGAAGAATAAAGATTTGCTTATGTGTTCTTTGCCATGAAGATGTTTTCGGTGTCACATGTTTTAATTGAGGCTTGTGTAACCATTTACATGAATGCTTATGTGGTCCATTGTTGCACGTGTTCAACCCCTAACATGCTATCACGTTTCGTGTTTTAGATATTTTTTTAGAAATTTTTTCCGAAATTTAGGCATTTTGTTTGTTATTCGTTTTATCTCTCTATTTACGCAGACAATTCTTGGTCATCAGGTTGCATTTGAGTTATTTTATTTATTTCAGAACCATAGATTTGAATTTGTATGGCAGGTTACTGAACATGCACCCCAGTGCCCGACAAAATGTCTTGAATAATTTTTGGTTGGTTACAGAACAATGAACCTGTTATTAATCTTCTTTTTCTCATTTTTCTTTTGAAAAGCCAACATTAGGCTTCAAATGCTACCTGAAAAAGTTGATATGAATCCAGAAGTGACACGTTTTTCTTTGAAAACATTAGGATTCTTGAAAAACTTAGAAGGTATATTTTCAACAAAAAATATGATCATGCTCAAAATGTTTGGTTTCAAGACTCCTAATATGTATCAATACGTGTTATGTTTCCTTTCTAGATTTCAAGACTTCTATGAAGAAGGGGAGAGACAAATGTTATTGAAAAAAGTATCTGATATGAGAGATCAGGTATTCATGAAACCTAACTATTTAACTAGAGTTGATTTCTTGTTATTGAAATACTCATTAACTATAATATTCTTTTTAACAATTGGTTGTATTTCTTGATGAAAACAAACAAGATGACCGTATTCAAAAGGTAATAATGCAACTTTAGATATTTAACCTTTCCAATTTCATGGATCATCTTTTAAGTAACTTCTTGAAAATGGCAACACGAAGTTGTACATGACAGCCAAGAAAACAATTCTCTTCAATTAGAGGTTGCACTTAGTCTTTATTTTTACACAATAAAATTCAAAAACCTAGCAGCACTCTAAGTTTGAATGTTACATCTTTTCAGTTGCAACAGACCCAGGAAGAGTTGGAGATGTGTAGGAATAACCTAAATTCTAGCTTGGAGAGAAATGAAAAACTATATAGGGAAATTGCAGACTTAAATGCTCTACTAGAAAACCATAAATCTACAGCACATGATCATAGTGTTGTTATTGAGGTCATAAAGGTAAAATTTAGTTAATTATAATAACAATTATCGTACACAGATAATTCATTATAACATACAATGTTCTTTTTAGGAGCCCATATTAGAAGATGCTTCTGAGGCGACCAATCATTACATACAATCCAAAAGATGGATGAAACTTCAAACTACATTGAAGAATTTATGGATCTTCAACTTGAAGTAGACATTTTAAAGATACTTTTCAAGGAACAGAGCTCATCCCACATGGAAATAGTAAAAACTTTAAAGTCAACAGAAGAAAAGTGTATGCAGATAACTGTTGGATTAGGTGTCTAAGCCATGACTAATAATTTGTATTTACCTAATTAATAGTAGCAAAGTCTATTTGGGTTGCCCTCATAGCTAGAGGTTTGGTAGAAAGTTCCGGAGAGAGAAAGATTGATTTATTATGTGATTAATAAATCAATAGAAATTAAATAAATAGTTTATTAATATATTAAAGTGATAATATATTAATTAATTAGGAATTAATCTGGAATTAATTGGAATTAATTTGGTGATTAATTTAATTAATTAAAGGTGCAGGGACTGAAACTGTAATTATTCAATAGTTGAGTAAGTGGCAGTCTAAGTGAGTGAGATGACCAGCGAAATCTATATATAGATATATATGATTTCGATTTTAATATATATATATATATATATATATATATATATATATATATATATATATATATATATATATATATATATATGTGTATATATATATATATGTATATATATATATATATATATATATATATATATATATATATATATATATATATATATATATATATATATATATATATATATATATATATATGGGATAAGTATGGTTTGAATTAATAAGATAAATGTTTATCTTGATTTGAATTCAAAAGGTTTATCTCTAAAGGCTTATCTGGTCATCCGCTTGGAACTATAAATAGGGACCCTGGGGTACGCTTTATTCTGCGCCATTTCTCCATCCACATACTCTCTGGATTTCGTGACCTAACTCCTGCTCCCTGGGTGTGATCTCATTTGAGGCAGGACACTTGTGCTGCTTAACTTCCAAGAAAACCTAAAGGTTAGTTTTTCTGATTTATTCTTTTAGTTAATTTATTTAGCCTTTAGGAATTTGTTATATGTTCAATTAGAAGAAAACATAGATCGTTATTGGTTGCATGTGAACTTAGGGTTTTAGTTCATTGCATTGCAGAAAACCTTTCAGTGGTATCAAAGCTTTTTGGTTGTTTTCTTGTTGAATTGTTAAAATTGTTTTCCTAAAAATTAGGGTTTAAAGCTTATAAACCCTAATTGGCTGAAATCGAAAATTAAGGTTAGGGTTTTGAAAACCCTAGCCCTCCCCTCTATGAATTTCGAAAATGGCATAGGGTTTTAGAAGGTTTTCTATTTTTGGAAACTTTAATTATTTAATAATTGGATAACCTTAAACCCATTATTTGATTTTCTATTTTTAGGGGGTTTAAGATAGGTTTAAATTAATTTGATTAATTTATGATTCCTATCTAGATTTAATTAATTTAATTAATTATTTGATTAAAAGATAATTAAAGGTTTAATTTAATTTTAAATTTAATAGTTTAAATTTCGAAAAAAAATTAAAAGATAAACTAGGAATATTTTAAAAGTCTAAAATATTTGGATTTAATTAATTGTTTAATTAAAGGATAAATTAAATCATTTAAAGGTTTAATTTAATTTTAAATTTAATAGTTTAAATTCCGAAAAAAAATTAAAAGATAAACCAGGAATATTTTAAAAGGTTTAAAATACATCTTATATATATATTATAATTAAAAGTTAATATTATATGTATAATATAAAATGGTTAGTCAAATCAATAGTAGGCCTCATTCACGAAGTTGATCTATAAAGAGAGTATAAGGAGACTGCCTATAAAATGGCGGTCTAATGGGTGTCCACTCTCACCCACCGCTCTCCTGATCAGTGGAGGGTCGTTAGCCGAACGGGTTTGATAGGACAACTTAATCTCATTAAAAGTATAATGTTATTAATGAAAGTACTAGAACAGTTTTATAAAATCTCAAATCTAGTTACTTTAAGAAAAATGTGAATAGATGCTAACCCGTGAAATTACACATTACACTTTATGAAACATTAGTGGAGCATGTGTGGTTTACTGGCACACTAATAGGGGTTCATAAAGAGTGGTAATGGGTTTCTCATGATTTATCATTGTTGATGGAGCGCGTGTGGTTAACCGACACATCAATTAGAGATGATAAATGACATTGAGGTCACCGAGCATATTTGCATGGTTATTCACATCCAGTTTGTGATCCTCGGCATCCCAGTCACAAACAGTGGAGCAAATCCGAGATTAAACATGCCATTGAACAGTTCAATGAATCTCAACAGATCTAGGAATTTCATAAGATGAAATTGATAAGTGTTTTATCTACCTTAATGACCATTATGTTGTGATTACGGCATCCCTCTTCACATCATAATTGGGGTATTTTGGATCCTAGCCTTATTAAATAACATATTGGGTAATTATTTAAAAGGATCAATTAAACTAATAAATTATGTTTCTTTTATAGATGTCAAGTGTCAATTCTTCTCCTTCTCCTCCTTCACCCACTTCTGAGACCCTCAGAATGCACTTGCCAAATATGCAAAGGCTGACTGGCGTGAACTGTAAGGAATGGCTTCGCAGTTGGAGACTGGTTCTCGCTATTACTGGCAAGCTACAACTCATTAAGTATCCAGTCCCGGTTCCATCAGAACAAGTCATCATAAACAGTCTTAATGATGAGCATAACTTCTTAGTTGATGAATCCGAAGAAATTTGTGACCTCATGTTATTGACCATTGACCCCAAGTTTCGCAGGGATTTTGAATCCCTGGGGCCATATGAGTGGATGCAATCGGTTGAGGAAAGGTTCCAAAAACCAATTGAAGAGAAACGAGCTAGGATCTTCAAAAGACTTGCAGAGTGCAAGCTAAAAGAAGAAAGTAGCATCGATTCGAATGTTCTTCAGATTGAAGCATACATAGGCGAATTCTACCAACTTGGTTACTCCATGAGTCAGGAGATGAGTGTGGACATCCTACTCGCTTCGCTGACTAGTAGGTACGATCTGTTCATTCAGACGTATAGAAAGAAAGGCCAGAAAAGGACTTTTATGGAAATGCATCCACTGTTGACTTTATACGAGTCTCTCATGGACAGGCATAGCTCCAATGGGTCAGCTACTTCTGGATTGAGTCCGATGAAAAGACACAGCAAGAAACGATCCAGATCGTCTGGACATGTCTCAAAATGGGAATCCATAGGATCGGATACAGTCACGGAAAGATTGGAAGAAGCTCCAAGGTCATAATCTTTTTGAAAGCTCAGGTACATCTAAAAACCTCAAAACTCCTGATGCATAATTCCTTGATGCATGATGTGATAGTCACATTTTGGTTTGTATGCAGGGAATCAGTAGGGTACGGGACTTTGGCGCATAGGAGCACATTTGGATTGGATCTCCAGCTCATGCAGTTTTGAAGTTTAGTTAGATATTACAATCATGTTATTAGCTTATTAGATGCAAGCGACAGTACATTGTTCAAGGATATTTTTCGGTTTTATAAAATGTTAATTTTCCTTTAATACATGTTTATTTGATTTATCCTTGAAATGTTGTATGAGTGTGTTAATTGCATGAATGACAATGACTTGAATGTTGATGCGTCCAAGGTGTTTGGATTCATGAATTGTGCTCTCTATGATTGTTAAAAGTAATTTTATAAGGATCAATTCAACTAAAGGTTCAGTTGGACAGCACTTTGGAATCATTTGACTTGGAGTCACATGATGAATTGAGTTCTTAATAAAACATGTGTGGCAAGAAATGAATCACCCAAAGATCCAGTTGGACAGGACTTTGGAGTCATTTGACTTAGAGTCACATGGTGATTAAGTTCTTTATAAAGCACACGTGGCAAGAAATGAATCACCCAAAGATCCAAAGGATAGGATTTTGGAATCAATTGACTTAGAGTCAAGTGATGATTGCAAGTCTTGAACAAAATTAACAAAGTCATAAATTTACATATAGATGTAAAAGACATCAAGATCATGAGCAAAGGACACAATAATTGATGTGTATTGCTCGAATCTTCAAATAGAACACAATTCCTTATACTTCACGGTATTTTTCAATCAGTATGACGAATATGGCTTCGCTTATCAGAATAAGCGATTGAATTGAAACATTGAACAGTTCAAGGACTTCAAAGGAAGTATGAGATCCACAGAACCTGAGTGACATCATAAACTGAAAAATGTTTCACAGTTTATTATCTTCCAAGAACTTTAATGGTTATAATGTGTCTTAGGGAAGATAATGGAGCTTTAATCGAAATAGTTCGATCCTCGATGCATGAGATACATCGTCAATTGGTTTCCGATGAATTGAAAAACCAGTCAGACCATATAAACCATATTCCGACCACATCCTAGACTAAATAGGCCTTGCAGACACTGTCTGAAATGTAAATCTGGGATAATCCCACTTGCACATAGAAAGTCCAGGGTATTGTAGTGTTCATCCGAACCTCATGACTAGCCTGAACATGATCAGAAATGTCGTTTCATTGGCTATCCCGCTGCACTGTAAAAGAAGTTTTAAGAACTCATGTTCTAAGGAAACAGTGGGAGTTGGGACAGTCCTGAATGAGTTCAGGATTAGCCAAGTGAAAGAACCTTTTAGTTATCACTAGGCTTGGAGCAGAAATCATATTTCTATTTTTTTACAACTGACATAATCTCCTCTTGACCAGTAGTATTGATCACCATCATAAGTAGTTATGATCGGAGTGACATACCGATTGGTGGTAAAACACTATAGATGGTACGGATTTAGAATCCGACTACTTGGAAGCATTGGTGAGGCCGATTGCTGCCAAACAAGAGAACCTTAGGGCGAGACACAGTCTATGTGAAAATTTGATTGATTTTACACCTGGTCTAAAAACCAGTGGAAGTAACTGAATCATCAAAAGAAAGCAACATGGACAGATACATACCTTCAGAACATCTGGTTGAGTGAGACGATACTCAGAGTCAAGTAATTGATTCCAGGAGAAGCGCTCTCAATAGAAGATGAAATCCGAAAGGATACTGCATGGCACATTGTGAATCCGAAAGGATACTGCATGATGTTAAAGGACTTCATGGTTAAAGAATCTCGTTCGTATTCTGATGGAGCGTGTGTGGTTCACCGGCACATCATAGCATTTCGAAATAGTCTTAGGGTGCAGTCAAGTAGACTAAAGACCCCGAGAACCATAGGAAGTCACAGTACACATTACCAAAATGGAGTTAGGAGAGAAAAAGACAGGATAACATATTGAGATGTTATCGGAAGAGCATCCGATTGGATCATCTGCAATAAAGTGTATCAGTATAAGATACTTTGGATACATAGAAAGAGTGAAAGATTCATAAAGACATAGCCATAAAATTAGAATTGAAAGTTTAAAGGAAATCTTGAAACCGATAATAGTTTATGACAAGATCCGACTTGGTGATTACCTTGTGGAGACTTGGTAATAAGCAGGAGTAGCTGCTAGTCAGATCTTTATGTTTCGCTTTCGCATGTTTTACTTCCCGAATAATTTAATTATTCAGAAAGGTCCACAGTCGCTCATACTTTGGAAAGTGAGTATTGAATCAAGACTGCCATGAATTGGTTTGTAGACTGTCTAAGGAGTTAGACATAGCAATAGGATTTCTAAAACATTCATGAGTACTTAGAAATAGAAATTTGAGTATTGGATAAACTCACGCTCAAAGAATTGCTTCATGGATTACATCACGAGCAATCTTGAGACGATAATATCCTATGATCTTAAAGCAGATACATATGAGTTGAAATTTACAACTCAGTTGTGCATTGATAATGCGTAGACGCATCGGTAACTCGATGTTATAAAACGTATTGTTATGTACGATTTTGATGAGTAAAAGACACAAGTATATGATTCAAAGCTTATTCATTCCTTGACCCTGATGGGAAACAGATATCTGTAGGCCTCTCGATGATTTTGAAGTTGACTAAAGTGCTGGCCGGCCTGGACTAAATTGATGTGTTCAATTAGAAGTCCTAAAGTCATAAGAAGAATCGGAAATCGGGAAACAGAGAATCGGACAGAGATTGATCTCAATCCATGTCTCGTGTCTGAAAATATCTTGTTGGACGAAGGATCATATTATAACATCCGTGTTTTGGGCCTAGGAGTTTTGGGCTTAAACCGTCAAATAAAATCTATTTTGTAAATAAAGAAAATAAATGAATAACTAAATTTAATATTTTTTTATATTTTCTATTGTGAATAAATGGGCCAAATATAGTTTTAAAATCAATTTGTAACCAAATGTAAGAAATTTTGTCATAAGGACTAAAAGTGTCAATTTGGCCAAACTTACCCTAAGTATATTTGACTAGTCATAGATTTAGAAAATTAGAAGATATATTAAAGGAATTGATGTAGAGTTTAAATTAGGTCTAATAATTCCTTTAATTAATATTAAGGACCTAAATTGTGAAGAATTTAATGTAAGGGACTATTTATGCCAAATTGGGAAACTAAGGGCCAGTATTGACTTAGTCAA
This sequence comes from Cichorium intybus, assembly GCA_023525715.1. Classification (NCBI taxonomy): domain Eukaryota; kingdom Viridiplantae; phylum Streptophyta; class Magnoliopsida; order Asterales; family Asteraceae; genus Cichorium; species Cichorium intybus. Next base: position 123,979,322 of record CM042013.1, on the reverse strand, counting down.
TGACTCAAGTGAAAGAAATAATTTATATTAGGGGCATTTGTATGAATATGGGAATTTATTGTTAGAAGAGTTGACTTGTTGGATGTTGAGTGAAGAAGGCTCAAACTCAAGGGACTAATGTTGCAAATTCTTGAAAGATGACTTGTTTTTGATGGGGATCCTTCCCCAAATCAGCCATTCACGTTTTTGAAGATTAGAGAGAGTGAGAGATGGCGATTTTCATCTCTTCCAAGGAGACTTGGGTGGATTTTGAAGGATTATGATCATACTTGAAGAATTCAAGCAATCTAAGGTATAAACTCACTTTTCTAGCCCTAGATTTCGAGTTTGAGTTTGGGGATTGGACCCAATATGAGTTTTATGATGGGATGAGGTTCTTCCTATGATTCCCCAATGTTTATTTGATGTTTCTAAGTGATTGGAGTCTACATTCAATCCATGGATGCTTTAGATTCACCTAGTTAATTGATTTGGTGTTATGAACCCTAGAATTTGGGGATTTGATGAATATAGGAGGAATGTTGAAATTGATGGATGATTATGGTAGTTTTGGATGAGGGGATTCATTTCTAATGATTCCCTAAGGATTCCAACCTTTGATTTGTAGTCTTAAACCATGAATCACTAGAAAATGAGAATTGGGTGTTGAAATGGGTTTTGTTCATGTAGATGATGATTTGATCTCTTGTTTAATGGATGGATGAATGAGTTAAGGTATCAATTTGGATGTATAAGTGGGGTGAGGATCATTTCCTAATGATTCCATGGAATGGGAGAAGGAATCTCCACTTGTAATCATCAATTGTAAGAATGGAATTGAGTCTTCCATGGTTTAAGCTTATAGAGTGAAGTTATGATCATGGAATGTAATTGATTCATTTGAAATGGTTTTGAATAGTTTAATTGAGTCTAATGATGTGTATTTTGGGAAGGAATAATGTCCTTTTGATGTACATGAGTTTTGGGAAGAATCGGAACTTGAATCGGGTCGAAAATGAGTGAAAATGACCAAAAAATCGGGGTTGCAGCAGGTCTACACGACTCGTGCAGGGCCACACGACACGTGTAGGGGGTCTGGAGGCTACGGGTTGGTTTTCCTGTAATGCTACACGACCCGTGTAGGGATACACGCCCCGTGTAGCCTGGGTTGGCCAGAAATGTCAGTTTTTGGGTTTTGAGCTTTATGGTTTGGGCTTCGGGTCCTTGTTTTAATGCCAATCTTTGGGAATGTTTTAATTAAGATTTTCCTTATATTAGAGGGTCAAGGACTTCATTTTGAGATGATGAATGATGGTTTCCTCTTTGTTATAAAGAAGTAAGTATAGTACGACTTTTAGATGAATCGAGTATGATATCTTCCGTTCTTGCATTGTAGGAAGGATATATGTTATAATGACTTGGAGATGAAACTAAGGACTTGAGCTAGCACTCAACTAAGATGATTTGATGGGCGGGATGATGTCTAGGAGCGCCTCCATATGCATCAACCTTGTGTGGAGTTAGTGTTGGCTCGTCAGTTGACCTTCGGTGAGTTTACCGGGAGTACATATCCCAACTATTATCTTTTGTGTGTGTTATCAATTACTTTTCATGCATGTTATTATGTGCAATGTGTTATGTGATTACTACTTGTGCATTGCATGAAAATGAGTTTCTAAAGATGTTTTCAAATAAAGAGTATGATGTTGTTTTTGAAAGACGTTTCGAGCATCCTATTGTGCATTGCATTTCATATAGGATGGGTTTGACCGTGTGATACCTTGAGGACGAGTTTGACCCTTCTCAAACAAAGAGGGTGAGGAGTTAATACGAGTTTGACCCTTCTCAAACAAAGAGGGTGAGGAGTTAATATGAGTTTGACCCTTCTCTAAAATAAAGAGGGTGAGGAGACGCATGAGGGAGTTGCTAACCCTCATGGGACTAGTGTAATGGCCACTAGTTCTAGTTTAACCTATACGGGGATCGAGTGATATGCTTCGTGCTTGTCATTCGTGAACTTAGGTAGGTGCCATTGAGGTGAGTTGGACTTTTATGAGATGGACGTGGGTTTGGGATAGTTGCATCATGCATTACATTTGCATATCAATACTATCTATTTTGAGTAAACCTTTATGATGTTCTAAATAACTTTTGAAGTGTGTGTTAAAACTATTTTTGGGGGTTTGTCCCGAGTGTGGTAGTTCACTACTCACTCGAAATGGGTCAACCTCGGGTAAACTCACTAGGCATTTCAATTGCCTAACTTATTTTGATGTGTACTCAGGTTGAGGAGTTTAGATGACTTATAAGAGCTGGATGTTTAGAAGGCCACGGTTTGTGTGGTATCATTTAAATTGTGTAATGGTATTTGAATTGTTACAACCTCGCTATTTTATAAACTAAAATGTTTTATCTAAAATGGGACCAAACATTGTTTTCCGCAACTTAAACCTAAATTATTTCTCATTAAACCCCATGTGTTTTAAAATAGTTTTTGGAAGAAAATGGCTTATTTGAAAATGTTGAAACTAAAGTTTTTCACTAAAGGATTATTTTATTGATTAATGATGATAAACCATGGGTTAAAATGACGTTTTATGAAAAGCCTTAAGCGAGGGTGTTTCAATTTGGTATCAGAGCATGAGTTTAAGTGAACTAGGTACTAGGAGTAGTGCTTAGACTTAAACTATGATGCTCTTAAGGATGTTTGACCTCTTAATTAGTTGGCCTTTAGGACTTAGTGGTAAATGCTTGCTTATGATTAAGATTTTAATCATTTAATTAGTGAATTCGGTTTGGCATGAGGAATATTCTTGGCAAGAGGATGCATGCATGAGGATTCTTAAGTGGATTTGAAGAGCAACCTTGAAGAGTTAGGAGTATGTGGCAACATGAGGAGCAACTTTGTGTGAATGGAAACTTCTAAGGATGATAGAAGGCGAATAAAGGGACATCTTATATTGGATGAAGCTCGAAGGGCAGTGAGATTTACAAGATGGTGGACCTTGAGGAGTCGATTAAGGGGTGAAGGAGTGTTAGAAGACTAGTGGAATCGTAGTCTCAACCTTGGGCAAGCAAGGAGCATGATGAGCATGGTGTTAGCGAAGCGAATGGTAGGTGAAGACTGGGAGCTGTTGAAGAAATTCTTTGTCGTGACCCTTAAACCTTTCTTCCTTACCTTTACCTTCTTTTAAGACCCATCCGACATCTTTTAGTGTTCAAGTTAGTGACCTTGCCTTACCTCTAGAAGACTAAGAGTATGTATGAATAGCATGGTTTGCGCCTTAATGCCTGAACTGGAGAAACCTTAATGTAAGACACAAGGAGGACTTAGATCATTAGGTTCTTTGGTAATTAGCAATGGCTTAGTGACCAATGAAACCTTATGGGAATAGTGAGTTGTTAATTCATGTTAGGGTGAAGAGACATGGATGCATGATGAGACTAAAGGCCATAGAATTAAACCGTGAATCACCTTGAGGTGAGTGAATTAGTGAACAACCTACCCTAATAAGAACATAAGAATGATGTGCGGCCAATATTTTCAAAAGTATTGTTAAAATTTGAGAAAAGTTTTGTAAACAATTTCGAATGAGTATATCTTACAAAATGCAAGACCTTTATGGAAATAAATGACAAAGGGGCCATCATGAATCGGTAGGAATACCCGGGATTGATGATCTCTTTGGAATTTTATTAGTATTTTGATGGAACCACGTTTCAAGATAAATTTGAAAATTTAATATTTTATATAAAGGATGCGGAATCTGAAGAATGCTTTTCTTGAAGACAATTAAATTTTAAAGAACGGTCTTTTCCAAAAATTAACCACAAAGCGGAGTGTTTAAGTTTTGTAAGGACAACGAGTCGAAATTGGAAAGATTTTAAATTTAACATTTTATATTTAAGAGAAACGTTTATGAAATGAAAATTTTGGATAAACAATTCTTGGAAGTAACGAGATTTTACAAAAGTGGAATTTAAGGTATTTCGAGTTATAATATTTTAAAACAAAAAAAAATGAAAATGAGTAACTTTTGAGATTTTGGAAAAAGTAGTACTTTATTTCTTATTATTGATTCCGGGGACGGAATCCTTTTAAGGGGTGGATAATTGTAACATCCGTGTTTTGGGCCTAGGAGTTTTGGGCTTAAACCGTCAAATAAAATCTATTTTGTAAATAAAGAAAATAAATGAATAACTAAATTTAATATTTTGTTATATTTTATATTGTGAATAAATGGGCCAAATATAGTTTTAAAATCAATTTGTAACCAAATGTAAGAAATTTTGTCATAAGGACTAAAAGTGTCAATTTGGCCAAACTTACCCTAAGTATATTTGACTAGTCATAGATTTAGAAAATTAGAAGATATATTAAAGGAATTGATGTAGAGTTTAAATTAGGTCTAATAATTCCTTTAATTAATATTATGGACCTAAATTGTGAAGAATTTTAGTGTAAGGGACTATTTGTGCCAAATTGGGAAACTAAGGGCCAGTATTGACTTAGTCAATGACTCAAGTGAAAGAAATAATTTATATTAGGGGCATTTGTATGAATATGGGAATTTATTGTTAGAAGAGTTGACTTGTTGGATGTTGAGTGAAGAAGGCTCAAACTCAAGGGACTAATGTTGCAAATTCTTGAAAGATGACTTGTTTTTGATGGGGATCCTTCCCCAAATCAGCCATTCACGTTTTTGAAGATTAGAGAGAGTGAGAGATGGCGATTTTCATCTCTTCCAAGGAGACTTGGGTGGATTTTGAAGGATTATGATCATACTTGAAGAATTCAAGCAATCTAAGGTATAAACTCACTTTTCTAGCCCTAGATTTCGAGTTTGAGTTTGGGGATTGGACCCAATATGAGTTTTATGATGGGATGAGGTTCTTCCTATGATTCCCCAATGTTTATTTGATGTTTCTAAGTGATTGGAGTCTACATTCAATCCATGGATGCTTTAGATTCACCTAGTTAATTGATTTGGGTGTTATGAACCCTAGAATTTGGGGATTTGATGAATATAGGAGGAATGTTGAAATTTATGGATGATTATGGTAGTTTTGGATGAGGGGATTCATTTCTAATGATTCCCTAAGGATTCCAACCTTTGATTTGTAGTCTTAAACCATGAATCACTAGAAAATGAGAATTGGGTGTTGAAATGGGTTTTGTTCATGTAGATGATGATTTGATCTCTTGTTTAATGGATGGATGAATGAGTTAAGGTATCAATTTGGATGTATAAGTGGGGTGAGGATCATTTCCTAATGATTCCATGGAATGGAAGAAGGAATCTCCACTTGTAATCATCAATTGTAAGAATGGAATTGAGTCTTCCATGGTTTAAGCTTATAGAGTGAAGTTATGATCATGGAATGTAATTGATTCATTTGAAATGGTTTTGAATAGTTTAATTGAGTCTAATGATGTGTATTTTGGGAAGGAATAATGTCCTTTTGATGTACATGAGTTTTGGGAAGAATCGGAACTTGAATCGGGTCGAAAATGAGTGAAAATGACCAAAAAATCGGGGTTGCAGCAGGTCTACACGACTCGTGCAGGGCCACACGACACGTGTAGGGGGTCTGGAGGCTACGGGTTGGTTTTCCTGTAATGCTACACGACCCGTGTAGGGATACACGCCCCGTGTAGCCTGGGTTGGCCAGAAATGTCAGTTTTTGGGTTTTGAGCTTTATGGTTTGGGCTTCGGGTCCTTGTTTTAATGCCAATCTTTGGGAATGTTTTAATTAAGATTTTCCTTATATTAGAGGGTCAAGGACTTCATTTTGAGATGATGAATGATGGTTTCCTCTTTGTTATAAAGAAGTAAGTATAGTACGACTTTTAGATGAATCGAGTATGATATCTTCCGTTCTTGCATTTTAGGAAGGATATATGTTATAATGACTTGGAGATGAAACTAAGGACTTGAGCTAGCACTCAACTAAGATGATTTGATGGGCGGGATGATGTCTAGGAGCGCCTCCATATGCATCAACCTTGTGTGGAGTTAGTGTTGACTCGTCAGTTGACCTTCGGTGAGTTTACCGGGAGTACATATCCCAACTATTATCTTTTGTGTGTGTTATCAATTACTTTTCATGCATGTTATTATGTGCAATGTGTTATGTGATTACTACTTGTGCATTGCATGAAAATGAGTTTCTAAAGATGTTTTCAAATAAAGAGTATGATGTTGTTTTTGAAAGACGTTTCGAGCATCCTATTGTGCATTGCATTTCATATAGGATGGGTTTGACCGTGTGATACCTTGAGGACGAGTTTGACCCTTCTCAAACAAAGAGGGTGAGGAGTTAATACGAGTTTGACCCTTCTCAAACAAAGAGGGTGAGGAGTTAATATGAGTTTGACCCTTCTCTAAAATAAAGAGGGTGAGGAGACGCATGAGGGAGTTGCTAACCCTCATGGGACTAGTGTAATGGCCACTAGTTCTAGTTTAACCTATACGGGGATCGAGTGATATGCTTCGTGCTTGTCATTCGTGAACTTAGGTAGGTGCCATTGAGGTGAGTTGGACTTTTATGAGATGGACGTGGGTTTGGGATAGTTGCATCATGCATTACATTTGCATATCAATACTATTTATTTTGAGTAAACCTTTATGATGTTCTAAATAACTTTTGAAGTGTGTGTTAAAACTATTTTTGGGGGTTTGTCCCGAGTGTGGTAGTTCACTACTCACTCGAAATGGGTCAACCTCGGGTAAACTCACTAGGCATTTCAATTGCCTAACTTATTTTGATGTGTACTCAGGTTGAGGAGTTTAGATGACTTATAAGAGCTGGATGTTTAGAAGGCCACGGTTTGTGTGGTATCATTTAAATTGTGTAATGGTATTTGAATTGTTACAACCTCGCTATTTTATAAACTAAAATGTTTTATCTAAAATGGGACCAAACATTGTTTTCCGCAACTTAAACCTAAATTATTTCTCATTAAACCCCATGTGTTTTAAAATAGTTTTTGGAAGAAAATGGCTTATTTGAAAATGTTGAAACTAAAGTTTTTCACTAAAGGATTATTTTATTGATTAATGATGATAAACCATGGGTTAAAATGACGTTTTATGAAAAGCCTTAAGCGAGGGTGTTTCACATATGATCACTTATCTATGGACAGAACTGACTAGGTCAGAGTTCGGCAGCAGTTTCTAGGAAGCTATAGTTTGCTGATTAATTGGAGGTTAAATTGGTAATTATAGTCATAGACTTATCCAAGTGGGAGACTGTTAGATTAGGTGTCTAAGCCATGACTAATAATTTGTATTTACCTAATTAATAGTAGCAAAGTCTATTTGGGTTACCCTCGTAGCTAGAGGTTTGGTAGAAAGTTTCGGAGAGAGAAAGATTGATTTATTATGTGATTAATAAATCAATAGAAATTAAATAAATAGTTTATTAATATATCAAAGTGATAATATATTAATTAGAAACTATGTTAATTAATTAGGAATTAATCTGGAATTAATTGGAATTAATTTGGTGATTAATTTAATTAATTAAAGGTGTAGGGACTGAAACTGTAATTATTCAATAGTTGAGTAAGTGGCAGTCTAAGTGAGTGAGATGACCAGCGAAATCTATATATAGATATATAGGATTTCGATTTTAATATATATGGGATAAGTATGGTTTGAATTAATAAGATAAAGGTTTATCTTGATTTGAATTCAAAATGTTTATCTCTAAAGGCTTATCTGGTCATCCGCTTGGAACTATAAATAGGGACCCTGGGGTACCCTTTATTCTGTGCCATTTTTCCATCCCCATACTCTCTGGATTTCGTGACCTAACTCCTGCTCCCTGGGTGTGATCTCATTTGAGGCAGCACATTTGTGCTGCTCAGCTTCCAAGAAAACCTAAAGGTTAGTTTTTTTTATTTATTCTTTTAGTTAATTTTATTTGGCCTTTAGGAATTTTTTATATGTTCAATTAGAAAAAAACATAGATCCTTATAGGTTGCATGTGAACTTAGGGTTTTAGTTCATTGAATTGCAGAAAACCTTTCAATAGCAAAATAATATAAATATTTAAAGAAAGAGCTCGAGGAAGCAAATCGTGTCATTGAGGCTCTTGAGACTCAACAACTTGTATCCATAAATTAGGTGGAAGCTCTTAGAAACAGTAATGACCGGTATGCTCAAATACTTAATGAAAAAGATCTTCATAATGATAAGATTTTCAATCATGAATCACAAGACAAGTTGAACGAGATGAAGGATTCTCTTGAAAGGGATAAGAGAAAAAATACATGGTATAAAACTGATAAAGCATTTCAGGCATCAAATGAAGAAGAAATGGATGAAGTGAGGAAACAAGTTGAAGTTGAAACTGCTAATATTATAGTTTTTTTACAAGAAGTTTGCAGCCTTCAACAACAATTAGATGACAGTATAATGAAAGAAAGAAAATTGAGCAAGTTATTTGAAGAGTGACAGTTATTAAATAATGAGATACATGAAGTTCTTACTACAAACGATGAGGCACTTGAATTATGGAAGTTGGGGGTGAATTATGTCATAATTGGAAACTTAAATTATGATTTAAAACTTGTGTGTGCTATATAAAAATAAAGACCCAAACTACAAGGACCAAACCTGTCAATTTCTAATTCTTGTAAATGGAAATGTTTCAGCCCTTTTATGTGTGGGGATTCCTTTTGGGCAAAAGTAGCATCAGCCTTAAGGCCTGGTTCACAATTCTTAGCCCACAGTTTTACTAGATCGAGTTCAAAGGAGCTAGTAACCCTAGTTCCCGTATTTTGACTTCTTGTCGTGATCTTTCTTCCTCCCTCCCATCTCATTCTTTTCATTCGAATCGTGAGTGTGTGTGCTGCATCGTGAGTGTGGTGAAGCCCTCCAAACCGTGGGTGAAGAAGATATTTAAGCAGAAGTTTTGGGATAAAGTCATGGTGGTTGATTATCTAGTTGGTAAACTTCTCTTCCTTTGTCTTTGTTGAAGCCATGAATCACCATCACCACCACCATGCTTCCATCGTGAAGTGTGTGTGGCTGTGTGAATGGTGTGTTCCAAGTGCTTCTCTCTAACTTGGATGTTTAGGTGTCTTTGCTTCATGTCTACATCTCATACACATTGTTTTTCCAAGTTCTACACTTTTAATTATCTTTATGTGTGTGTGTGTTTTCGTGATGTGTGTGTGGTTCAAGTTGATGTATTTTACCGCAACCTTCTGATTTTGATGAACTCGTGACTTATTTATGACTTTATAGGTCTTAATAATTGTCTTAATGGGTTTAGGAGTTGAAATCCTAAACCCTAATGTCATTTTTGGGATTTTCGGGTTTTCATTGTTTTGAACTTGTTCTGCCAAAATTCATGATAAATCGTGTGAGTGTCCATTTTGGGTGATCTTTATATCCCTAGAATTTTTATTGTGTGTAGTTTCTTATTCCATAAGGCCCTTGCGTAACTCGGACCCTAAGTCAGGTGAAAGTTGCAATCTTCACCAGATGGTCCAAGCTGTCCTATACAGTGAATTTTGTTTTGAAAAATTCATAGTTAAATGGAAACAATTCTTTTGGGATCAAGTCTAATGTCCTCAGTTCATGTTAGGGGTCTATTTTTCTCATATAAAATTTCATAACCCAGTTCTTAACCCATTGGGTGCTTGAAATAATTCTTCAAGGTCTTGTCCAGTTCATTGCTTAATATGTTAAGCCTAGTTGTTGTTTTAATTCAAACCTTGTGGAAAACACAAATGATATGAGGTCAAGGCCTGTAGTCTTATATAAGGGTCTAATTTATATGTTATTTTTACCTGAATTTATAATGGACAAATACTAGGTTGAAAGTAGAAATCTTTGCAACCTAGTCTGAATTTTGGACGGTTGTGATGCGTGAATTGGTTACATTCATAGAAAATAGAAGAAAAATAGTTAGGATTAGTGCTTTACATCCTTGAAATCCTGAAAATTTGAATTAAACGAATATGTAATAATATCCTCAATTGGTTGTGTTTAAGATGGGCAAATCGGTGTAGTTTTAGATTCCTTGGTCGGGGTTATAACTAAACTATAATTTATTTCTCTCTCTCTCTACATATATATATATATATATATATATATATATATATATATATATATATATATATATATATATATATATATATATATATATATATATATAGAGAGAGAGATAGGTTCTTGTGGGATCTCAAAAATTCATGAGATCTTGAGAACCCCGCATGGACCCTTAGATAAAAAAAACTCATGGCTATGATCAAAGGTGGCATTTTGGTAAATATGTGTTAGATTAACACTTATTTAAAAAGATTCAAACCCGAGTAGGGGTAAAGAAGTAAATTCTTATTCCCGTCTGTATCATCTGTTGGATTAGGTGTCTAAGCCATGACTAATAATTAGTATTTATCTAATTAATAGTGTCATAGTCCATTTAGGTTGCCCTCATAGCAGGAGGTTTGATAGAAAGTTCAGTAGAGAGAAAGATTGATTTATTATATGATTAATAAATCAATAGAAATTAAATAAATAGTTTATTAATATATTAAAGTGATAATATATTAATTAGAAACTATATTAATTAATTAGGAATTAATCTAGATTTAATTGGAATTAATTTGGTGATTAAATTAATTAATTAAAGGTGCAGGGACTAAAACTGTAATTATTCAATAGTTGAGTAAGTGACAGTTTGAGTGAGTGAAGTGGCCAGCGAAATATATATATGGAAATATATAAATTTCGATTTATATATATATATATATATATATATATATATATATATATATATATATATATATATATATATATAAAAGATATAATTATAGTTTGAATTATTAAGATAAAGGTTTATCTTAATTTGAATTCAAAAAGGCTTATCTCTTAAGGTTTATCTGGTCATCTGATGGAGGCTATAAATAGGGAGCCCCATAACCTCATAACCTGCAATTTTAATACCTATTCTCTCTAGAAATTTCGTTCTCCCCTCTAGCACTTGGGTGTGACTTCATTTGAGGCAGGACACTTGTGCTGCTTTGCTTCCAAGAAATCCTAAAAGATTAGTTTTTCTTATTTTTTTTTTTTAGTTTATTTCTTCTGGCCTTTAGGAATTTGTTATATGTTCAATTAGAAGAAAACATAGATCCAATCTAGGTTGCATGTGAACTTAGTATTTTAGTTCATAGATTTGCATTAAACCCTTCAGTGGTATCAGAGCCATTTGGTTGTTTTCTTGTTGAACTGCTGTAATTGTTTTCCTAAAAATTAGGGTTTATAGCTTCTAAACCCTAATGGGGTTGAAATCGATTTAGGGTTAGGGTTTTGAAAACCCTAGCCCCTCCCCCTTATGATTTTCGAAAAATATGCTAGGGTTTTAGAAGGTATTCTATTTTTGGTAACTTTAATTTGATTAATTAAATGGATAACCTTAAACCCATTATTTGAAATCGAAAATTAGGGGGTTTAAGATAGGTTTTAATTAATTTGATTAATTTGATAAAACCTATCTGCATTTGAATTAATTTAATTAATTGGTAATTAAAAGATAATTCAATGATTTAATTTAATTTAAATTTAATTGTTTTAAATTGGCAATAAATTAAAGGATAAATCCTAAAAATATTTTAAAAGGTTTAAAATATAAAATTTAATTAATTTAATTAATTGGTTAATTAAAAGATAATTAAATCGTTTTATAGGTTTAATTTAATTTAAAATTTAATAGTTTAAATTCCAATAAATTAAAAGATAAACCAATAACACTTTAAAGGGTTTAAAATTCATCTTATATATATTATAATTAAATATTAATATTATATGTATAAGATTTAATGGTTAGTCAAATCAATAGTAGGCCTCATTCACGAAGCTGATCTATAAAGTGGGTATAAGGAGACTGCCTATAAAATGGCAGTCTAATGGGTGTCCACTCTCACCCACCGCTCGCCTGATCAGTGGATGGTCGTTAGCCGAACGGGTTTGATAGGACCAACTTAATCTCATTAAAAGTATAATGTTATTAATGAAAGTACTAGAACATCTTTACAAAAAATCCCAAAATCTAGTTACTTTAGGAAAAATGTGAATAGATGCTAACCCATGAAATTGCACATTACACTTTATGAAACATTAGTGGAGCGTGTGTGGTTTACCGGCACACTAATAGGGGTTTATAAAGAGTGGTAATGGGTTTCTCATGATTTATCATTTTTATGGAGCGCGTGTGGTTAACCGACACATCAATTAGAGATGATAAATGACATTGAGAGTACCAAGCTAATTTGCATGGTTATTCACATCCAGTTTGTGATCCTCGGCATCCCACTCACAAACAGTGGAGCACATCCGAGATTAAACATGTCATTAAAAAGTTCAATGAATCTCAACAGTTCTAGGAATTTCATAGGATGAAAATGATAAATGTTTATCTAGCTTAATGACCATTATGTTGTGATTACGGCATCCCTCTTCACACCATAGTTGGGGTATTTTGGATCCTAGCCTTAATTAAATAACATATTGGGTAATTATTTAAAAGGATCAATTAAACTAATAAATTCTATTTCTCTTATAGATGTCAAGTGTCAATTCTCCTCTTTCTCCTCCTTCACCCATTTCTGAAAGCATCAGAATGCACCTGCCAAACATGGAAAGGCTGACTGGCCTGAACTATATGGTATGGCTTCATAAATAGAGAATAGTTTCCTGTTTTGCTGGCAAGCCATATCTGACTGAGTGTCCGCCCCCCAAAGCATGACATCACACAGTAGCTTGTGATGAGCATGACTCCTTGATTGATAAGTCAAGGAAAGTTCGTTGCCTAATACTATTGATCATTGACCCCGAGTTCCGCAGGAATTTAGAATTCATGGGGTCAGATAAGTTAACATAGCTAGTTGTAGAAAAGTTCCATGAACTGGTTGAGAAAGGACGAGCTAAGATCTTTAAAGAGTTTGAAGTGTGCAGGAAGTAGCACCGGTTCATATGTTCTCAAGACTGAAAGACACATAGGTGAACTGTATAAATTTGGTCCCCTTTTGATCGGGAGTTAAAGCATTAGCTCGAATCGCTGATCCGTTCATCCTGATGTACAGGAAGGGAAACCAGATAAGACAATCGTGGATATGCATTCAATGTTAACTCTGTATGAGTCATTCATAGAGAATCATAGTTCCATTGATTCAGCTGCTTCGGGATTGAGTCCAGTAATAGGACACATCAAGAAATGATCCAGATCGTCTGGACCGGTTCCTTGATGTTTCAAACTGGGAATCCACAGGGTGGGACACAGTCACGGAAAGATTGGAAAAATGCTCCGAAGCCGAACAGTTTGGCAACTCAGGAATATCTTAAAACTCATAACCCCTGATCCTTAATTCCTTGATACAGGATGTGTTTCTCACATTTGCTCTGTATGCATGGACTCTGTAGGATGTGGGATGTTGTTCAGACTGGATCTGAAGCTCATGAAGTTTTAGAGTTTAGTTAGATATTGAAATCATAGTATTATCTTATTAGATGCGTATGACATTGTCTATCATATAATACATTGTTCAAGGATTTTGTTTTAATAAAATTGTCAATTTTCTTTTAACACATGTTGTTTGAAATATCCTTTAAATGTTGTATGATTGTGTTGAATGCATGATTAGTAATAACTTGAATATTGATACATCCAAAGTGTTTGGATTTAGGAATTGTGTCCGTTATGATTGTTAAGACAAATGTTGTAAGAATCAATTCAACCAAAGGTCCAGTTGGACAGGACTTTGGAATCATTTGACTTAGAGTCTCATGATGAGTTGAGTTCTTAAGAAATGAATCACCCAAAGATCCAGTTGGACAGGACTTTGGAATCATTTGACTTAAAGTCAGAAGATGATTAAGTTCTTTATTAAGCACATATGGCAAGAAATGAATCACCCAAAGATCCAGAGGATAGGATTTTGGAATCAGTTGACTTAGAGTCAACCGAAGATTGCAAATCTTGAACAGAATTAACAAAGTCATAAGTTTACATAGATATGTAAAAGGCATTGAGATTAGGAGCAACGGACACATCCGTTGCTGTGTATTGCTCGAATCTTCAAACAAAACACAATTGTTTGTACTTCACGATATTTGTCATTCGATATGACGAATATGGCTTCGCTTATCAGAATAAGCAATTGAATTGAAACCTTGAACAGTTCAAGGACTTCAAAGGAAGTACAAGATCCACAAAACCTGAGTGACAACATAAACTGGGAAAATGTTTCACAGTTCATTCTCTTCCAAGAACATTAATAAGTTATAATGTGTCTTAGGGAAGATGATGGAGCATTGGTCGAAACAGTTCGATCCTCGATGTATGAGATACATTGTCAATTAGTTTCCAATAAATTGAATTCTAAACCAGTCAGACCATATTCCGACCACATTCTAGACTAAATAGGCTTTGGAGACACTGCTGAAATGTGAAGCTGGGATTATCCCACTTGCACATAGAGAGTCCAGGGTCTTGTAGTGTTCGTCTAAACCTCATGACTAGCCTGAACCTGATCAGCAATGTCGTTTCACTGGCTATCCCGCTGTAACTGTAAAAGAATAGCTCTTTTAGAAAGAACTCATGTTCTAAGGAAACAGTGGGAGTTGGGAAAGTCCTAAATGAGTTCAGGATTAGCCAAGTGAAAAAAAAAACCCTTTAGTCATCACTAGGCTTGGAACAGAAATCAGATTTCTGTTCTACAACTGACATAATCTCCTCTTGACCAGTAGTATTGATCACCATCATAAGTAGTTATGATCAGGATGACATACCGATTGGTGGTAAAACACTATAGTTGGTACGGATTTATAATCCGACTACTTGGAAGCATTGGTGAGCCCGGTTGCTACCAAACAAGAGAACCTTAGGACGAGATACAGTCCATATGGCATTTTGATTGATTTTACACCTGGTCTAAAAACCAGTGGGAGTAAATGAATCATCAAAAGAATACAGCATGGACAGAAGCGTACCTTTAGAACATCTGGTTGAGTGAAACAATACTCAGAGTCAAGTAATTGGCTCCGATAGGAGCACTCTCAATAGAAGATGAAATCTGAAAGGATACTGCATATTGTAAGTCCGTAGTGGAGCGCGTGTAGATCACCGACACACTAATGGGGGCTCACAAAGACTATGCCAGTATAAAGGTACATGGGCCCGGGATTTTCCCAATGGCATCTCGCAAGAAAGGATATTCAGATTCTCAAAATATGCCAAAGGATTGGATTTGGGGAATGTGCTGAAAGATTTCCATTAAGATGTCAGAAAGGGTTTGGATTCACAAAATGTGCCAAAAGTTTTGGATTCTGTGAATAGTCCATAATCATGTCAAAGCTAGTGGGAGTATCATTGTTATCTACTATCTCCATATGTGAGTTACATACTATTTCTAGGAAGCGTCTCCTTTCATTACAAAGTGTAATGACTTGGTGTTAAGAGACGGATCGCTGTGAAAGACTTAATAGAGATACGACATACTCAAGTGGTTGTAAACATCTATAAGATAGATCGAAACTCTGCCAAGATGATCTTGATGAGATTCAAGATTCATAGCACCAGGAAACGATTTTCCTATCATTGCAAAGTGTGATGACTTGGCATGAAAGAAATAAAGAAGGTGCAACATACTCATGTAATTCACAGTCATCTATTGGAAAGATGAAATCACCAGCATAGACCTAGCCATTGTAAGCATGATCTTGATAATATTCAAGATGCACGAGAAAAGTCTCCGAAAGGAAAATAGTTTTTCGAAAATCATGACACAAGGATTATAAATAATCATTGGATTCCGAAAGGGTTTGGAATAGGATTAGATCGGGTTCCACAAGTTTTGGATCGATCATAAAGTCATGAACATGTCCTGATAACTTAATGCTTAGGGCATAGTAAGTTGGATTCAGGACATTGCCTGGCTGGGAATACTGGATGGATTGGTTGAACTCAAGTGAGAATTTATTAGGAAATGATTAGGGTGAAAGTGATAGTATTAATTTGAAAGATTTTCAAAGTGGTAATTATTAACATCATGATATGATGTTAAAGGACTTCATGGTTAAAGAGTCTCGTTGGTATTCTGATGGAGCGCGTGTGGTTCACCGGCACATCATAACACCTCGAAATAGTCTTAGGGTGCAGTCAAGTAGACTAAAGACCCCAGAACCATAGGAAGTCACAGTACACATTACCAGAATGGAGTTAGAAGAGAAATTGACAGGATAACTTATTGAGATGTTATCGGATGAGCATCCGATTGGATCATCTGCAATAAAGTGTATAAGTATAAGATACTTTGGATACATAGAAAGAGTGTAAGGTTCATAAAGACATAGCTGTAAAATTAGAATTGAAAGTTTAAAAGAAATCTTGAAACCGATAATAGTTTATGACAAGGTCCGACTTGGTGATTACCTTGTGGAGACTTGGTAATAAGCAGGAGTAGCTGCCAGTCAGATTTTTATGTTTCGCTTTCGCATGTTTACTTCCCCGAATAATTTAATTATTAAGAAAGATCCACAGTCGCTCATACTTTAGGAAGTAAGTGTTGAATCAAGACTGTCATGAATTAGTTTGTAGACTGTCTAAGGAGTTAGACATAGCAATAGGATTGCTACAACATTCATGAGTACTTAGAAATAGAGATTTGAGTATTGGATAAACCCACGCTCAACAGATTGCTTCAAGGATTATATCACAAGCAATGTTGAGACGATAATATCTTATGATCTTGAAGTGGAGAGATATGAGTTATAATTTACAAGGCAGTTGTTCATTGATAATACGAAAACGCATCGGTAACTCGATGTTATAAAACGTGTTGTTGTGAATGATTTGTCTCGTAAAAGATATAAGCATATAAGTCGAAGCTTATTCGTTCCTTAACCCTGATGGGTAACAGATATCTGTAGGCCTCTCGATGATTTTGAAGTTGACTAAAGTGCTGGCCAGCCTGGACTAAATTGATGTGTTCAATTAGAAGTTCTAAAGTCATAAGCAGAATCGGAAATCGGGAAACAGAGTATCGGACCGAGATTGATCTCAATCCATGTCTTGTGTCTGAAAATATCTTGTTGGACGAAGGATCATATGATCACTTATCTATGGACAGAACTGATTGGGTCAGAGTTTGGCAGCAGTTTCTAGGAAGCTATAATTTGCTGATTAATTAGAGGTTAAATTAGTAATTATAGTCATAGACTTATCCAAGTGGGAGACTGTTGGATTAGGTGTCTAAGCCATGACTAATAATTAGTATTTTTCTAATTAATAGTGGCATAGTCAATTTGGGTTGCCCTCATAGCAGGAGGTTTGATAGAAAGTTCAGTAGAGAGAAAGATTTATTTATTATATGATTAATAAATCAATAGAAATTAAATAAATAGTTTATTAATATATTAAAGTGATAATATATTAATTAGAAACTATATTAATTAATTAGGAATTAATATAGATTTAATTGGAATTAATTTGGTGATTAAATTAATTAATTAAAGGTGCAGGGACTAAAACTGCAATTATTCAATAGTTGAGTAAGTGACAGTTTGAGTGAGTGAAGTGGCCAACGAAATATATATATGGAAATATATAAATTTCAATTTATATATATGTATATATATATATATATATATATATATATATATATATATATATATATATATATATATATATATATATATATATATATATATATATATATATATATATATATATATATATATAAAAGATATAATTATAGTTTGAATTATTAAGATAAAGGTTTATCTTAATTTGAATTCAAAAAGGCTTATCTCTTAAGGTTTATCTGGTCATTTGATGGAGGCTATAAATAGGGAGCCCCATAACCTCATAACCTGCGATTTTAATACCTATTCTCTCTAGAAATTTCGTTCTCCCCTCTAGCACTTGGGTGTGACTTCATTTGAGGCAGGACACTTGTGCTGCTTTGCTTCCAAGAAATCCTAAAAGGTTAGTTTTTCTTATTTTGTTTTTTTAGTTTATTTCTTCTGGCCTTTAGGAATTTGTTATATGTTCAATTAGAAGAAAACATAGATCCAATCTAGGTTGCATGTGAACTTAGGATTTTAGTTCATAGATTTGCATAAAACCCTTCATCATCATCATCAATCGTATCCCGCCTATATCGCTTACTCTGTTTACACCGATTCTGCGATATCTTCACCATCATTAACATACAGTTTCAATCGTCCTAGCATATTATCGTTGTCTAGCTTTGAAGTTGATCAAGCATTGAAGTTTTCGAGTATTCAAGAAGGCGAACAAAGGTAATGTTAATCTTTCATCCGTTTGGGTACTTTCATCTTTTCTATCGATTGTGTTCATCAAAGAAAATTTTCTTCATCTATCGGTTGTGTTCATCAAAGAAAAGTTTTCATTAAACATTAAAAAACTAAATTTCGATATAAAAATAGCCGTTACGTTTCGTATGTGTTCATCAATGGAATTTTCCGATTAAACTTTGAAAAACTAGATTTCGACCTTGTGTGTTTTTATTCTGGTAATGTTAAACCCTAATATCGTGTTATTGAGTGTCCATTTTCACAGAATCACAATACTTATATATTAACCAAATACGGTGTTTTTTGTTAAACCCTGATACGGTGTTTTTTGTTAAACCCTAATACGGTGTCCATTTTCACAAAATCACAGAATCACAATACTGTATGTGTTTTCAAATATCCCGATACGTTAAACCCTAATACGGTGTTTTTTGTTGCTATTATTAGAATCATCAATTTTTTTTAATCATCGAATCACAATACTTATATATTAACCAAATCGACTTCATTCATGTTGGGTTTACGATGTTTTTAGTAAAATATTAATATTGTTGTTGATATCCATACATGTTTTAGTTATATTGCTGATTATCATGTTTTATGTGCATTTTTTCAGATCATATCGGGTGGAAGTCTACATAATGTTTAAACATGGTAGCAAGTTGATTTAAAATTTAATGTTACATTTTATATATATATATATATATATATATATATATATATATATATATATATATATATATATATATATATATATATATATATATATATATTCGGATTAGCTAGTATACATTGTAGTAACTCATTATACCTTATAGGGGTAGCGGTGGAATCTTCATAGTCGCTATGTGGATTTCTTCTTTTGCTGCTTCAAGGTGAGTTCATCACTACATTGTATGAAAGTTGTGCATCCTTTACTGTAGCTTGTGTATGCTGTTAGGATGTAGGTAGGTAGTATGTAACGTCCCAAAAATTTTTTTTGAATAACCATCATATATTATAAAACCATAATTCAAGAAAAGACATAATTTTAAGTTATCCAAAACTGAGATAAGTAGCGAAAGCCAACATTTAGAAAAAAAAACATATTATAAGTTCATATTATTAAAAGTCATAAAATTATTTAAGTAAATCTCCATGGAATGCGTGTCGGCGGTAGTCAACCAGTGTCTTCCCTTGTCACCTAGAGAGTCCTGAAAAGATGTAAATCAACAACGGGTAAGCGAAAACGCTTAGTGAGCCTACACTGCACTCACTCATTATAACAATCACATGCATATACGTAGCACCTTTAAACATTCACAAAATTAAATATAACTTAACTTAACATTGACATAATCGCATTATTCCTAAACACGTATTGTTGGTACCAACTCCTATTTGCGGGCCGGTTCCCCGAAAGGCTGTCCCCGGTACCTCCGCCACTGACCACTTCACCACCGTGCTTCATGGTCAGCCTTGTCCACTTCACCACCGTTCTTAATGGACAAACTTATAAATGTATATATTGCCCACTTCACCACCGTTCTTCATGGACAACACATACATACCACATAATACATATCACACTATTCTATTGAAAATATATAAGCATACAAACGCATAAAATATAATACATTACATGCACCGTTACTATAATAGGTAAGTCGGTGTAACTCACCTCAAGGAATATCCACGTATCAATACCAGCGTGTACCGAAGGAACTTGGATGAAACAACCTACAATGTTATTATAGTTATTTTTAGTTTTCATTTTAAAGCATGAACTATAAATTAACAACCTAATATGCGTCACTTATTTAGCTAATAGTCAACTCGAGTCCCATTAAATACTTAGGTTGTTAAATACTCGACACATTTGTATTTAAGATTGACACCTTATTTTATATCGATTATAAATTGTAAAAATGATAACTTGCATTTTAATATAAACTACGCTTCTTTGTTTATAAAAATATTACTTTTGAGATTAAATATTAAGACTAGTTCATTTTATATGCATAAATATTTAATCACGTAGTTTAAACGATTTATCGGTCGAATCCTTATCGTATTTAAAAAGTAACAACTAATATTACCATTTTTTGAAAATAAATATATTTACATGCATACTAGAATATTACAATAGTCACAGAATATATTTTAGGTACATTAACACTCTTTAATTTATTTATTATAAGTCATGGTATAGATTATCAAAATACAATACCGTAAACTAAAATCCTTTATTTAAAAGTCTTACATAAAATATAAAATCATAAATATCTTACATGAAAATATATGTCTGAGTATATATATATTTCTTTACATATATGTTTTTTTTTTAACGACAATAGAATTTTTATTAAATTGTAACTCCAGCGGGGAGCTGGAAAGAAGAAGAAAAAAACATCAAGTTTAGAAAAGAGATTACATACGGTCAAAAACCAAATCAAATCAAATAAGCCTAAAAAAAGCAACACAAAGAAGGATTAAGACCAGCTGCACTTGCACCGGCCGACAATCCAACTGAAACCGAAGAGAACGGAATATCAAACACAGCAGAACTCCATAACTATGCTTCAGGATTTGCAAAGGCACCAAAACTTACAAACTTTCAACTAGGCCTTCTGCATACTTGTAAAAGATACCAGGGGTATTTTCGTCCAAATGCAAAGCAACACCAGAATAGCTTCAAAATGCATCAGAAACCAAGCACCCATATCCTCTGTAACGACTCCTCGAGCTGAAATAATACCAAAGATCACCAAAGAGACTGCTATTACACGGGGTAATTTCATCCTTAATCAAATCAACACCAAGCTATCTTGAAATTTGGGTCTAAAAGTCAGATAAGCCTCCTGCAAGCAGAATCTGCAACGCCACCTAAGCCACAGCCGAGCCAGACTCCGAAAGTCATTCCACAAACGATGAAAACTGAGTGAGGGGTAGTTTCGTCAAGAAAGCATCAAGAGAACATCAGGTTTGCAGGAGCTTCAATTGCTTTTGTACAGCATGGGTATTTTCGTCCAGACAGCACCAACTTTCATCTACATCAAAAAACTTTTTACATCCAACTCCCAATAAGCGAGGGGTAAATGTGTCAAACTCAGCACCCATCCCGAGGAAGAAAAAATGCAGCATCGAATGAACATGGAGGACACAAGAGAGTAGTTGACCATATATTCCTTCTTTCAATGTATCAAGAGACCCATCTCAGGCGAACCACCAAAGAGATGAAGTGCTTGAGATCAGCACCAGGAGCATAATAGAACCTTGAAGACCACTTCTAAATAAATCAAACCACCAACTGAAAACTCGCGACTGCAGGAAACACCATTTGACCGAGCAATCCAATGATACGCCATCCTATTCAAGACAGTAAAAGCAAACAAGGGGGCCTGCAATGTTGATCAGCAAGAAAAAAGCGAAACGCAACCGCACAACATCCAGAAAATACACGCACACCAAGAAATAAACTTAACACACACACACACCAAATTAATTGACCCCCCTGGTACCCCTGTATTCACACAGCACGAAGGAAGAAAGGAGAAAAAACACGAAAGAGTACTCAACGCAACAGGAACCAACGTAACTACCCACCCAAAAAAAGAAAAACACACCCAAAAAGCCTGTTGCGAGAGCACG
Organism: Cichorium intybus; assembly: GCA_023525715.1. Classification (NCBI taxonomy): domain Eukaryota; kingdom Viridiplantae; phylum Streptophyta; class Magnoliopsida; order Asterales; family Asteraceae; genus Cichorium; species Cichorium intybus. Next base: position 123,957,381 of record CM042013.1, on the reverse strand, counting down.
ACACCAAGAAAAACGCCAAGTATACCCTCCCTCCCCTCCCCTGTCTATCAAAAGTGTAACATGCACAGAACCACGTATAGAAGGACAGAACAAGGACACTCTATACCTACGCTCACCTCACCTCACACACCTCACCTATCAAGAGAGAAGACTGGAGTTAAGTGGACTGCTGCACCAAGAGTACCAGTCTAACGTTTGTTGCTTGCCCCTGTATTTCACCCAGTTGAATAAATCCGATTGAATCAGATCAACTATCACCATTGGATTTTGTTTCTTCTTTCTAAAGTTAATTTCGATTCTAGCCTTCCAGATGGCCCAACACGAGGCATTAAAAAGAGCTAGATAGAACTTTTCCTCTTTTGCCGTTTTTGGATAGGATATGAGTTGAGAAGTAAGATCTTGTAAGCTCGTATGAGATCCCAATGTGTGTCCGCACCATTTAAATAAATGCTTCCAAATACTATACGAGAAATCACAAGTCACAAAAACATGATCAACCTTCTCCTCCTCCAGCCCACATAATGAGCAATTAACATCATGTAGATGAATCCCTCGTTTAAGCAGATTAGGCTTCAGTGGAATCTTATTTTGTGCCATCCTCCATGAAAAGCAATTGACTTTGCTAGGGACCCACGAACACCATTTGACCAATTTAGGAATATATTCCTTCTTTGACAATTCAAGGGCACTCCTGAGGGATCTAACAGAGAATATACCATTGTTTTCCAAAATCCATTCCCAGTAGTCTGTCTTTTGAAGTGAATTCATATTTCCTCAGAATGCTTAAAAGGTCATGTAACTCCTTTTTTTCCGAATTTGATAGATTTTGCTTTTTCCAGTTCCAAGTTGTTTCAATGTTAGAATCAGAACTGACCATTACCCTATCCAAAACCAGGACATTCTTATCGCATTCTACCTTGTAAAGTCTTGGAATTTTGCTTTTTAAGGGGATGCCCGTCAACCATATATCCTTCCAGAAACGAGTTTTATTTCCTTTCCCAACAATCCTTCTGAACAAATCTCTAATGCTGATACCGCAGTCAAGAAAGACAGATTCAATCTCCGTTGCCTCTTTCCACACCCCTTGTAGAAGTTCTTTGCCATTTTTCCGTCATTGAAATCTTTTATCCTATGTATGCTTTTGATGACCTGTGACCATACGGAGGTACCGTCGTAACTAACTTTCCACCACCACTTCGCAAGCAAGCTGACGTTGAAGTCTTTCAGGTCTTTAGCCCCTAATCCCCCCATACTCTTAGGAGTTGTCACTTAGGTGCTGTTTGTTTTTGAAGAGGTAAAAGGTCTGCAGTCTGCGGACCACATCTGCAGACATCTGTAGCAGAAGAGGTGGACCAAATGTCTGCAGTCTACAAAGAGAAGACTGTTTGTTTTTTAAAATCTGCAGACTTTAAAATAAACTGATATTTAAATAAACTGGTTTTTTTAAACATAAGAGTTTTCAGTATTAAAATTTAAACAACTCTAGTTTTAGAATACCGAAATATAAATCATACAACCAATAAAACTTTTTTTTAAAAGCACTCATTCCCTAGAAGAAGAATGAACAAACAGGAACATATGGACAAATGGAAAGTCATTTCTACTAATAATGGAACACATGGAAAGTGAGTCGAGTGTTATGTATCAAATAGAAGACAACTAATAATGGAACACATGGAAAGTCATTTCTACTTTTGTGTAAAATCACATTAGGCCGAGAACCATAGCTTTTCAATAAAGTCATCAAAGTCATTTCTACTTTTGTGTAAAATCACATTAGGCCGACACTTTCCATGTCTTCCATATAACACTAGGCTAACTTGATGCCATTTCGTTTGCTTAAGGTTGGAAGCAACAAATCAGATTCCATGAACATTATTCCAATTCAGATTCCAACAAGAAATCGAAAGAAAACATTTTCAGCCAGAAATTGAAGACCCTTGCATCAGAAATCGAAGACCATTGCAGCAAATACATTGCAGCAGAAATCGAAGACCATTAAGAGCAGAAATCGAAGACCATTACCTGATATGAGGCGCCGGCGGAGCAGCAGCGGCGGCAGAAGAAGAGGCGCCGGCGGAGAAGCGGAATACCGGTAGTGGCGGCAGCGGCGTCACACCAGCACCGGTGGACCACTAGCAGGAATCGTTGATGGATCTTGGGAGGAACACAGGAGCGGGAGAAACAGAACACGGGGGAGGGAGAAACAAAGGAGACGTGTAATTTTTTTTAGTTCAAGAAGATGTTAAAAGAGGCTCGCAGACTTTGGCCTACATCTGCCCCAAGAAGACCACGCACAGACTTGTTTACATCTGCGGTCTTCGAAAAATCAAACAATCTGTGAAAGGCTACGTCTGCGCGCCGTCTGCGTGGCGCAGACAAAAGTGGTCAGGAAGATCTTCAAGAAAAAAACAAACAGCCCCTTACTCCCAAGCCACCCAATTAATACATCTTTTCTCATATGACCCTTTCCATAAAAATCTTCTTCTAATTCGTTCTAAGTTTTCAATTACTTTCGACGGGGCTTTAAATACTGACATGTAATACAGTGGAAGGCTACCCAGCACAGAGTTCACCAACGTGAGCCTGCCGCCAAACGAGAGGGAATTCTTTTTCCAATTGTTCAACTTACTTTTGAATCTTTCTATCACCGGGTTCCAGTGTTTTGTTAGCCTCATATTAGCTCCTATAGGCAGCCCGAGATATGTGAAAGGGAAATCTGAAGCCTCACACCCTAGATAATTTGCCAATCTGCCCATCTCTTCCTTCTCAACTCCAATTCCGAAAACCTTACTTTTACAAAAATTAACCTTCAGCCCCGATGCCATGGAAAAACATCTTAGCAAACGTTTCAGATTAATGAAATTTACAGGAGACCACTCCCCTATGAACATAACATCGTCTGCATACATCAAGTGAGACAAACTTGGACCTTCATCAGGAAGCCGAATACTATGAAACAAGTGTTTTTCAACTGCTGAATCCATAACTGTATGTAGACCCTCCATAGCAATGATGAAAAGGAAGGGAGAGAGAGGATCACCCTGCCTCAACCCTTTCTCAATGGGAAATTCTTTAGTTGGAGCGCCATTGACTAAGACCGACCCCCTACCCGACTTAGTTGGAGCACCATTGACTAAGACCGACCCCCTACCCTGCCTCAACCCTTTCTCAATGGGAAATTCTGACATAATGTTGACTTTATTTGCAAAAGTGATTTCCACCAAAAAGAAAGTCAACATTATGTCAGAAAGCTTTTTAAATCAGTTTACCCACCGTACTCAACTTAAAACGCACACACACATACTAAAAAACCTACTTCATAACTATCAAACAATGAGTGACATTCATCAAGCAATTCATGGTCCAGTCGGTATGAGCATCATCCCAAAGGTGGCAGCGGCATCAACCGGCAGCCATGGCTGCCGGCGGTGGTGTGTGTCGGGAATAAAACACCAAAGTCACAACCCAGAGAGGTGGTGCAGGTGACGGTACTCAACTAGGAAAAGGAAGGAAATATTACCACTACGACCGGTGCCACCAACTCTCTCCGCCACCCTCCGTCTTTAACTGCTCCGATCACCACCCTAGCGACAGGCCGACAGCGACTTTCCTCCTCCCGTTCTTCACTTCGCAGCTCTCTCTCTCCCTCTCTGTCACTTTTCTCTCTCACTCTCGGTTGGAAATGTTGAACGGAAACTATATAAGACAATTGCGTACTTAGGATAATAACACACATGGAAAAACCGAAGAGGAAAGTGAAGAAGAAAGGATCCCGTTAGGGATGAGCTTTTGACCCGGAGAACCGGACCGGACCGGGAACCGAACCGGAACCGGAACCGACTAGGAACCAGAACCGTGTATTCGATTCGGTTCTTGGTTCTCCATTTCCCATAAAATCGGTTCTCGGTTCTTCGGTTCTCGGTCCGGTTCGGGCCGGGTCCGGAACCGAACACATTTCTTAATAGCACATTATAGTATACCCGAACCGTAACCGAAACCGAAACCGGACCGGAACCGAACCGGTAGGAACCGGAACTGGGGTATTCGGTTCGGTCCCCGGTTCTTCGTTTCCTATAAAATCGGTTCTTGGTTCCTCGGTTCTCGGTCCGGGTCGGTCCGGGTCCGGACCGATTCTCATCCCTAAATCCCGTCGGTTATGGGATTAATTTCCAGAAATTACATTTCGGTCCCCTAAATTTCAAATAATGGCAAGTTAGCCCCTGGACCAAGGAATTAATATTGGATGTTTCCCACCTTGACACTTTAACCCCTCAAACACCTAACTTCTAACATTAGAGTTTCTAACACACCACATTTAACCCTTCATTTAATAGGAGCAATTTAATCCTAAATTATTATTTCTTGGCATTTTAGGTCCTTAAATAAATTACAACCAGTTTACTATCTGAGTTATAGTCTAAATTTAATTAAATTGCCATAATAGTTGTTAATTTAATATCTTCATATATTATTATATCTTTTTCCATAGATTTAATTTATTTTATTTGTAATGTTTTATTTTAAATTAAACGAACACGTAGAGAAAATGCAAAAATGAAACTGAGTGTTACATAGTAACATGCCATATGAAGTTCTAGTAGGTGTGTAAGTGTGAGGAGTGACATCATTGAGTTGGGTGCCATTCGTGGAGCTGGGGGCCATGATTGAGCTGGGTGCCATGATGTGTGTCTACTGTGAGTGTGTTAGGTGCAATCATTGAGCTGGTGGCATCATGGAGCCGGGAGCCATGATTGAGCTGGATGTCATGATTGTGCTGTGATTGGTGGAGGTACTGTGATATATGATTGAGTTGGGTGGCATGATCATGTTGTGTGTTATGGTTGTACTGTGCCTTGTAGTTGTGTTGTGTGCCTTGTTGTGATGTGTTCTTTTATTGTGTGGTGTGCTTATGATAAAGGTAGAGTATGTGTGATGGATATGACATGTATGTGTTGAATTCACTAAGTTGTGTGCTTACCCTTTCCCTATAAAATCACAGTTTCTTCAGGTGTAGGTGACGGAATGACGCGTACACACTGATGCTGCTTCATTGGATATTTATTCTGTGATTGACTGGATCTAGTTTGACTTTTGTTTTTGGATTGGTTAGATATTAAATGTTTCTGGATGAATGAAACATGTTTAGTTTTGGATATTTTAAATGATTTAAATAATGCTTGCATTTTTAGGTTTTATAAATGAAAATTTGTTAATTATTTAACGAAAAATGTTTCTTAAAATTTTTAAATTTACTGTAAAATCTGGAACGTTACAAGTTTTGAAGGTATAAGCAAGTTGTTGGATTGAAATGAGGTTTTGGGAGGATATATTCCTCTCTAAGAAGCTTCTACATGTTAGAATGAAAGTCCTCTTCTTCTCTTGGTTGATTCTATTAATATTTGGGGTATTGACTCCTCTCTTCACCCTTTTCATTGGACGTTTTCCCTTTACCCATCTTTACCGCAACTATTTTCACTGTTAACTTAAAGTTACCTTTTCCTTATTTTTTCTAGTTTTAACGAGTGTCATCATAGATGCATACCCCTCTATTATTATAATTTTTCTTCCAACTGTAATTGTAAATTACAAGAAGCATCATGTTAACTTACTATTAGATATGATGGTTACATAAAATCTTTGCCAAAATGATATAAATACACCTTATTGTAAACTATCTTGCTATCGACATTTGTTGATAGAAGGAGACAATAATGGATGTAAGAAAAATTAGGTTATAAGCAAAATTAAGTACTTGATATTACCTAAAAGCAAAATCACTTTCATCCACCCAGTTGTTCTCCCATTTTAATATAAGTTTTGTAATGAGAGCATATATTATTAAGAAACATTTATGCTTTATAAGCGGTGACAGGTGGAGTAATCTAAAATAACGTTTTAGCCTTATAACGGATTTTTTTGGATATCAGAGGACCTCCACGTATGCCAACCTCAACATCAAATCACACCGCATATGTAAAAAGACAAGTAGTTCATTCACTATGTACATTCAACTACATACTTGGTTTTTCTCATCGTCAAACTATTACATATCAAATTAGCAAGTTCATAAGAGTACCCCTCATCAATTTCTTTACATACAAATATGATAATTTTACCTAGTTATTTCGTGCAAGCCATTCAAATGTTAAATGCAAAATACCAACATATTGTGTTTCATATTTTTTTAACATTCTACTTTCACTTATCCTGTTACGATATTCTAATTTAAAAATGTTGTGACAACAACAAAGTAACAACAGAAACTAGCAAAAACTTGATCGTTACTATAAAAACAAAATTGTAGTATGTTGGTACTTCTTACATTTGAAAGTACTAGTAGAAATGTTTAGTCAACAATTATCTAGATTGCTCTATTATACATTACTTTTAATATTATTATGATACTATTTTTACATTTATTTTGTCATGTGAACCAGAGTACAAAGATGATTGCACGAAATAAAAGACATCAACTACTTTCCATAATCGAACCTCATGACGGAACTGATTATCCCTTTTGCGACATTAGTGTTTAGGACAACATTTTTTGGATCACAGTGCGACACTTTCATAGTCACAACACTTTCATAGTCACAGCATGAGTGTATGGTATTTTGTTTTTATGTGTAAATAAACTATACATACAATTGTTGTAAAATATTTTTAGTTTGATGCATCACATATAAAACTACCCGTAGCAACGCACGGTAAACCTCCTAGTTATATCTTTATATTCAAAACCCGTATGTTTTTTGGGTTTTGTGCTTGTCGGATATCTGTGGATCCGGATTCTCAATATTTCGGGTAAATATTTTTTTGTCGGATCCTATTATTTTCTTTTTCGTTTCTTTACTTCTTTGACTCTCTTCTATTTCCTTCTTTCGCTTTCTTTGTTTCCAGAACCACCCCTTCCCACCGCCTTCTTCACTTCCATGGCCGTCACTACCGCAACATCACTACAACGTCAGCACCACGACGTTCGCTATGAAAACCCTAGCCCTACCTCTCCCACCACAGCGGCAACACCATTTCGGGTATATTAGGGCCCAATTAGACAAAGGAAAAAGATCCTATGGGGATCTTTTCCTTCGATTCTACCATACCCATTGTTTCTTACGTAACTACATTAGTGGGTGATTATATTTATGAGGTTTGGGAACAATGAGAGACGAAATCTACAAGAAGAATAAGGTTTTCTTTTCCTTCAATATTGTATTTAGATCATTGAATGTTCGAATTTGAAGAGTTTGACTTTCTTTTGATCATTTTGAAGGTTTCATGGCCAAAAACACTCAAGAAATGGTTCAATGTGAAGAACAAAGCTCAAGACTTTCATGCAGATGATTTCAGTCATGGCGGTAGTTTTCTCAAACTTTGTAATTTGGACTTCAATAAATTGGGAATATTAATTGACATGCCATTTCCTTTATTTCTGCATCAATTTACTGTATGTTGTTAATAAAAGTAGCATTTGGGAATTGGAATCTCATGGCATTGGTAACTTTTCCTGTTTGCTGCTGAAACTCTGTTCTTTGTTTTATTGTTTAATTCTCAAGATCTGCCATTTGACTTCTTAATTTGAATCCATTTTCATAGTATAATTTCCATGACTTTTAAAAGACTTTTTTTTTCAATGGGTTTCCTTTTCAGGTAAATATGAAGGATGATGGAAGAAATTTTTCTGAAAAAGAAATAGGCACCATCAGGAAAAGCAGAAGAACAGGTGCAGGTTCGGACTATTTTAATATTTATTATTTTATTCGGCCCAAATTACACGCAAATACCATACAACAGTTTTTTCTCGATGGAGGAAAGAGATAAACCGCCGGAGCAGTCTAAATACTCATTCGTTGCGAGTAAGTAAATATGAAAGTGTCGTGTGTGGGTAGAGGATTAATGGGTTATCTCGGAAACAAGGTAAAATACAGTTTTTTTGTACTTTTTGGCATTCAAAAGTTTTAAGATTTTAAATAATATATTTATCGGATCGTTTTAGGGTTCAATATCGATTAGCATGTCGTTGCACCAAACGAGCTTTTGCTTCATACGCAGTCACTTGACATCTGGACAAAAGGAAGGCGACGAGGTCAGAAGAAGCTCCGATGTTATGGAAATTTTGCGAAAATACGACAAAAATAAAGTTATCTCATTGTTCATTATGTGGACATCCCGGAAGCAAAACATCTCATTTTAAAGATTCTTGTGAAATATGCAATTCAAATAAAAATGAAGGTTGTGTGCAAAAACCGATTGGTTTTAAATGTGATTGCTTATCATGTGATCAGGTATGTACTTTTATTTATATATGTATTATAGCATCCTACTTTCATTTGTTTATGTTACAAGCTTTACAACATTATGCTTTAAGTTTTCTTATTAAGGCGCTGTACTTTGAAAAACTCACATGTATAGCAATGTACTTTTATATTTTTTTTCTTATTAGAGCATTATGCTTTGGAAATCAATCCATTTTTTTCTTTTTAACATAATCACTTATTAGAGCATTATACCTTGCTTCTTTTATATAGGACCAATGAAGGACCACATTTATCTTCATTTAAATCACCTACCACCAGAGGTTCTTAAGGAGAGACTTCCTGGTATCTCTAAAACTGCTGCCATTTTTGCTGGTGTTGATGTTACAAAAAGGTTAGAGAAACTGATATACGTAAACATCTTACATTCTAATTGCCTTTATTAGGCTATCTTAGAGAGAGTTGGTAGGTACGGATATGATATTGACTGTAAGTTTATTAATTGAGGTTGTACTTATCTATTAGCAACAAAGACTTACTATTTTATGCTAAAAACTCTCCATGTACGGCTAAAAATTACTTACATCCGAACCAGAGAATCCCTAGTTAGAATTAAAAGGCAACGTATTAACTCTCTTGCTTATATCATTTATCGGAAATAATGTTTGGAATTCAAAAGTCAAATGCATCATGACCATATATTACTTTAATATTAATTCTTTAGGTAACTTAACAAATAGCCATATTACAACAGAGGAACGCCCAATTCAGCGATTTTTTTTACGCACGCCCAATTCAGTGGTTTCTTCTACACAAGCATTCCGTTTCCTTCCAATCCAGCGAAAAATTTTTGTTCCCTCCAATCGACTATTGAAATCGATCACGCGTTTCATCACACCATTGAATATTTGCTTCAAAATCATCCAATTATTTTCACTTCCCTCAATTTCCACCGATTTCGTAAACCTAACTCATCGGTGGAATATCAACTATGCATCATCCCCATCGTCGCCACTGGTCAAAGGTCGTCATCCAAACATCAAACATCAGGTATATTTCCATTCTTCTCTATTAATTTCATTTCTATTCTTCTCTATTAATTTATATGGTGTGCGATTTTGGTTTCTGGATGTGGTGTAGGATTTTCGTTTCTGAATACGTTGTGTGGTTATGTTCTCTATTAATCTATGATATTCTTTAATTAAATTCCTGCTTCTAATTATGATGCACATATCACCTATTGCTAATTTGTGTGCTACGAAATTTAAGCATACAAGTTTCAAAACTGTGGTGTGCGATTTTGGTCTGGATGATTCATATACTTCCTTTAATCAAGCTTCTACTTAAATTTTGATTATACAAACATTCTACTTGGATTTTTTACACATGGACTCTCTGTATATGTATGTTTTAGAAGAGAATATTTTAGAATTTTTCAGAATTCCTAATTTTGTTTTAATAAAGAATATTTTACTGAAAGACATTATTGACAGATGTATTATCTGAATTATTGTAATTATATGTTCCATGAATATATAGTTAAGAAGATGCATATAAAGAAAAATTAAATGAATAGTAGCATAATGAAAAAAAGTATTATGATTGAGGTCAGTCTTTATGTATTGGTTTTTTAAGACATATCTTAATTCGGATCACATGTGGTAATGTGAGTTGCTTAAGTTATTACTTCTTACACACATTGGTATTATATTCTTTAATATTCACACATAATAATTTTACATTTTCAAAACGTCATTATATTGAAAGACACACATAACAAAATTTTGGTGACCCATCGATCGTAGTTTTAATAAGTTTTAAAACATAGCTGTGATAACTAGATACGATTTTGAATTTATAAACATTAGAAAATGAAAAACCTAATAATTAGTCAATAACCCCACCAATCATGCGACAAAACCAAACCTTATGGACCAACCAGGACACCATAAATGAAAACCCACTAGCCATGATTCACTTTTTCCCTTGTTTGTTTTTGTTTCTATTTTTTAGGGTATTCATTTTTACAATATTTACTAAATTTTTATTTTTATCATGAATAGTCATGGATAGATCTTGGATGTATAGTATACCAAGACCAAGTCAAACCTTTCTTAATGGGGTGCAAAACCTTTTGAATTTTGCATTTGAGAGAGCAACATCTTGAATTTCTCATTTGCATTAGGATCCATGTGGTAAGGTGAATGGTGACTCTTCAACGGAGTCACAAACTATTCATCAACTAAAGAGTGTGTTGTCAATGTTATGTTGAACATCATCCAAGAACATATACCTAATGCAAACTTGTCTGGGCTCTTAGCAATATGAACATAGAGGTATTTAGTTTTTGTCATCAAATAATGCTCTATCCAATGGACTTAGTTTTTGTCATCAAGCTTGATACTGTTAGGAAAATATATACCGAAAATGCCAAAGAACAAGAAAAACGAGATTAGATGCTGAGGCTTGTGTTTGACACAGTTTCCTTAAAACAAATTCGTCCGGTATGGGTGTTTGTTTCCCAGGATACCAGTTGAGAAGAAGAGAGAATTGTTTCATCAGTGTGTCTCAACAGTTGCTCGAGTGCTGTATAATTAAACACAAAAACATAACCGACGAATTTAATGGTCGACCGGTGGTGCATTCGTACCCGCACACAAGTTCAGTGAACCCAACCCAATCTGGTTCGCATTTGCAACATTCAAAAACCCATTTTATGAAATTAATTAAAATTTTTGGTAGTTAGTAATGCTTTGCATCATAGTGGTAAAGGCACATGATGCCCATTGTAACTTTTCAACATGATCAATGGCATAGATTCTTGACAGGAAACTTTTGGCGAGAAGAAGGTAGTATTACACGAAGTAGAGCCATCAAATCATATGCTCTCTTTGCATCCTTCTCATCTCCAACACTCAGCATTTCCAGAACTTTCTTTCGACTAACGTAAGGTATCTTAACTATCGTACCATCCTTTTTTTTCCTCATTCTCTGCAAACTTAACAAGTAATTCTTCCGAAGCTTCACAATTAAAGTTTGAACAACCACCATTTTTAACATCCATAATTTCTACAAAATCCCCCTCTTTCATTATATGTTCGGCTCCATTGATTTCTATGTTGTTGTTACTAGTCTTAACCTGGTCCATCAATAGAGTTATGAACTTACTTTCCATAATGTCAGGGTTTCATCTTTAAAAGTCCAAAAAATAGACTCTTTGACACCCAAGAATCTAAAAGAGCTTGCCTCTCACCACTTAAGCTTTTTATCTCATTGATAAACATTTTCGGGTTACAATGGACGTCTTTTCTTTTTCCCCCACTATTTTCTCCACGCATTTGTTCTTTTAACTCTTCAGAAACATTTTTATACTTTTCTTGAGCTTCTTGTATATCAAAATTTTCCCTTAGTAACGCTCTTTGTTGTTTTAGAAAACAGTTCCATGGATTTTTTCTAGGAAGACTCATTATGTATATCAGTCTGCATGTTTATCATATGAGATGGTCAAAATTCATGGATGCATTAGTTAAAATGACAGTTTTCAAAGTTGGATGTTATTTTGCGGTATACAACGAAAGTAGGATACTATGTTGCTATTGTTGGTGAACAAGAAAAATATTGTTATATATATATATATATATATATATATATATATATATATATATATATATATATATATATATATATATATATATATATATATCCTTATTTATAATTGGTGTATCACAGGCGCTTTAAATGTATTTTAAGTATTGGAACTTTAAATGACAAATTAACCCTTAAACCTAATCATCCAAAAAAACCCGTTCGCCGGTTTAGATTATTTGAAACATGCAGATCGACACTTTGCCATGGTTTTAGCACATTCCATGGATGTTTTCTAACAACACATTGACTGCTTGCACGTTTAAGTTGAATTTTTTGAAAATGGCATATGCTTTGTAACACCCGGTTTCTCATACAAAGTACACCCAAAAATTTTCAACAATTTACACAACAAAATGGGTATACTTGTAATCAAAGCACGAATCAAGATGTTATCATCACAATAATTACATAAAAGGGTCCTTACAATCTTAACCAGGCATTACAAATAAATCTACTTCAACTAAAGGACAGGCTCTAAACTGTCCATCTCTTTTTATCACATGTCTTCCCCTATCACAGCTACAGATACCTGCAAAACAACACAACATTCAAGTGTAAGCTTATAAAGCTTAGTGAGAAATCTCAATCATACTCCACAATCTCTTTCAGTAAACTCTCTTATCATTCTTCTTTTGCTAGTCTCATTAGCAATATTCACTCTCTCTAAACTCTGAAACCTGCAAACATATTAGCTTTACAAACACCAGCTAATTAGTAGTAATATCAACTCAATAAATAAGTATCTCAACTGATACTACTCATAAACTCAATCCCACATACTCGTATAAACTCATTTCACTATTAATTATGCTCAATTATAACAGTTATCATGGTTGTAGCAATCAAACTCAAAGACTCTTTAACTCACTCACTCTAGCATATACTCTGATCTTATGGTGAAGTATAGACTATAACTCGTCTCTTGTTATCCACAATTAACAGAACCACTTTAACTCTAAGCTACCACAATATCAATACAACACACATATATGTACAACATATATATTAACTCAATCTCTATGATTATCTCAGTCATTTAGTATATTCATTCAAACCAAGTACTCATATATAACAGTGAATTCTAAACCTTGTTTAACTCATACAATTATACATTAAATGGGTTAAAACAACACATATAAACTCATTCCACTTCAAACTCTATTCCACCCCGAACTCTATTCCACTTCAAACTCTATTCTAGCTCATAAGCCCTCATGGCTATATAAATTGACTCAAAACTCTTTAATGTGACTACATTAACATCTATTCAGTTTATACAATCAATATATATACTCAACTCGGTTGTTGTTATTCACATATAACAATTCGCTCTACAATTGGGTTATAACAATAATAACTTAACATATATATATATATATATATATATATATATATATATATATATATATATATATATATATATATATATATATATATATATATATATATATATATATATATATATATATATATATATATATATATATATATATATATATATATATATATATATATATATATATTATATGTATTCAGTCTACCATAAGGTAGATTTCTACTCAAGTACATAAGAGTACTCGCCTAATATTGGTTTAGTAAGTCGAACTCCCAAAACGCGCATACCGGACTCTTGATCGCTAGACTTGGTCGTATCACCATAGTCTAAATCAATTTCTCAATTATCCACAATTATCTCAATATCATTTATCTCAAATATGTATATCTCAAAAGAGGAAAAAGGAGTATAAACGGTAATTATCAACTCCATATTTACCGAAACCCCCAAATCCACGGTTCTACTCATTCAACCGTAGGAACTCGACAATAATCTCACCAATAACTCTAAAGGCATCCACTAATAACCTACTAACAACGTATATCTCAATTTATAGCTAAAACATGAAGATTGAAAGTTAGGGTTTGAAACCCCAAAAACCAAGAAATACTCACCTCGAGAAATTAGGAATCGAGCACGCGTTTACGGGGTTTGATTCGAGTCTCTCCACGCTTCCTAACGATTCTCCAGGCTTAATTTCATCAAAAATCGCATCTGGAGCTCTAAAAATCGAAATGGGTTTTGTTTCCTTCGAAATGAGGTTTTCTCACTTAAATAGCATCTGCACCGTAACCCGACCCGGGTTACAGAACCCGACCCGGGTCCACTTACGAAATTTCACGTTTTTCAGTCCAAGGCGCAGCACGGTCCGACTTCTCCAACCCGACCCGGGTTTTCTCGAACACGACCCGGGTTCCTTAACACGACCCGGGTTACTCTTTTTCCATTTTTATTTCAACCCAACTCAACCCGTGTTTTAAAGCTCGACCCAGTTTGACCTTTCAAGAACCCAAGCTGTTTCTTTTACTCTTTTTAACATCCAACTTCACATAGATGGGTTTCTAAACATCTTAACTCGTGTTTTAACTCATCTAATCTCGTTTATTTCAAAAATTAAAATAACTCTACCATAAATTAAAATTACGGTATTACATGCTTCTTCGTGTAATTTAGCTTCTACAGCGACTTCTCCAACTGCGGGCCCGTCGAAGTTGTCTAGGCGGTTGATGTAGTCCATGACACGTGAGGGGTCCGCTTTGATGGCGGTTAGGATTAGGAGGTTCTGGAGGTTGAAGTTTCCACTGAATGCGGAGTTTTGTAAGACGATTTTTTCTAAGAGTTCGATTAGTTCGTGGGGGAGGTCGGATGTCATGAAGGCTTTCACAGCAGCTGAGACTTGTTCGGGGGATTTGTATTCAGGTAAAGCGGTTGAGACGACTTGGTCGATGAGCTGGCGTCTGTATTCGTTTTCAGGGTTGAGGACTTTTGCGGAACCAAGATAATACAAATGAGTCTTCCTAGAAAAAATCCGTGGAACTGTTTTCTAAAACAACAAAGTGCGTTACTAGTGGAAAATTTTGATATACAAGAAGCTTAAGAAAAGTATAAAAATGTTTTTGAAGAGTTAAAAGAACAAATGCGTAGAGAAAATAGTGGGGGAAAAAAGAAAAGACGTCCATTGTTACCCTAAAATGTTTATCAATGAGATAAAAAGCTTAAGTGGTGAGAGGCAAGCTCTTTTAGATTCTTGGGTGTCAAAGAGTCCATTTTTTGGACTTTTAAAGATGAAACCTGACATTATGGAAAGTAAATTCATAACTCTATTGATGGACCAGTTAAGACGAGTAACAAAAGCATAGAAATCAATGGAGCCGAACATATATGAAAGAGAAGGATTTTGTAGAAATTATGGATGTTAAAAATGGTGGTTGTTCAAACTTTAATTGTGAAGCTTCGGAAGAATTACTTGTTAAGTTTGCTGAGAATGAGGAAAAAAAAAAGGATGGTACGATAGTTAAGATACCTTACGTTAGTCGAAAGAAAGTTCTGCAAATGCTGAGATTTGGAGATGAGAAGGATGCAAAGAGAGCATATGATTTGCTGGTTCTACTTCGTGTAATACTACCTTCTTCTCGCCAAAAGTTGCCTATCAAGTATCTCTATGCCATTGATCATGTTGAAAAGTTACAATGGGCATCATGTGCCTTTACCACTATGATGCAAAGCATTACTACCTACCAAAAAGACAAGGCACGTTCACAATCGCAAATAGGAGGAAAACCCATTTTATGAAATTAATTTTCCAACAGATACTACGTAATTGAAGAGCATCATCTTTTGGTGTCATATTGTCAATAATCAATCAAACAAATATTCAAATACTAATAACAAAAACAGAAAACGAAACCACTCAAAACTAACGAACGACACTACAGCAACAATAAAAAAAAACGAGCAATAAACTAACGAACAGCACAACCGATATTTTACGGTGTGAAACCTTGGATTTATACACGCTAAACCACAAATTTGCTAAACATGGTAGTGTATTAAACATATGTTGAAAGACATGTATCATTACATCCAAAATACCGAAACATATAAAGAGAAATGAAATATTCCATTATGAAACTCGGCTTGCTAATTTGTGCTGTAAGCACCTGCCACTAAATACAAATCATTTTTTCTCTTAACAGTAGCTCCAAAATCCTCTCTCATGTCAAGATCTTGAGGTGTTCCTCCGTTTGGGAGTTCCCAATTGAAATGATAAAGTAGCATTGCAAGAGGAAGCTCAACGTTGGCCAACCCCAAGGTCATGCCAGGACACATTCTTCTTCCAGCCCCAAATGGGATAAGCTCAAAATTTGTCCCTATCATGTTGATTTCATTGTCTATAAATCTCTCTGGTATGAAACTTTCAGGATCTTTCCAGTATTCTGGATCACGTCCTATTTTCCACGCATTAATTAAAACTTTTGTATTAGCCGGAATATGGTATCCACCAATCTCACATTTCACTCGAGACTCTCTAGGGACTAACAAGGGAGCCGGTGGGTGTAACCTAAAGGTTTCCTTGATAACTAGTTTAAAGTAATGAAGTTCTTGAATATCAGACTCATAAATCCTATTCTTTCCCTTGAGTGCATGTCGGAGCTCAAGTTGAACTTTTTTCATCACCGTTGGATTTTTCATTAGTTCTGACATTGCCCATTCAATTGTCACCGAAGAAGTGTCCGTGCCGGCTACCAACATATCCTGTCCAAATTTTCACCGTCATTTCCACTTTTAACATTTTATCTTGGAAGATACAAAGAGATAAAAAAAAAAAAAAAGCTCGTATTTATGACTTTCATCAACAAAAATATGAGTTCTGGTCCATAAAACGAATAACATAGATAAAAGATGTAGATTGGTGTATCTAGAATCACCACATGACATTGTTTCGTTTTACTTATACATCGGTTGACTCTAGAATGTTAAATTGTAAAAATTTCGGTGTCTAAAGCAGCTTATTTTTGTGATGGAAAGCATCGTCAACATGGAAAAGATTGCCAAGTATCATAAATGATTTTTAATCACAAAAAGCATCATATTTTTCTTTCTTTAATCTATCATCGCTTTTTTAAATGAAACTTGTTTTAATTAAACAGGGTCAACTCTTTCAATAATAATTTAATTGGAGTATTGTGAAATTGTGATAAAGTCCATTACCCCATTAATTAATAATTCAGACGACTTTTTATTTTGTTGCGGGAATCCTACTCCACGGATGGAACCAGAATAAATTAGAGTTAGTCCGCCCAACCCCATGCTACATACTGGATCTGTCCGTGTCCTACTCTACACTCAATAACAACTTAACAAGGCAATTTATAATTCTTTTTATGGTTAACATTGTTTTTAAAAG
Source organism: Cichorium intybus (assembly GCA_023525715.1). NCBI lineage: Eukaryota > Viridiplantae > Streptophyta > Magnoliopsida > Asterales > Asteraceae > Cichorium > Cichorium intybus. Next base: position 123,940,232 of record CM042013.1, on the reverse strand, counting down.
AAAAAGAACGGTTTTGAATATATTTAAATCATCAACAAATCCTAAAATTATTATAAAAAGTAACGACCTTCAAACAATTTTTTACGAATTCCTATTAAAATTAGATTTTTTATGACTTTTTTAGAAAAAAAGTTATAAGACATTTGTTAGAACTTTTTAACAACTTTTTTGACATTGTTTTTCAAGAAAAGTTTAAATATATTTGTAAAACAAGTTTAAGACGTTATAAAATCTGTTTAAAAAAGGTTGTAAAACAATAAGTTTAAAAAATGTTGTAAAATTGTACATTTGTAAGAAAACCTAATCTTGGAACCAATTTGTAAAATAAAATAAAAAATTTGGCCCTAATTCATAACAAAATTTACAACATAGGCCAGAAGTATAAATTGAGATATGACATATGCTGTGGAAATCAAAATGACAGCCGGTTATAAAGATATGAACTTTTTTGGAATCGTGGTCTAACTTAAAGACACATGCATGTAATAGTTTATCTCCCAAAAGGAGTGTTATCCAGCAATTGATTTTTCTATGATATGCATTTTAATAGTTATAATTGATAATTTGGTTTTTATAGTCATTTGAAAACTTTTGAAGATTAATTGTTGGAAATATCGATCTAGCTTCTATTTAGGTGAAACCAATTCCTTTTTTCATATTTAAAAAACTGTATTATGTTATTTGGATATAAAATATATTTTAACATGTTATTGACATATAAGCCCCTTATTCTAAAATTATGTTTCCGCAACTACCATGGTTATATACCCTTGTAAAGTTGTCTGCAAAAATCGACCATCACTTGTATGTTCCACTTTGCTTCCATAAAAAATGTCTAGTTAAGTATACCACATTATATTACATATTTATCGTATATGATTCACTGTCTATCCTTACATTTTAAATTCAATATCATTAAAATTGCTAAAATTAAACAATGTTAGATTATTATTTATTATCACTCATGATTCAGCATTATTATAAGTACGTATTTAGAATTTAAGAAGTTAATCACCATTTAAGAAACAAATGACTATGAGCCATAGAGAACCATACGTGTTAATTAATTAAGCACCGAACAAACTCTCTTTATTAGCTACCATTGATAATGATGTTGTGCTTTAAGTTTCACATAAATATTTAGTAGAGTTAAAGCATTAGAATATGACCAAAAAAAAAAAAAAAAACTTGTGATGTATTAAGGAGTTAATAACCGTTGCAAGAAGACCTCTTTCGTGAAGGTATTTTTGCAAAGGATAAACCAACATTTCTAGGGTAACAAAATACTAACCCAAATGACTGCTTTGACGTTGTCAGAAGTTATTGGAAACTGAAGCCCGCCATCATTTTTAAGCCTCAATAGTACATCAAGAAGGTCTTCGTTGTGATTAATATGTCCACTTGCACGACCTTCTTCATGGTCGGATATGATACCGTCCAAAATCTGATCGATCTGGTTGCGTAACTTTACTAACTTGTCCCTCATTCCGGTAAGTAAATGCAGAACCTTGACAGATGGAAAGAGATCAGCCAAATCAAAACCACTGGCTAAAGATATAACTTCTTGAATTACTGCAAGAAGCGTCGCTTGATCCTTGCATCTGCTCCCAACTGCCACCCTAGATGTGATCGCATTCATCATCGTGGAAATTTTATGACTAAGATTAATTGTTTTCGATCCCCCCATGGCCACGGATGCTACGAGGTTCCATGACTCTTCTTCACGAATAGAATGGAAAGAACGGACTTTTTTAGCACTTAGAAGCTCCAAGATACATAATTTACGCATTTGTCTCCAGTAGTCTCCGTAAGGGGAGAAGACAATGTCTGTGTAGTTATATCCAATGATTTCAGCATTCAGAAGGTTGGGTCTGTTTGCGAAAGAGAGATCGTGAGTTTTCATGACTTCTTTTGCGAAAATAGGAGAGGAGATAACCACAGCCATGACTTCACCTAGTTGCAGACCAACGATTGGTCCTAGTTTTTCAGCTATCTTTCCTAGAGCTCGGTGTGGCTGTACTCCAACGAGATGATGCAAGTGTCCGATTAGAGGGAGCTTCCATGGCTGTGGAGGAAGGGTTTTGTTTGTATCAAGGGAGTTAGACCTTTTAAATTTCTTGAAGAATAAGAAAACGGCAACAGAGAAAATGAGGAGAGAAAAGGGGATTTGAAGCTCCATTTTTTCTTATATTCGACTACTTGTTGGTATTTCTATATATAGGTATATATTATATGACGATGATTCATGTATCATTACATGGTATCTCAGGACTAAATTCTCATGAGCTAAAGACAAAAAGAGGTTGAATGTGCTTTTAAATATACGTCTTGACTTTACGTATATAATTTTAAAAACTTGGTAAGGATCATTGCTCGACTATCTTTCACTTTCTTTCATGTCAATGTATTATTGTTGAAATGTCTGTAAAAGTTCATAATCGTTTCTCATGCAGGCGGTTTCTAATTTATGTATTATATATCCAACCTTTCCAAACTTTCTGTGCAACCTTTTCCGCCTCCCAAATATAACAAACGTTTTCAAGTCCGTTTGAGATGGTGGCAGGATATGTATGGGTTGGGGCACAAAAACATTCACTCTTAAAATTTTTTATCCAAATTCAATCTAATTTCTATATAAAATCTATATTTATATCTATATCTATATCTATATAACTCTTATAATAGAAGTCATTCATGAATGTGGATCAAGATAACTCAAATACTTGCATCATATTCATTTGAAACTCCCACCTTTTCAACTTCTTCCAATTAATGACTTAGTTAAATGAAATATTTTTCCTATATAAGAACATTATTTTCATGCTTGATTGTGTGCATTAATCTCTTCTCTTCTCTTTTTGTTATTGTTGTCTAAATTCAAGAAGATGGAGAAAAAAAGTGCAAGATAAAGGTGGGTATGACTATCAAAAATTTAAAATGCTAGAAGCTATTCTAGTTATTTTTTGGTTCAATTTGTATTAACTTCTTTTTTCCTTCTACTTTCTTTAGATTTCAAGAAAACATTTATGTTGTACATTTAGATCAACGAGAAATTTATTTTTTTTCAATTTATTTGTTACAATATGTTGAAGATGTATGTTTTTATTTTGTGATATCTTATATGATTGTTTGATTGGGTTGCGTCTTCTCTTCTGTTTTTGTTATTGTTGTCTAATTAAATTCAAGAAGATGGGAAAAATGTGTAAGATAAAAGCGGGTATGACTATCAAAATTGTAAAATGATAGAATATATTTTAGTTATTTTTTGGTTCAATTTATATTCACTTCTTTTTTCCTTCTTATTCCTTTAGATTTCAAGAAAACATTTATGTTGTACATTTAGATCAAAAAGAAATTTATTCTTTTTCAATTTATTTGTTACAATATGTTGAAGATGTATGTTCTTATTTTGTAATATCCTATATGATTGTTTGATTGAGTCTCATCGTCGGTTATGTAACTAATATAATTACAACATGAAAAGATGTCAAATTTCAATATAATATAAAGGAATTATTGGAAAATTAAAATAGATTGTAATTTTCAAATCATCATTAATACTTTATGGTTTTTTCTATTACATTCTAAGCATTTGTTGATAATGATACATCTCATACATATATATGTTAATGATAACTTTCATGTAGACAATGAAATAGGCAAATTAACTACAATGTCAAAAATCATATACCATAAAAAACACAAATACAAGAGCTTAAGCTCAAAACATAGTGTGCAACAATATAAAAAGTGAATGTATACATACAACAACCTACAATCATGAATTAGTAACAACTAGAGAAGAACTTATTTGTATTTCTTAAGTATTTTGACTCATAAAAAATTCAAAATCTCCATGAATAGGTTAATATAATTCAATAAACAGATACATGTACACTTATAAATATTATAGTTAAGTTTATAGTAATGAATTTGTAGGTTATTTTTCGTATGTAGCAATTTTTTATTAATTTACTACTTTTTTAATCTTTGAATCTTGTTGACTAATCTCGCTAACATTGAACTTGGTAAAATGAAATGATTGAATAATTGAAAAATGAGATTATTCAGGAATACACATTGAATGCTGAGATTACGCATTGAATTTCTGGTAGTAGATCCATAATCAAAGAAGTGTTTGTGAGTATTGCAGAAGAAATGAAACAAAAGATACGGTAGAGCTAGGACAGTTATTGTATGATTTTTTTGCTTAATCTATTAGTTTTATGTTTTTTAAAATCGATATGATATTTTTTTTAAATTGTTTATTTATTATATACTACTAATGAATAAAAATAAACACATTTTCTACCATGAAATACATTAAACATCTACAAATTCATTATTGTCAAATAACTTCTCACACACTCATTCGCTAATCATATTCTATAACACATTGTTTGAAACTTTGCTTTGAAAAAAATATACAAAAATAAGTTATACGAAAAAATTCAAAAAAGATAGAACTAACATATTATTAGCTTTATTTGCATTAGAAATAGTTCAATATTAATGTTTAAATATATTATAATACTACACATTAGAGGATCATATTATTCATTTAGTTGACTAAATACAATTTAAATATTTTAATTCTCTTTAATTGAGTATCATAAGTATCAATTAGACAAATAGAAAAAACTCTTCATCGTAGTAGTTTAATGCTAAGTAACTCTTATTTGGAATTTGAAGGGTTGTAATATTAATAAAACTTCAATACCTTTAACTAACAATTTATTAAAGATGTATGTTATTATTTTGCAATATCATATATGATTGTTTGATTCTATTTCATCATTGTGGATGTAACTAACAATTTATTAAATATGTACATCATATTGATTTGAAATCGATACAATTTTTTAAATGTTCTTTTAGTAACGATTCAGAATTCATTTGTTAATGTAATATGATTACAAATAAAATAAAACTTTCTATCTAGACTTTAAAATTTTATAATTTTTTTAAGACTAATAAGTGGTTTTTAAAAGTCTTATACAACTACTTAATAATAATAACTTACATTTAAACTTAATTGACGATAATAATAATATATAGTAACGTAAATTCATAAATTATATTACATTAACTTAAAGAAGCGTTGTTATTTTAAATAATCATTATGATAGAAATACAAAGATAGTAAAAATAAGTAAAAATCAAATTAGTTAATAATCACAATAGTAAAAGTAACACTAGATTGAGAATTATATTTAATATTATTCAAGCGCAAATCGCGGGTAACGATCATTGAGTATTGTGATTGTAATAGATGTTTATTGTTCAAAGTAGTTACAAGTTTGTATATCAACTTAGTGGAAGAGTTATTAATTCATAGATAATGTGAATGACGAAGTTTTTCTTACATAATTTTAACATGCGCAACGCGCGGGATTTCGTCTAATTTTTCTATATATTCGTTGGAGGCATTTCTCCCATTCTCTTCACGGCTATCTTGAAATGAGCCAAAAGATCCTGTATTAAACGGGTTCATATGCAGTCAATCTTTACGTAAAAGTCTTAAAGAGTCTGGTTTATTCATGTTCTTTTCACTACAAGAAAAAATGACGCAGTGAGAAACGTGGAACGGATCGACAAGCGTCTAAACCCTTTTGATAAACGAGAATTACGAGACGTAAAACTCGGAAATAAGAGAAAACTCTTAAAACTCACAGGGAGGATTCTTTTTATTAAAAACTTGAATTACAAAACAAAAATGAAGTTCTATTTATAGGCTAGATGACGAAAGCATAAAAAAAAAAAAACACAACTAGGAAAATAAAACCGTGAATGTGGAAGCCGTGAATGTGGAAATCAAAGAAATCCCAAATCATGCTGGACCATTGAAAACCAATGGTCAAAGAAATCCCAAATCATGCTGGACAATTGAAAATCAATGGTCAAAGAAATCTGCATGGATTGTGATGGAAACCATGCAAAACACATGCAAACATGTGATGAATTTTCACATGTAAATTAGGTGGATTTCAAATGGGTAAACCTGTTTGGTACCCGCCTGCTTTTCTGTTTATGTTCTTCAACTTGATTTGCGAACTCTATCGCAACCTTCTCTACATCAGTCTCCTCCACTTCAGAAGAACTCGACCCCGAGTTCCTTCCTAACGAAACTGATTCATCCTTGTGGTACTCATATATGTCGGCTACGTTGAAGGTATTCGATATATGCAACGAATCTGGGAGGGCGACGACATAAGCATTGTCGTTAATTTTTTTCGTAATCGTGAATGGACCGTATTTTCTGGGTCGGAGTTTTCCGTAAGTACCGACTGGAAATCGTTCCTTTCGGAGAAAAACCATTACCTCGTCTCCCTCGTGGAAAATCTTTTCCCGACGGTGTTTATCTGCAGCCGCTTTATTCTTCAACCCGGTGGCTTCAAGTCGTTTTTTGACAGCTTCCTTTGTTGCTTGAAAATCTTTAACCATATTACCCGCTGCGATACTAACTCCGGGATCTCGCGGTAGCTTGATTAAATCGACCACGTGCCTTGGGGATGAAGTATAGACCAAAGAAAATGGTGAGCAACCGGTAGCCGTGTGAACAGCGTTATTATAAGCGAACTCGATTTGTGCCAAAGCCACATCCCATTGTTTCGGTTTCTCGCCACACACACTCTGAAGCATGTTCCCCAATGTTCGATTTGTGACTTCCGTTTGACCGTCGGTTTGGGGGTGAGCGGTGCTACTTTTCTTAAGAGTTGTACCAAACATTCTCCATAACGTGATCCAAAAGTGACTAAGAAACTTAGTGTCACGATCAGAAGTGATGGTTTTCGGGACACCATGAAGACGTACCACCTCCTTAAAAAAAAGTCGAGCAATATTACTAGCATCGGCGGTTTTTTTGCAAGCGATAAAATGACTCATTTTCGAGAAACGGTCAACTACAACGAAGATCGAATCCACCCCCCTTTGAGTACGGGGAAGACCCAATACGAAGTCCATCGAAACATCTTGCCAAATGTCTTCGGGAATCGGTAAAGGAGTGTAAAGACCGGTGTTTTGCGACTGTCCTTTTGAGGTTTGGCAAGTGTAGCACTTTCTCACGATCGACCCTGCGTCCTTCTTTAAGTGTGGCCAATAATATCGTTCTTCCAAGCTAGCAATTGTTTTGTCTCGTCCGAGACGACCGCTTAACCCTCCACCATGCATATCACGAATTAATTTTTCGCGAAGAGAGGAATTAGGGATGCATAATTGATTGCCTTTGAAAAGATAACCATCGTTGACAAAGTAATCATCCATCGGTGTTCCGCCTTTGCATTTGGACCAAACAACTTTGAAATCATCATCTTCCTCGTATTGATCCTTAAGAACTTCAAACCCGATAATCTCTTGAGAAAGAGTGATCATCAAAGTAGCATGCCGGCTCAAGGCGTCGGCTACCCGGTTAAGTACTCCCGACTTGTGTTTGATGACAAAAGGGAATTTTTGCAAAAAGCTTACCCAACGTGCGTGCATCTTACTCACCGATTTTTGGCTATTGATGAATTTCAAGGCTTGATGATCGGTAAAAAGAACGAACTCTTTTTGTACGAGATAGTGCTCCCATTGTTTTAAAGCACGAAAGACCGCATAAAATTCTTGATCGTAAGTGCTCCATTTTTGTCTTGCCTCGCTTAGCTTTTCGCTAAAGAACGCAATCGGTCGTTTTTCTTGGGATAGGACAGCTCCTACTCCCACACCACTTGCGTCGCATTCGACTTCAAAAATCTTGCCAAAATCGGGAAGTGCGAGAACCGGCGTTGTGCTCAACTTTTCTTTGATCAACATAAAGCTTTGATCTTGAACGGGTCCCCATTGAAACTTCCCTTTCTTTAAGCACTCGGTGATGGGGGCGGTGATCGTACTAAAGTCTTTCACAAATCTCCGATAGAAGGTGGCCAAACCGTGGAAACTTCGAACATCGGAAACGGTTTTCGGTGTCGGCCATTCCTTGATTGCTCGTACCTTCTCTTCATCAACTTCGATTCCGGATTCTCCAACAACAAATCCCAAAAATAAAAGCTTGTTTGTACAAAAAGTACACTTTTTGAGATTGATGTATAGTTTACTATCTTGGAGTACGGAAAGAACTTCTCGAAGATGCGTCAAGTGATCATCTTTGCTTCGGCTATAGATGAGAATGTCATCGAAATACACGACCACGAATGATCCAATAAAAGGGCGAAGGACTTGGTTCATTGTCCTCATAAAAGTGCTTGGCGCGTTAGAAGTGCCAAAAGACATGACAAGCCATTCATATAGTCCAAAAGGCGTTTTGAATGCCGTTTTCCATTCGTCACCCGGACGGATCCGGATTTGATGATAGCCGCTACGAAGATCGATTTTGGTGAACACTTTCGCGCCCGCTAATTCATCAAGCATATCTTCAAGACGAGGAATGGGGAACCGATACTTGATAGTGATTTTGTTAATGGCACGACTATCGATACACATCCTCCACTGGTTGTTCTTTTTTGGCACAAGAAGGACGGGGACGGCGCACGGGCTAAGGCTTTCACGAATGAATCCCTTCCGTAAAAGATCTTCGACTTGCTCCCTTAGAATTTCGTTCTCCTTGGGACTCATCCGGTAATGTGGAAGATTCGGTAAACTAGCACCGGGAATTAGATCAATTTGGTGTTGGATGTCCCTCATAGGTGGTAGTTCGGGAGGGAGGTCATCAGCGGTTAACTCCTTGAAATCCCGTAGGATCTCATCGACTTCCTTCGGAATCTCGGGAACGGTCCCTTCCGCATGCATCAACCCTTTGACGATGATTGGACAAAAAACTTGAGATTCCTTGTACGCTTCCTCCATATCTTGCTCGTGTGATGTCACAACTAAAAAGCTCTTGCTTTGTTTTTCCGGGATTTTGTCAAATTGGGAAACGGGTGCTATGGCAATCTTTCGATCGCCCCATCGGAACAACATCACGTTGTCTCTTCCCTTGTGGGTGACGTTGTTGTCGTATTGCCACGGTCGTCCGAGTAAGATGTGGCATGCATCCATCTCCAAGACATCGCAAAGCACGTCTTCCTTATAGTACTTGCCAATAGAAAGAGGAATCTTGCAAACTTGAGTCACTCGTGCTTGCGGCCCTTTCTTGACCCATCCAAGTGCATACGGCGACTCGTGAGGTTGAGTCGGTAGACCCAAGTGATCTACAAGTTTTTGAGCCACCAAATTTTCGCAACTACCATTGTCAATGATTAAATTGCAAATCTTTTTGTTGATCGAGCAATAGGACCGGAAGAGGTTTTTTCGTTGGCCGTCTTCTTTTGGGGCGAGAAGAACTCGTTGGAGCACGATATTGACTTTTTCTTCCTCGAAATCTTCTTCCGCAAAATCAGCGCCTTCGTACTCTTCTTCCTCGTCACCGTATTCTTCTTCTTCCACAAGCCCGGCGGTTCTCCGATTGGTACATTCATTCGATTTGTGACCTGGTAGGCCACAACGGTAGCACTTAGGAGCCGATGGTTTCGCGTAGGGATTTAAGGGCTTTGGAGTGGCCGGCTTGGCGAAGGGTGTGGTTCGAGGGGGATCGGCATCGCGAGGAGTCGGGCGAGTTACCACACTCTTTCCTTTGTCGGGATTTGAGCTAGAGGCGTCGGTGGAGGATGGAGCGGGGTAACGGCGATACGAAGATCGGGGGGGTTTCTCCATTAATTCGGCCTTCATGGCCAAATTGGATGCTTCGGAGACGGTCCATACGGTTTGGAGCCCGATTTTCTCTTGAAGAGAGGGTTTCAAACCGTTGATGTAGCGTGCGATTCTTTGACCCTCCGTTTCTCCTATTTCGTTTCGATCGGAATAACGGATAAACTCCGTTGTGTATTCGGACACGGATCTGGAACCTTGGGAACAATCCAAATACATCCGATAGAGGATCTGTTCGTAATCCTCCGGTAGAAAACGATCTGACATTAACTGCTTCATTCGTCTCCATGAACGAACCAGGCCCTTTCGTTGTCGTTGTCGTTGGGAAGTGCGAGAACCGGCGTTGTGCTCAACTTTTCTTTGATCAACATAAAGCTTTGATCTTGAACGGGTCCCCATTGAAACTTCCCTTTCTTTAAGCACTCGGTGATGGGGGCGGTGATCGTACTAAAGTCTTTCACAAATCTCCGATAGAAGGTGGCCAAACCGTGGAAACTTCGAACATCGGAAACGGTTTTCGGTGTCGGCCATTCCTTGATTGCTTGTACCTTCTCTTCATCAACTTCGATTCCGGATTCTCCAACAACAAATCCCAAAAATAAAAGCTTGTTTGTACAAAAAGTACACTTTTTGAGATTGATGTATAGTTTACTATCTTGGAGTACGGAAAGAACTTCTCGAAGATGCGTCAAGTGATCATCTTTGCTTCGGCTATAGATGAGAATGTCATCGAAATACACGACCACGAATGATCCAATAAAAGGGCGAAGGACTTGGTTCATTGTCCTCATAAAAGTGCTTGGCGCGTTGGAAGTGCCAAAAGACATGACAAGCCATTCATATAGTCCAAAAGGCGTTTTGAATGCCGTTTTCCATTCGTCACCCGGACGGATCCGGATTTGATGATAGCCGCTACGAAGATCGATTTTGGTGAACACTTTCGCGCCCGCTAATTCATCAAGCATATCTTCAAGACGAGGAATGGGGAACCGATACTTGATAGTGATTTTGTTAATGGCACGACTATCGATACACATCCTCCACTGGTTGTTCTTTTTTGGCACAAGAAGGACGGGGACGGCGCACGGGCTAAGGCTTTCACGAATGAATCCCTTCCGTAAAAGATCTTCGACTTGCTCCCTTAGAATTTCGTTCTCCTTGGGACTCATCCGGTAATGTGGAAGATTCGGTAAACTAGCACCGGGAATTAGATCAATTTGGTGTTGGATGTCCCTCATAGGTGGTAGTTCGGGAGGGAGGTCATCGGCGGTTAACTCCTTGAAATCCCGTAGGATCTCATCGACTTCCTTCGGAATCTCGGGAACGGTCCCTTCCGCATGCATCAACCCTTTGACGATGATTGGACAAAAAACTTGAGATTCCTTGTACGCTTCCTCCATATCTTGCTCGTGTGATGTCACAACTAAAAAGCTCTTGCTTTGTTTTTCCGGGATTTTGTCAAATTGGGAAACGGGTGCTATGGCAATCTTTCGATCGCCCCATCGGAACAACATCACGTTGTCTCTTCCCTTGTGGGTGACGTTGTTGTCGTATTGCCACGGTCGTCCGAGTAAGATGTGGCATGCATCCATCTCCAAGACATCGCAAAGCACGTCTTCCTTATAGTACTTGCCAATAGAAAGAGGAATCTTGCAAACTTGAGTCACTCGTGCTTGCGGCCCTTTCTTGACCCATCCAAGTGCATACGGCGACTCGTGAGGTTGAGTCGGTAGACCCAAGTGATCTACAAGTTTTTGAACCACCAAATTTTCGCAACTACCATTGTCAATGATTAAATTGCAAATCTTTTTGTTGATCGAGCAATAGGACCGGAAGAGGTTTTTTCGTTGGCCGTCTTCTTTTGGGGCGAGAAGAACTCGTTGGAGCACGATATTGACTTTTTCTTCCTCGAAATCTTCTTCCGCAAAATCAGCGCCTTCGTACTCTTCTTCCTCGTCACCGTATTCTTCTTCTTCCACAAGCCCGGCGGTTCTCCGATTGGTACATTCATTCGATTTGTGACCTGGTAGGCCACAACGGTAGCACTTAGGAGCCGATGGTTTCGCGTAGGGATTTACGGGCTTTGGAGTGGCCGGCTTGGCGAAGGGTGTGGTTCGAGGGGGATCGGCATCGCGAGGAGTCGGGCGAGTTACCACACTCTTTCCTTTGTCGGGATTTGAGCTAGAGGCGTCGGTGGAGGATGGAGCGGGGTAACGGCGATACGAAGATCGGGGGGGTTTCTCCATTAATTCGGCCTTCATGGCCAAATTGGATGCTTCGGAGACGGTCCATACGGTTTGGAGCCCGATTTTCTCTTGAAGAGAGGGTTTCAAACCGTTGATGTAGCGTGCGATTCTTTGACCCTCCGTTTCTCCTATTTCGTTTCGATCGGAATAACGGATAAACTCCGTTGTGTATTCGGACACGGATCTGGAACCTTGGGAACAATCCAAATACATCCGATAGAGGATCTGTTCGTAATCCTCCGGTAGAAAACGATCTGACATTAACTGCTTCATTCGTCTCCATGAACGAACCGGGCCCTTTCGTTGTCGTTGTCGTTGGGTGGTTAAACGATCCCACCAAACGGCGGCGGTGCTTTTCAAGCGGAAAGCAACCATCTTGACTTGCTTATGTTCCGGGATCTCCATGATTTCGAAGAAGCGATCAACCTCGATTTGCCAATCGAGGAAGTCTTCGACACCAACATTCCCATGGAAGTAAGGGATGTCGGCCTTCATTCGGTAGTCTGGGTCGTTGCGGGGCGGTCGCTCTTCTTCCTCAGGCTCCGATTCGGAATTAGAGTGGACGCTAGGGGTTGGTTGACGGTGGGGTGGTGGTCTACGGTCGGGGTGCCTGTCTCGTGCCGGACGTCCGTTGATGAGAGTGGTGAGACGATCGGCAAGGCGGTCGTTGGCGGTGTTGACGGTGGTACTGAGGGCCGTGGAGATAGCCGCGGCGAGGGCCTCAATATCCGCTTGATTGAATCGTAGTTGATCTCCCATCGTGAGATTGGGTAGAGACAGGAAACCTGGCTCTGATACCAACTGACGCAGTGAGAAACGTGGAACGGATCGACAAGCGTCTAAACCCTTTTGATAAACGAGAATTACGAGACGTAAAACTCGGAAATAAGAGAAAACTCTTAAAACTCACAGGGAGGATTCTTTTTATTAAAAACTTGAATTACAAAACAAAAATGAAGTTCTATTTATAGGCTAGATGACGAAAGCATAAAAAAAAAAAAAAAAACACAACTAGGAAAATAAAACCGTGAATATGGAAGCCGTGAATGTGGAAATCAAAGAAATCTCAAATCATGCTGGACCATTGAAAACCAATGGTCAAAGAAATCCCAAATCATGCTGGACAATTGAAAATCAATGGTCAAAGAAATCTGCATGGATTGTGATGGAAACCATGCAAAACACATGCAAACATGTGATGAATTTTCACATGTAAATTAGGTGGATTTCAAATGGGTAAACCTGTTTGGTACCCGCCTGCTTTTCTGTTTATGCTCTTCAACTTGATTTTCGAACTCTATCGCAACCTTCTCTACATCAAAAAACTGTCTTTTTCTGACATGTACCGACCGAAATCAAAAGTTAATTACCGGAATGGTGACAAAAGTCCAAACGAGTCAACCCACTTCCATTGGGATCTCGGTAAAATAGTCCGTCGGTAAAATACGTCTGTTGGAAATCCGTACGTATATTTCCGATGAAATATTTCATCGGTAATCCGTCACAAAATCCGTAGGTATAGTTTTTCCCGCGATGCTTTCAACAAAAAGTGTTGTCAGTAACCGTTTACCGACGGTTTCCTACGAAAAGTTCCAGTCGGTTTCTAGTAATGTTTTGACACATAATTGTGAGTCTCATTTGAAGCAACCAGATCTTTCAGCTGGTAATAGTCCGTCTCTACTTTAAAAACTTTTTTTTTGGACAGATAAGTATAGGAAAGAATCGGATCTTATCAGGTTGGTAATAGCTTGGTTATGGTTTTAGTAACTGACTCAATCTACGCAGATAAGTCATTGCTACATTGGAAGCATCTAAATCGCATATATACTTCTCTTAAATAATTTATTATCAATCATGGTTCCTGTCGATTGACTTAATTTAATTAATACATTTTCTATTCATCAACTTAATTTAATACATTGTCTATTCATCAAAATTAGAATCCCGGTAGCAACGCTAGTACAATTATTACACATAATCAATAAAACGGCTAATAACATAAAAATCACTGTAGTTTGGTCAAAATTCGGTTTAAGCACTATATTTTTTTTTTGTTCTAAAAAAATCACTCATACTTTCAAAAAAATTCATAAAAACCACTTATATTTTCAAAAAGATACATTGCGACCACTATAACAAATAAAAATCAAAATTTTATGTCGCCAACTCGGAACACTTCTTACCCTCGTCACATTCAAAATTAAGTTGATTCATTTGGATACCCTATGCATTCACAAAGTGGCCGAAAAGCTGCACTTATGAAAATCAAAATCACATGTAGACAACTTTATGTATCATTTTCACTGCAATGAAGTTCTAATATTTGTTTCAAATGTCGATAAGAAACTTTTCACATAATATTTTGCAGAAAATAATGCTTAAAATTTATAAAATAAAATGAACAGTGGTCAATATGAATTTTTTTGAAAGTACGAGTGGTTTTAATGGAACAAAATAAAATATAGTGGTTAAACCGGAATTTTTGGCAAACTAGAGTGGTTTTTATGTTATTAACCCTCAATAAAATGACAGGGTCAGTCTATTAATTTTTAATGCATCAGCTAAAATAATAAAAAGGTCAATGATTTAAAACTATAACATATTATCTTTCGTTTTTATATTTAGCTAATAATTCTTTGTTTTTTACATGTTTGACCATTGAACTTGCTGCATATGTTCACAAAACGTCAATATTATCAATTGTATAATGTTGTAACCGATAATATTGATGTTCTTTTTAACAGATACAACGAGTTTAATAGTCAAACTCAAATCTGTACAAAAAAATATATTATTGGCAAAATGTAAAAACAAGGAAGATAGTATGTTACTATTTTTAGTTATTAATTTGAAAAGAAGTCCCACATTGATAAGCAAAAGCATGTTTTTATTTATTAATTCTAATAGAATTTAAAGAAATTGAATATAATATTTTATCATTTGATGTATTTAATTGTCAACTAGAATATATTTGATTCTTTCAAATTAACAATATGAGAACGGTAAAAGAATTACTTTTTTTTTATTAAGCTAAAGTCTTTACGTAAATAAAAACACAATTATTATATAACAATTATTATTATTATACTGACATTTTTTTAACAAAGAACTTAAAAAGCTTAATTAAATAATAGGAAGGCACTACGTTCGTCAATGTTTTTTATTTCAATTTATATATATATATATATATATATATATATATATATATATATATATATATATATATATATATATATATATATATATATATATATATATATGTGTGTGTGTGTGTATGTGTGTGTTTGTGTGAGAACACATGTTAATAATTAATATTAAACAAAACAAATCGTATATTTAAGATCAAAAGTAAACTAACCAATTAATCTAATTATCCATGTATAATCATATGAATATAATTAATTACCAATTAAACATTCAAATCATGTGCGGACACATGATAGTGATTAATTTTAATTCAATTATTCTAAACATAACTCATAATAATTTAAAATATTAAATTATCTAATCCCTAAAAGCCTTAACATTTAAATTTCCTAATTTGCCAAAAAAATAGAAAGAATTTCAAAAAAATCAAAATAATTCTAAAGGATAAATCAAACCTTTTGGAGATAATTACCAAAAATTATTTTAAACATTTTAGAATCATAAAACAATCCAAAAAATTTCGATTCATCCAAAACATCATCAAATTTTCGAAAATTGCACTAGAACATGGCAAACAAATTTAACTTAAGCTTTATGAAGTGCAAATATCAAATAAGGATATTGTAACTCCCGGTTTTTCATATAAAGTATACCCAAAATTTTCAAACATATATCACACCATAATTGGGTAGGACTCAAACCACGAAAACAAGATGTTAGCAACATTTAATTACATAAAAAGGGCCTCAAGCCAGACATTACTAACATCAATTACAAAGTTGTCTACTAAATGACAGGCTCTAAGTTGTCCATCTCTCAATCACTTGTAACGCCCCAATTTTTTTCAAACCATTTATATTACATAAAAACATATTTTACAAAATGTGGTTCAACAAAAACCATTGTAC
Organism: Cichorium intybus; assembly: GCA_023525715.1. Taxonomy (NCBI): domain Eukaryota; kingdom Viridiplantae; phylum Streptophyta; class Magnoliopsida; order Asterales; family Asteraceae; genus Cichorium; species Cichorium intybus. Next base: position 123,924,271 of record CM042013.1, on the reverse strand, counting down.
CTGTTTAAATACAACAAAAAGGGTGTTATAATTACATATCAAGCAACCATAAGTTTAAGGGAAATGGATTCAATCAAATACCAATACATGGAAGCTGTATCCAGCTCCACTCCTTTGCACCCTAGTGCTTATTTCGCAACTCCAAACTATCTTACAACTTTGTACCTGATCCTGGAATACATGACATAAAAATAAAATACGTAAGACAAATTGTCTCGTGAGTTACATGAGTTTTAGACTCAACATTTAATCTCCTTTTATAAAAAAAACTTTATAAAGTAAACATTCGCTGAAATTTTATAGTATTAATATACTATAACTTTTTATGATTCAAAACCATTTATATCTTTCAAAACTAGCTTATTTCATACTTTCTTTGACTGGTTTTATAAACTTGCTGGATTTTTATACTTAGGGCTTTAATCACTATGTGTGATACCCCAAGTCTCTACAGCTAGAAAGAACGGATCAATCCTCACCGTAGAAGTGCTGAGGCAGCCTACTTCGCGAAGGGGTTTTCCCCGGTAGACTCCTTACCTAACCCGGGTAGGTTGGAACATAGTTCCCTTACTAACGCTTGCTAGCTACAATACCAGTCAATTATAAAAATACTTTCTGGAAACTGAAACATTACTTTTACACGTTATGGCTAAATGCCAAGCTTTTGACTCAAACATATTCTTGACATAATCTAGGCTATTGTCAAGAGTCATACTTACAAATATAGCAGTTAACTCTCCATTTAAGCTAGAAAATGTACCATTTTTGCAAATATTTTCACACATAAAAATAATATATGAAATCTGAAAAATACTTACTTACTTGTCATGTATCCCAAAATGGGTAAAAATACTACATGTACTCACCTTATAACTCTTGAAAAGTCGTTTAGACGTCCCTCGGTTCTTTACCCTTTCGGTGTCTGATTACTTGGCTTGCACCTATATATGGTATATGATACATTAATTTACATTTTAATTGACTCTATAACATGTTAGAGTCCTTATTATACCATTAATGGTCAAAACAAGTGTATAATTCTTGAATGACCAACTTTAGTTAAATTGTATTTTATATGTATTTTACTACAGTGCCCTCGGAGGGTCGTATTTCGATTCCGATAAATTTTTATAAAGTTTTGGACCATTATAGACCTATGTTTAAAATTTGGGGTCAAACGGACAATTTTTGGACCAAAACTTAAAATCAAAAATCTCTTGGCAGGAGACCTTGAACCAAAACTGCATTTTTGTTCAGCCGCTATGGCGCACTGCGCCCAAGGGAAGGGCGCGTCGCGCCTGTTGTGCAGGAGCCCAGTTTTCCCCGATTTTTATGCTATAATTTTCCAATTTCTCATATTAAGTGCTTAATATTCTGCTTAATCGATAGGATTTTGTTCCAATACCAAAACCCTTCATTTAATACAAGTTTTAAACCATTGGAATCAAGCTAATCACAAGAACTCCCAATCTAGGGTTCTTGATCAAAAATCTAAATCCTTGGAAAATAGCAACCTACTTCCATATTCTTGAATTAAATCCTTTTAGCATGACTTACTGGAAGTATTAGGCCATTTGAATTACATGATTCATGACTGAAATTACAATTTCAGTTCATCCCATGAAGAACCAACCCAAGGATTGAAGCTAGAAACTTGATTACTAACCTTGGTTTAGTGTAATATCTTGATTTCTTGCTAAGAATCTCCTTGCTTCCAATTGCTTGAAATCTCCCGTGTCTCCAGCTCTCAACTCTCTCTCGAACTCTCTTCTAACTTCTGGAAAAGAGAGTAATAACTCTCTCTTTTATGTTTAATTTTTTATTAAGTATTTACACTTTTAGCCCCTAGTTTCTTCCTTTT